>CM031950.1:36204840-36264840 GCA_018749465.1 Paracanthobrama guichenoti | reverse complement strand
AGATAGATAGATAGATAGACAAAGAGACAGCCAGACAGATAGATAGACAGACAGACAGACAGACAGACAGACAGACAGACAGACAGACAGACAGACAGATAGATAGATAGATAGATAGATAGATAGATAGATAGATAGATAGATAGATAGATAGATAGATAGATAGATAGATAGATAGATAGATAGATAGATAGACAAAGAGACAGCCAGATAGATAGATAGATAGATAGATAGATAGATAGATAGATAGATAGATAGATAGATAGATAGATAGATAGATAGATAGATAGATAGATAGATAGATAGACAAGACAGAGAGATAGATAGATAGATAGATAGATAGATAGATAGATAGATAGATAGATAGATAGATAGATAGATAGATAGATAGATAGATAGATAGATAGATAGATAGATAGATAGACAAAGAGACAGCCAGATAGATAGATAGATAGATAGATAGATAGATAGATAGATAGATAGATAGATAGATAGATAGATAGATAGATAGATAGATAGATAGAGACAGACAGCCAGACAGAGAGATAGATAGATAGATAGATAGATAGATAGATAGACAGACAGACAGACAGACAGACAGACAGACAGACAGATAGATAGACAAAGAGACAGCCAGACAGACAGACAGACAGATAGATAGATAGATAGATAGATAGATAGATAGATAGATAGATAGATAGATAGATAGATAGATAGATAGATAGATAGATAGATAGATAGATAGATAGATAGATAGACAAAGAGACAGCCAGACAGAGACAGACAGATAGATAGATAGATAGATAGATAGATAGATAGATAGATAGATAGATAGATAGATAGATAGATAGATAGATAGATAGATAGATAGATAGATAGATAGATAGATAGATAGACAGACAAAGAGACAGCCAGACAGACAGCCAGACAGACAGCCAGACAGACAGACAGACAGACAGACAGATAGATAGATAGATAGATAGATAGATAGATAGATAGATAGATAGATAGATAGATAGATAGATAGATAGATAGATAGATAGATAGATAGATAGATAGATAGATAGATAGATTTCATAAAGATTGAATACACTAAGTCATTATTATATCTAAGTTGCACTACTGACATACAAATATATGATAGTATATGATAGACCCTTCCTAATGAAGTGGTCATGTGACCCAAAATAATGCACAGTTTGCTAGATGACGAGACTGTTTGCCCACTGGCACATCTTACCCCACACTCCCTAAGGTTGACTGTCGCTCCTTTAGTCTTTGATAAAAATGTATTCAAGTTTCTTAAAAGGTTCCATTAATCATTTCCAAAGTCAAGCTAAATGGTTTAGGAATGCTTTAAACTATTAGAGAGATTAAGAAGGAAATGTTTCCACAAGCTTCTATTCAGATCAGGTGACCTCTCATGTTGCATCTTTCTCTCCATGATGTTAAAACTCTGTTTCGTTCTTCACAGATCACATGGCAGATGCGAAACACTCATGTATGCATCCGGTCGAGAATGGCGGGTTCTTCTGGGAAGATCTCTCTACATGTAGATCATCCTTCCTTTGTCTCTCCTGTTCTAGGCCAGGATACTATTTGACGTTGCCATGCCATTCATAGAAAGCTAATGTTGCCTTGGAAATGTGTAACAAGCGATGGTGGTGGCGAGCAACAGTGGATGTGAAGGAGGGAAGGGGAAGAGAAAAGGGCTTGTCAGTGAACTGAAGTGCAGTGTTGAGGGAAGGAAGATAAATGTCTGTATGCTTTTGTTCGGTCTGGATGCATGATGGGTCAAGGCTGATTAAAAGGAGCAGCTGGCTGCATTCGGCATGTGGATGGATCCAAAACGAAAAAGGGGGAGAGACTTACTGGAAGATGAGACGTGATTTGTTGTTTTGTTGTTTTAGGTCCCACTCAATCCTCTTGAGGTTTAATATGTACAGCATATGAATATCAAGAGGTCGTCTGCTCAAGGTTGTAAATGTTAATGCAAATATAAAACACAAATTGCAAATTGAAGTAAATTCATTTTATAAAACATTACTCAGAGCCGTTTATAGCCTTTTGTGAGATTTGTTGTTACATGTTTTGTTACTTAATAAAAGTTAATAAATCTGTTATTTTTATAGATTAACTGAAATTAATAGTTAAAATTATACAATTATATAATTTTATCATTATATTTCATATTATATATCATTATATCATGTTCTCTGAACATTCCAAAACAAGTAGCAACATTGTTTTTAATGTTTAAACTAAAATGTTTCTGAAAAACATTGTATAAACAATATATAAATAACGTTTTAACACGAGAATGAACCTCATTGGTTCTTGAGGAAGCTCAAACGTGCTGCGTAACACGAGAATGAACCTCACTGGTTCTTGAGGAAGCTCAAACGCGTGCTGCGTAACACGAGAATGAATCTCATTGGTTCTTGAGGAAGCTCAAACGTGCTGCGTAACACGAGAATGAATCTCATTGGTTCTTGAGGAAGCTCAAACGTGCTGCGTAACACGAGAATGAACCTCACTGGTTCTTGCTGAAGCTCAAACGTGCTGCGTAACACGAGAATGAACCTCATTGGTTCTCGCTGAAGCTCAAACGTGCTGCGTAACACGAGAATGAACCTCATTGGTTCTCGCTGAAGCTCAAACGTGCAGCGTAACACGAGAATGAACCTCATTGGTTCTTGAGGAAGCTCAAACGTGCTGCGTAACACGAGAATGAATCTCATTGGTTCTTGAGGAAGCTCAAACGTGCTGCGTAACACGAGAATGAATCTCATTGGTTCTTGAGGAAGCTCAAACGTGCTGCGTAACACGAGAATGAACCTCACTGGTTCTTGCTGAAGCTCAAACGCGTGCTGCGTAACACGAGAATGAACCTCATTGGTTCTCGCTGAAGCTCAAACGTGCTGCGTAACACGAGAATGAACCTCATTGGTTCTCGCTGAAGCTCAAACGTGCTGCGTAACACGAGAATGAACCTCATTGGTTCTCGCTGAAGCTCAAACGCAAGCTGCGTAACACGAGAATGAACCTCATTGGTTCTCGCTGAAGCTCAAACGTGCTGCGTAACACGAGAATGAACCTCATTGGTTCTCGCTGAAGCTCAAACGCGTGCTGCGTAACACGCAGAATGAATCTCACTGGTTCTCGCTGAAGCTCAAACGTGCTGCGTAACACGAGAATGAACATCATTGGTTCTCGCTGAAGCTCAAACGTGCTGCGTAACATGAGAATGAATCTCATTGGTTCTTGAGGAAGCTCAAACGTGCTGCGTAACACGAGAATGAACCTCACTGGTTCTTGAGAAGCTTGAACGTTATGCGTAACACAAGAATGAACCGCATTAGTTCTTGCTGAAGCTCAAACATGATGCGTAACGAGAATGATCCTCATTGGTTCTTGAGGAAGCTCAAACGTGCTGCGTAACGAGAATGAACCTCATTGGTTCTTACAGAAGCTCAAACGTGATGCATAACACGAGAACGAACCTCATTGGATCTTGAGAAAGCTCAAACGTGCTGCGTAACACGAGAATGAACCTCATTGGTTCTTGAGGAAGCTCAAGCGTGATGCGTAACACGAGAATGAACCTCATTGGTTCTTGAGGAAGCTCAAGCGTGATGCGTAACACGAGAATGAACCTCATTGGCTCTTGAGGAAGCTCAAACGTGATGCGTAACACGAGAATGAACCTCATTGGTTCTTGAGAAAGCTCAAACATGCTGCGTAACATGAGAATGAAACTCATTGGCTCTTGAGGAAGCTTAAACGTGCTGTGTAACACGAGAATGAACCTCATTGGTTCTTAGAGAAGCTCAAGCGTGATGCGTAACACGAGAATGAACCTCATTGGTTCTTGAGGAAGCTCAAACGTGCTGCGTAACACGATAATGACCCTCATTGGTTCTTGAGGAAGCTCAAACGTGCTGTGTAACACGAGAATGAACCTCATTGGTTCTTAGAGAAGCTCAAGCATGATGCGTAACACGAGAATGAACCTCATTGGTTCTTGAGGAAGCTCAAACGTGCTGCGTAACACGATAATGACCCTCATTGGTTCTTGAGGAAGCTCAAACGTGCTGCGTAACACGAGAATGAACCTCATTGGTTCTTGAGAAGCTCAAACGTGCTGCGTAACACGAGAATGAACCTCACTGGTTCTTGAGAAGCTTGAACGTGATGCGTAACACGAGAATGAACCTCATTGGTTCTTGAGGAAGCTCAAACGTGCTGCGTAACACGAGAATGAACCTCACTGGTTCTTGAGAAGCTTGAATGTGATGCATAACACGAGAATGAACCTCATTGGTTCTTGAGGAAGCTCAAACGTGATGCGTAATGAGAATGATCCTCATTGGTTCTTGAGGAAGCTCAAACGTGCTGCGTAACACGAGAATAAACCTCATTGGTTCTTATAGAAGCTCAAACGTGATGCGTAACACGAGAACGAACCTCATTGGTTCTTGAGAAAGCTCAAACGTGATGCGTAACACGAGAACGAACCTCATTGGTTCTTGAGAAAGCTCAAACGTGCTGTGTAACACGAGAATGAACCTCATTGGTTCTTGAGAAAGCTCAAACGTGCTGCGTAACACGAGAATGAACCTCATTGGTTCTTGAGAAAGCTCAAACGTGCTGCGTAACACGAGAATAAACCTCATTGGTTCTTACAGAAGCTCAAACGTGATGCGTAACACGAGAACGAACCTCATTGGTTCTTGAGAAAGCTCAAACATGCTGCGTAACACGAGAATGAATCTCATTGGTTCTTGAGAAAGCTCAAACGTGCTGCGTGACACGAGAATGAACCTCATTGGTTCTTGAGAAAGCTCAAACGTGCTGCGTAACACGAGAATGAACCTCATTGGTTCTTGAGGAAGCTCAAGCGTGATGCGTAACACGAGAATGAACCTCACTGGTTCTTGAGAAGCTTGAACGTGATGCGTAACACGAGAATGAACCTCATTGGTTCTTGAGGAAGCTCAAACGTGCTGCGTAACACGAGAATGAACCTCACTGGTTCTTGAGGAAGCTCAAACGTGCTGCGTAACACGAGAATGAACCTCATTGGTTCTTGAGGAAGCTCAAACATGATGCGTAACGAGAATGATCCTCATTGGTTCTTGAGGAAGCTCAAACGTGCTGCGTAACACGAGAATAAACCTCATTGGTTCTTACAGAAGCTCAAACGTGATGCGTAACACGAGAACGAACCTCATTGGTTCTTGAGAAAGCTCAAACGTGCTGCGTAACACGAGAATGAACCTCATTGGTTCTTGAGGAAGCTCAAACGTGCTGCATAACACGAGAATGAACCTCATTGGTTCTTACAGAAGCTCAAACGTGATGCGTAACACGAGAATGAACCTCATTGGCTCTTGAGGAAGCTCAAACGTGCTGCGTAACATGAGAATGGACCTCATTGGTTCTTGAGAAGCTCAAACGTGCTGCGTAACACGAGAATTAACCTCATTGGTTCTTGAGGAAGCTCAAGCGTGCTGCGTAACACGAGAATGAACCTCATTGGTTCTTGAGGAAGCTCAAACGTGCTGCGTAACACGAGAATGAACCTCATTGGTTCTTACAGAAGCTCAAACGTGATGTGTAACACGAGAATGAACCTCATTGGCTCTTGAGGAAGCTCAAACGTGCTGCGTATCACGAGAATGGACCTCATTGGTTCTTGAGAAGCTCAAACGTGCTGCGTAACACGAGAATGAACCTCATTGGTTCTTGAGGAAGCTCAAACGTGCTGCGTGACACGAGAATGAACCTCATTGGTTCTTGAGGAAGCTCAAACGTGCTGCGTAACACGAGAATGAACCTCATTGGTTCTTACAGAAGCTCAAGCGTGATGCGTAACACGAGAATGAACCTCATTGGCTCTTGAGGAAGCTCAAACGTGCTGCGTAACACGAGAATGGACCTCATTGGTTCTTGAGAAGCTCAAACGTGCTGCGTAACACGGGAATTAACCTCATTGGCTCTTGAGAAGCTCAAACGTGCTGCGTAACACGAGAATGAACCTCATTGGCTCTTGAGGAAGCTCAAACGTGCTGCGTAACACGAGAATTAACCTCATTGGTTCTTGAGAAGCTCAAGCGTGATGCGTAACAAGAATTAATCTCATTGGTTCTTGCTGAAGCTCAAATGTGATGCGTAACACGAGAATGAACCTCATTGGTTCTTGAGGAAGCTCAAACATGCTGCGTAACACGAGAATGAACCTCATTGGTTCTTGCTGAAGCTCAAATGTGCTGTGTAACACGAGAATGAACCTCATTGGTTCTTGAGGAAGCTCAAACGTGTTGCGTAACACTAGAATGAACCTCATTGGTTCTTGCTGAAGCTCAAATGTGCTGTGTAACACGAGAATGAACCTCATTGGTTCTTGCTGAAGCTCAAACGTGCTGCGTAACACGAGAATGAACCTCATTGGTTCTTGAGGAAGCTCAAACGTGCTGCATAACATGAGAATGAACCTCATTGGTTCTTGAGGAAGCTCAAACGTGCTGCGTAACACGAGAATGATCCTCATTGGTTCTCGCTGAAGCTCAAACGTGCTGCGTAACACAAGAATGAACCTCATTGGTTCTTGAGGAAGCTCAAACGTGCTGCGTAACACGAGAATGAACCTCATTGGTTCTTGAGGAAGCTCAAACGTGCTGCGTAACACGAGAATGAACCTCATTGGTTCTCGCTGAAGCTCAAATGTGCTGCGTAACACGAGAATGAACCTCATTGGTTCTTGAGGAAGCTCAAACGTGCTGTGTAACACGAGAATGATCCTCATTGGTTCTCGCTGAAGCTCAAACGTGCTGCGTAACATGAGAATGAACCTCGTTGGTTCTCGCATGTCAAGTAAGCAGGCTTGAGCTTCCGTTTACCATAACTGATGTGTGCATTTATGAATGTTTATATGCGAGTAAAAGCATAAATGAAATCTGTTTGTCATATGAAGCATTGTGTCTCTTCAGAAAATTTGGACTAAATCGCTCAATTCATATGGTTTAGTTTTACAATCTCTTGATGAACTTTTTGAAGCTTCAATGTGGTAGTTGCGTGGATTCAAAGGAGGAACAGAAAGCTCTCAGATTTCATCAAAAATATCTTCATTTGTGTTCCGATGATGAACGAAAGTCTTACAGGTTTGGAAAGACATGAGGGTGCATAATTGATGATAAAATAACAATTTTGAACTAACCCTTTAATGTTACTTAAAGGGGGAGAAATTATATAGAAATAGGATAAAAAAGATAGTACTTTTTTATCCTATTTCTATATAATATTTCTATATAATTTCCTCCTTGTGTTTTTAACTGTGAATTTGCACTGTCCATGGAGCGGACCTGTTTACATTTCACTGCCGGTTGTATATTCTGTATATAACTGTGTGTGTGACAAATAAAACTCTTGAATCTTGAATTACTGTTCATAACCTTGCCAGCATGTTCTGAGAACATTCCCTGTTAACCGGGATTCCCAGGCGTTCATTTGAACCCCTTTAGCCAGCAATGGTTTGGTCTGAGTCATTTTAGAAAAGCACTGATCAGCTGTTTAGTGAGTGATTGAGCATCTGCCATGACAAAGCAAGTGTTTAAAAGGTACTTCTGTGCTTTTATTCACACTGCGGTTGTCTGTTGCTCCGGGTTCCCTTTGGAAAATGCCTGATCTTCTCCTCCTTCTTCTAAGGCAGCAATGCTCATTTAAGCCCAAAGCAGTGCTGCGTTTTATGAGCCAGGATTCATTGCTGTGACTTAAGTTACTCTATCCAGCATGACTGCCAGCTGTAGATGTTACAACTTGGAACCAAGGTTCTTCATAAAGGTCAAACTACACAAAACCTTAATTACCTCCAGTGATATTTGTATTGTTCTACATGTTCCTGACTGCTTTAGTAACTAGTCCTCCAGTTTTGTTTCTGCTCGGCACATAACTCTCACTCTGCTGTGTGGATAGCTGTGGCATTCAGGGGCCGATTGTGTGGTCACTGTGGTCTGAGAGCTTTTGTTGAGGCCCAGGGGAATCATACATTATGTGCAAAGGGGAATTCTGCTGGGTTTCTGAATGCCTGTCCTAAGTAGTTTTGAGGGAAACAACTTAAAAAAAAAAAAATACACATTTAAATCTTGATTACTATTGACTGTAGAGGATCAAAAGTATAATAATAATAATAATAATAATAATAATAATAATACAAATAATAATAATAATAATAATAAAAAAACACTTTCTTATCATTTATAGTTAACTTTTTTTTTCCCCATATTTGATTTTCACATTCAGGAGGCGTATTTTTTCCCTCCTAATTATAGGCAATACAAATATACAAATTTGTGAATCAGTGCCAGAAATTATATTAGGTATTATTATTATTATTATGTAGGGGCAATATTTTATTTTATTTAGTTTTGTTATAAAGTCAGATGTAACAAATAAAACATGGAGAAGTTTATAACAAGAAGGTCAAATCTCGTAATATTCAATTGATTAAGGTTCTTGGTTTATTATTGGCTTCTGTGGTTCCATGAAGAACACTTTAGTATGGGGAATGCATATTCACGACTTTTGCCTTAAAAACCCTAATTTACTGCTTATTAATACTTAGTAAGGTGGTTGTTGTAGTAGTTACATTTAAGTGTGGGGTTCTACAGGATTAAGGGATGTAGAATATGGTATAAGGCATTACAAGTGGGTAATTAAAAAGAAATCAAGAGCCACAAACCTATATGTATATTAAACTCTTTTTATTTTAGGTACACTTGGGTACATCCATCTCTATACTTCAAATGCATACAACTGTTAAATACGATACAATTTTGAAACTTTATTCTAAAAGATTTATCTGAGAAGTATTTTATACATTTTAAAAAATTTTTATTGATATTTTAATATATTTATTCTAAAACATGAAAAGGATATTGGATGATTTTCAGCAATTTTCAGTACACGACAAGCTTTTCTTGTGATTTTGCCGCCAGTCGTGTGTGCAGTTACTTTTCATTCACGAGAAGTGCGTTCATATCTGGACACAAGTAGTTGCCATGGTAACGAACAACAATACCTTAACGTGCTGACTTATGTGGACTAACTTTAATTTGAGGAAATCTGTTTATAATGTAAGCTATTAGGTTTCAATTATTGATCCTGCGCTGTCTATTGACTCTATAATGGCTAACATACGTGCTTAAGTGAACGCTCAAGTTTGATCATAATGCAAGGCAAGCATTCCCATGTATGTGATCTATTTTTAGCGTTCGTGTGCTCGGCTGTGGGGGTGTTGCAACGTCTGGGGGATGTCTCATTTAATGGTTCTGCAGATCTGTAGTATTACACAGCATTTTACCTCAGCATTACAAAGGGCGACAACGCACCAGAAGCCGCCATTTAAGCACTGAATGAATGAATGAATGACAGGCGTGCCTCTGGCGACTTTGTAACATCGCACAAGGCAAATAAGAGGGTGACACCTAGTGGAGAAGACTAGTAATTAAATTTACATTAATCTTATGTTCAATGTTAGAGGAAATAATATGGGGAAAAAATCGATTTGTGGCCTTTGAGAATCGATTTTGAATCGACCACATTTTAAAAAACGATGAATCGAAAAATCTATTTTTTTGCCCAGTCCCAGTCAATATGCAAGCTAATAAGCAACCATTTAAAAATGAGAACTGTTCCCCATACTAAAGCGTTACCAAGAACCTTTAACATCCGTGGAAACGTTATATTCCACAAACAGGGTTCCCACTCGTCCTGAAAAACCTGGAAAATTGGAGAGCATGTAAAATGTCCTGGAAAAATGTATTTTTATAAAGCTCTTTGGGGTTTTTTTGCCGAGTACAAAGAGTTTATCACTGGCCCAAAAACTGCGATGTTCATGAATACTGAGTTTTGACACGCAAGAGTAGTGCTTTGAATGATGATGTTTAGTCTTGTGTTGCCACTGGCAGCAGTTATCTAATGTTATTAACTGCTCAAATGTGTGCAGTCAATATTAACTGGTTAGCAGCTACCTAATCATATAATTATGACATAAACTTGCAATTGCGAGTTAAAGTCTGAATTGTGTGATATAAACTCACAATTGTGTGTTATAAAGTCAGAATTGGGAGATATAGTCAGAACTGCGTGATATGAACTCGCAATTCTGACTTTTTTCGTGCATATGCGAGTTTATATCTTACAATTCTGACTATTTTCTCAGAATTGTGAGATATCACAATTGCAAGTTATAAAGTGCAATTCTGAGGAATAAAGACAAACTTTTTTTCGAGTTTTTCGAGTTTATAATCACAATTATGTAATTTTCTTTCCTTTTTTATTCTGTGGTGGAAACAAGCTTCCAGTCATTATGTATGATTAAGGGCTCATATTAAAAACTGTTTTTATGTTTTTAAAGGTGCACTATGTAACTTTTCCGTCCACTAGAGGTCGCCTATTCAAAACAAAGGCGTAGCTTGATGACACCAAGCTTGAGCGCACATGTGGGACATGTGTCGCACTTGGGACATGTGGTCTTCACCTCACAGCCGGTGAGAAAGAATCGGGATAGGACTCAGAAATCCTGTTCATGGATGTGATTATTAATGTTACTGTAGTGTGAAGCGGAGCAGGACTGAGTGTTGTGGAGCTGAGTGATTGTTAATAAGATGAACGCGACACACGCCTCGTGGGAAGCGGGACTTTTATTATGCCACAGTCGCCGGCGCCACTTCCGCTTTATCATGAGTATGCGGTGACGCAGCTCTGTTGATCATATTAGACACATCTGAGTGTGTTGAGAATGATGTTATGACGTTACTCTGTGCGTTCGCTCGCGGCTGCGATAACACTTGTTCACACTGAACCGAGATAACCAAACGCAGATATGATGTCATCGACAGGCCACGCCCTCACATGTCCCGGTTCATTGGGGAAAATAGCAACTCTCACGATTTACAAATAGTTGGAAACATTTGGGATATTGTAAGCACTCAACTGAACAAAATATATAACACTGGCCTAATGGTTTTTGAATATTTTACTGAAAAAATGTTACATAGTGCACCTATAAGTCATGACAATATACTGTACGCCTTTTAAAGACTTAGAGAACAATATTTGGCATGATCCTTGTCTTTTATTCCTGTCATAGTAAAATTGAAAATGTCCTGGAAAATGATCGCTGAAAAAGAGTGGGAACCCTGCACAAAACATTATAGTGGAAAAAGTTTCTTCAGATTATTCAAATGTTGTCCCAAAAAAATGGTTCTTTTAAAAATAGTTCACTGAAAGGTTCTACACGGAACAGTTTACGTTAATCAGTTTCTTGTGGATTATTAGCATACTGTTTTTGTATATTTGGTGTCATATCGCTAGTAAACGTTCATTAGGACTGCATTGTTTGTGGAATGAGCTTTACTGAGTGGAAAAAAAGAGAGTGAATATCTCTATTAGCTGCAAATTACTAGTCACTGCATAAAACTACATTTAAGATTACACTAAAACTTAATTGTAATTTAATACATATTTAATGCAAAAAAAATTTTTTTTTTTTTAATACTGTCATTCATTAAAAGCATTATCATCACAGGGACACAGCAGTCATACATCATTACAATACAAGATTAATGATAAGCGGTTTCCTCACAAATGCGGTTTATTCAGTGTGTGGTGAAGCCTCTTCTCCATTGACATCCATTAAAAAAACACCCTCTGGTCTCCTTCCCTGCGTACCGACACAGCATTAGCATTAGCCGTTATGCTTTTTTGGCTAAAGGTCGCAGGCTTGCCTTCTAGTGGCTTTATGCGATCTGCAATCACATCATTATTGGATGGCACAAGCTGATTGGCCTCTGCTGATCCTGCAGCCAATGAGATTGCTTGCTCAACATTTAAATAGACTGGTATAGTGTTTGCTGTAAGCTAGTTCCTCTGAACCCCTCCACCCAGCTCCAGCTGCCTAGAGCTGTTACAGGATTTATGCCTGTCTATTTATGCAGCAGCATAAAACTATTAAGAGAGTTGTCATGATTTAAATTCTATTATCTGCAATTTGACAGAAAAAATATTTTATTTTATTTGCTTAATGTCATTGTTATTACATGGCTTGAAATTGCGACCATTTTGGTGTAAATAGTTCCAAACAAATATCACAGCAACACTCATTACTGAATGATTCAGTGTTTTCAAAGGAATTTGTTGAGTCAAAGACTCAATGACCCATTCATAAACAACTCATTCTTAAATGAATCAGTCATTTGAACGAATCATTTGAATGAATAACTCAATGACTCACTCATTAAGACGGTCACTTGCCGTTGTCATGATCCCGGCCTGTGTTCCCCTGTCTTGTGTGTGGACTTTTGTTATTTCCTAGCCTGACGTCATCATAGTCAGATTCTAGTCAGAATATGAGTCTGATTATGGGGCAAAAATGCCTTTGCACTCAATTGGATAGACCTACAACCACCCAGAGCAATGGAGTAAGTATGTTGTATGTAAGTATGTATGTTGAGCGAAGCACAGTTGTCAACAGAACTCAACTGCATCCACACTGGAAGAAGTAGAAGAAGAAGATGAGTGTAAACGATCTTTGCCGGTGTTGTAAAAATAATTAAAGGATACACGACGTACTCACCAACACATTTATCATTTTTGAGAGAAATAGTAAAGGTGAATGCATATAGGAAGAAGTTCTCCGTTTAGTAAACGAATTCAACCCAAGTGTTCTTTGGTGACGTGGATGATTACGTTACTGTTGATCATCTGTCCATCATCGTATAAAGCCCGCCCTGACAATCTGATTGGTCCGAACAGCTCTGGTTCGAGTTGCTCCACGACGGATCAAGTCCAGACCGAACTTCCCGACCTCAAATGTTGTGGGCGGGGTTAAGTTCGGCTGGCATCCAGGCTAGTTATTTCCTGTCTTGTGCCATGTTCTGTCTTGCTATCTTGTTAAGCTTGTTTGTTGCTTGTGTATTCATACCACTGTGTTTCTCCTGTTCAGTGTCAGTCGATGTTTCACTGTAGATGCTCTTGCTTCTGGATTCCTGGTGTTTTCCAGCTCTGTCTTTAGCCTTGTTAATAAACCTAAACCTAGCATTACAGCCATCACCTACTGGTGATTTAGTTTCATGTTTAAAAGTATCATTCTTTCCAACATTTTTTATTTGTATATTCAAAATATATTCAAAATAATCTCATATTTAATGCAGTTGTAATTTGTCAGTGTAAATGATTTAATTTGATTGGAAACAGCCCTATGTCCCCATTTATTGATCAAATTTAACAATTTAAAATAAAAGATGAAGCATACATTTAATAAGATTAGGGGAAAATGCCCTTTATAAAGGGAGGATTTACAGTTTTTTTTTTTTACAACTGCTTACACACATTTTCAAAACTTTGCCTCTTTTCCCCCCCAAAACTTTACATACAAATCCAAGAAATGCACACACAAAATGCAAAATGCCTCACATCTCCTGCAAAATGAAGCACTGTATTCAAAATATCACAAAGCAAACATTTGTCTTACTTTGCTAAATAAATGTATATGTCTGGAATAAAATTTTTAAGAAAAGTGTCAGATAAAGAATAAAACATGTAAAACATTGCCACCACATTTTGAATTCTAAAGGCCTTGCTTCCGAATTCTTTTTGACATGCACTATTAAATATTTAGTAAAGTTTTAGATTGTTTGTTAGTGATCTCAGAACTCCTTGCTGGTGTTGAGGCTGCTCTCTATAGCACACAGTGCATACTAATAGCAGGCGTCCTTTGGCACACTGGTGTACACTGTGCATTAGTGATGTCACTGCTTTTGTTGTGTTCACCGATGCAGTCCTGCAGGACTCTAAAGCTTAGCCTACAGAAAACACACCAGCTTTATTGAGCGGCTTTCAGTGCCACAAACAAAAAACAGTTGAACTAACACCATGGTGGAAATTACCTTCACTAGTGGCAGTTTATACATGCTCACAAAATGCTGCTTTTTGTAACTTGAGATGAAGCTCACAGCATGTGAGCATTTTAGCATTTGAACAAGTGTTGTAATACTTTACGATGTGTGTGTGTGTGTGTGAATTTTTGTTTGTGAGTGTGAGTGAGTGTGTGTGTGTGTGTGTGTGTGTGTTTGTTTGTGTATGTGTGTGAGGATGTGTGTGAATGTTTGTTTGTGAGTGTGTGTGTGTGTGTGTGTGTGTGTATGTGTGTGTGTTTGTTTGTGTATGTGTGTGAGGATGTGTGTGAATGTTTGTTTGTTTGTGAGTGTGTGTGTGAGAGAGAGAGAGAGAGAGAGAGAGTGTGTGTGTGTGTGTGTGTGTGTGTGTGTGTGTGTGTGTGTGTGTGTGTGTGTGTGTGTGTGTGTGTATGTGTGTGTGTGTGTGTGTGTGTGTGTGTGTGTGTATGTGTGTGTTGTTTGTGTATGTGTGTGAGGATGTGTGTGAATGTTTGTTTGTTTGTGAGTGTGTGTGAGAGAGAGAGAGAGAGCTGTGTGTGTGTGTGTGTGTGTGTGTGTGTGTGTGTGTGTGTGTGTGTGTGTGTGTGTGTGTGTGTGTGTGTGTGTGTGTGTGTGTGTGTGTGTGTGTGTGTGAGTGTGTGTGTAATGTGTGGCCTGGTAAACCCTACCTAATGGGGACAAAATGTCCCCACAAAGATAGCAATATCTGAAATCCTTGTCCTTGTGGGGAAAATTTTTGGTCCCCATGAGGACAACATCTTATGAATTATACTAAGATGATGTTTTTTGAAAATGTAAAAATGCAGAAAGTTTACTATGATGGGCAGGGTTAGTGTAAGGGGATAGAATATACAGTTTATACAGTATAAAAACCATTACGCCTATGGAAAGTCCCCATAAAACATGGAAACACAACGCGTGTGTGTGTGTGTGTGTGTGTGTGTGTGTGTGTGTGTGTGTGTGTGTGTGTGTGTGTGTGTGTGTGTGTGTGTGAGTGAGTGAGTGAGTGTGTGATTGTGTATGAGAGAGAGAGAGTGTGTGTGTGTGTGTGTGTGTGTGTGTGTGTGTGTGTGTGTGTGTGTGTGTGTGTGCGTGTGTGTGTGTGTATGTGTGTGTGTGTGTATGTGAGAGACAGAGAGAGAGAGAGAGAGTGTGTGTGTGTGTGTGTGTGTGTGTGTACTTGTACAACTATCTCTGTGAGGACCAGTTTGAGTTTTAGACCAGCGGAGTGAGGACAAAGAGAGTAAAGTGAGGACATGTTGGCCGGTCCTCACTTTCTGAGAGCCCTTTAAAGGCCTGTTTAAAATGTCTACAAAATGTCCCCACAAAGATGGCAATATCCAAAATCCTTGAGCGGACAAGACAACAGCTTATAAATCAGACTAAATTATATTTTTTGGGAAATGTATAATAGCTGAAAGTTTTGTGTGATGGGTAGGGTTAGGGGACAGAATATAGTTTGTTGACCATTATGTCTGTGGAAAGTCCCTATAAAACATGAAAACACAATGGGTGTGTGTGTGTGTGTGTGTGTGTGTGTGTGTGTGTGTGTGTGTGTGTGTGTGTGTGTGTGTGTGTGTGTGTGTGAAGCTTGGGCATAAATAAGTGGCATTCTGCAGTGGTAAGAGTCCCGCTGTGCTTGATGAACTCTGTGTGCCAACATTCACACTGCTTGCGCAAGAAGTCTGCTTTAATAAATGACATCCATTAGCATTACAAAGCGAAGTGCTAAAATGATGGCTGAGTTGGTGGGCTGGACCTCTATGAGGGGGTCTGCGCTCAGATCCAGAGACACACACACACACACACACACTGGGATAAAGGAGAGTCTGGATGAGATGGATTTGAGTTGGGATGTTACACTTGCAAACTGAGGTATGAAGACGGCGTAAATGCATAATAGATAATATGAGACAGATGCAATTACACAGCACACGCCAAACAAACGTATGGATGCTAGGAGTCAAACTGCTGAAGATCATCACACGGCAGACAGCGCCTGTAAGTCAAAGCTCTTCAGATTCTTCTACGTCTGAGACTGCTACTGCAGATGCAGCTTTTATTCATCATTTCCCCCCATTACAAATTGCATGCAATTGTGAGAAAATGTACATTTTATTTAAAGGTAACACTTTTTTTATTTAGTTTATTTCCAGTTTGTTTAAATTATACATTAAAAAGTCACAATTTTCATTATAGTCTCATACTTTTAAACGCTACTGTACTTTGGTAATATTTAATTTTGTGTGACATACAGCTACATTTATATAAGTTAGATTTGAGGAACACGAGCGAGAGTAACTGAGCAACAGTCAGCTTTCCTGTGAAAGTGGGAACTGCAGTGGTGTCACCTGATGAGTTTAGCAGTTCTCCTTCGGTTTGCATTGGTAGTGTCATTATTTAAAGCAATTGTGTCCTGCTTTGTGCAGATGTGAAGATGTCCTCATTGCTCTTTGGAGTGATTTTGGCTAATGCAGTGGTAATGTTGGATTCCGACTTCTTTCTCTATATCTGATTTTTTTAATTCTTCAAGAATGATCATTTCAAATAACCATGTTCTCTGCTCTTTTTGGTTTTTTCTATGTTTTACAATGAAGATTATGGGAATATGTGAACCAACTCAATCATGGTCAGACAGGGCAGAAAGAGGACTTTTGGGTGAGTAAATGTTGTATTTCCCCCTCATAGACAATAATTAATCCTGTAAAGCCTACCGTATCATATTTGATACATGCATTTCTAAGTGTGTGGCTCTAAATGATCAACACTGTGCTGAAAAACCTGTTGCAATCAATCTACTTCATGCCCAAATGATAGTTCAGACTCTTTATCAAGTAAAAGTCTTATAGTGTAATAATAAAAACGTCCATCTTCAGCTCGCGCTTCAGCATGCTTTTTTGCAGTGAAATCTACTCATTGTTATAAAGTAAATGTATAAGAATAACTTTGACATTGCTAGTAGTATTTCAAGATTAACACTTACTGAACTGAAGCAACTCAGGTTTAATTGATTATCCATAAATCATGTTTAAATGTGAGTAGGAAATATGATCATCAGGCTTTTGAGGAAGCTTTCTGTGTTCATCTCTGAATCATCATTGTGTTGCATTGCTTTATAACTACAGAGCTTTGATCGTAAAACTAAGCATTTAAATATCATATTACTTAGACATATTGAGTGATGACTGATATTTATATACATTTTATGTAATTATACTGTTATAAAGATCTCATTGATTTACATTAAAAGCATCAGAATTCCATCTCACTTTTTGGCCGTATAAATATCAGCATCTGCAGCAAATTGCACATTTTTGCTCATATTCTCACTATATTATGATCCATAAAAGCATGATGTACCAAAAAGGATGCGAATCATAAAACACATATACAAACTCTGTCTAAAGGTTCACCAAACTGTTCCGTAAAAAAAGAAATACAGTACAGTAACTAATATACAGTAATACAAACACAGTAACTATACAGTAAACAATTTACAGAACAACCTCTAAATTTTACAATTTAAAACTGTAATTTCCAGATTTGTTTTTATTATTAAAATGAAAAACCATCAAATGTGAAGTGTCAAGTCACCTTTATTTATACAGCGATTTTAACAAGTCCAATTGTTTCAAAGCAGCTTCACATTGTTAACAGGAAAATAATGCAACAGAATTTGATTCGGCTGTACAGCCGTTCTGGTGAAACGGTGATGTTATCCGGCTAATTTCAAGTATCATATAGTGTCAATGCGGGCAGATCGGGAATACAGATGAGATTTAGGTGTCCCCAACTGAGCAAGCAAAAAAGCCAGAGGCAACGGTGGCAAGGAACCAAAACTCCTTCAGGGCCAGAATGGAGAAAAAAACCTTGGGAGAAACCAGGCTCAGTCGGGGTGCCAGTTCTCCTCTGGCCGATGAATAAACAGTGTATGATTATAATTCTGGCAACATTGCAGGTCTTAAGTCATATTAGGTAAATAGATATTTGTAAGATTATTTGAAAGATTGGAGTCGTCACGCCGGAGACAGGTTTAATGAGGATGTCGTGTCGATGCGGCATTTACGTGGGGAGTTTATTTGACACGCTCTCTGCAGACATTTCAGGGATGAGTTGGTCATGTCCAGGCGCTGGTCCACCATCTTATCTGGATACGGCCCGGATCCGGCTGACTACAGTAAACCTCGGGATAAACAGAGAGACTAACATTAGCGTAGATGCCATTCTTCTTATGATGTAACGAGTACATCAGGTGTTATGGGAAGTGTTCCCGGTTCCGGCTGACCTAGTTAATGCAGCCTAACAATCATTTACTGATTTGAATAATAGAAATTGATAATGTTTTATGTGTAAGCCGTAGTAAAGAGATGCGTTTTTAGTCTAGATTTAAACTGACAGAGTGTGTCTGCTTCCCGAACAATGCTAGGAAGACTGTTCCAGAGTTTAGGCGCTAAATAGGAAAAGGATTGACCACCTGCAGTTGATTTTGATATTCTAGGGATTATCAACTGGCCAGAGTTTTGAGACCGCAATAGACATGATGGCGTATAATGCGTTAAGAGTTCGCTCAAGTACTGGGGAGCTAAACCATTTAGTGCTTTGTAAGTAATAAGCAAGATTTTAAAATGTATACAATGTTTAATAGGGAGCCAGTGCAGTGTTGACAGAACCGGGCTAATATAGTCATACTTCCTGGTTCTAGTAAGAGCTTGAGCTGCTGCGTTTTGGACCAGCTGGAGTTTGTTTATTAAGCGAGCAGGGCAACCACCCAGTAAAGCATTACAATAATCTAGCCTTGAGGTCATGAATGTGTCACACTGAGAATTCTGGGAATGTGAGTTTACAGCATTTCACTGTAAATAAGATGATTTGTTGACAATACAATGTTGACAGTATTTTACTGTAAAATTACATGATAAGAAAGGTTAGATCTATTACAGTTTTTTTCCCATATATAGTACAGGAACTGGAACTTACAGTTTTTACAGTCTTTTAACGTTAAAAATACAGTCATTTTAACAGGACTACATTTATAAATGAGCAATTTTGATATAGTCTATCAAGAAAATTATTGTTTGAAAATTATTGTTATTGGCATTAATGTTGGTTGTTATTTATTAGACACGTACTGTAGTAATGAATGCACAGCTACAAGCAAAACCCTCAAGAGTACAAAACCCTTAGAATTGAATCCACAGATGCTTAACCATAAAGCTGTATTATTGGATGCATTAAATATGTGATCTTTTGGAAGTAAACCAGAACTGCTTGAGATCTAGTAACTAAAATTTGAGTAGGGTTATCAAGATAGCGGCCTTTGCTATGCTTCCCCCATTTCACTTGAATCAGGCCTCGCAACAAAAGGGGCCTCCACATGCACTCAAAATTAAAAGGGGCTTGGGGCAGAAATACCACCAAAATTAATAAAAATACTTCCAAAACCGTAGATATGGTGCAAAGTCTAAGTAGAAGTCCTGTTTTTTTATATTTATAAGCGGTATCACACAAGTGATGTTTCTCCGAATATCAGCGCATTTGCAAATGTGATATTGATTTTATACAACAATTCAATAAACAAATTAATAGGCTATTAGGTGACACAATATTGTCAATATACACTAGTCTAAAGGATTATTAGGAGCACCATACTAATACTGTGTTTGACCCCCTTTTGCCTTCAGAACTGCCTTAATTCTATGTGGCATTGATTCAACAAGGTGCTGAAAGCATTCTTTAGAAATGTTGGCCCATATTGATAGGATAGCATCTTGCAGTTGATGGAGATTTGTGGGATGCACATCCAGGGCACGAAGCTCCCGTTCCACCACATCCCAAAGATGCTCTATTGGGTTGAGATCTGGTGACCGTGGGGGCCATTTTAGTACAGTGAACTCATTGTCATGTTCAAGAAACCAATTTGAAATGATTTGAGCTTTGTGACATGGTGCATTATCCTGCTGGAAGTAGCCATCAGAGAATGGGTACATGGTGGTCATAAAGGGATGGACATGGTCAGAACCAATGCTCAGGTAGGCCGTGGCATTTAAACAATGCCCAATTGGCATTAAGGGGCCTAAAGTGTGCCAAGAAAACATCCCCCACACCATTACACCACCACCACCAGCCTGCACAGTGGTAACAAGGCATGATGGATCCATGTTCTCATTCTGTTTACGCCAACTTCTGACTCTACCATCTGAATGTCTCAACAGAAATCGAGACTCATCAGACCAGGCAACATTTTTCCAGTCTTCAACTGTCCAATTTTGGAGCTTGTGCAAATTGTAGCCTCTTTTTCCTATTTGTAGTGGAGATGAGTGGTACCCGGTGGGGTCTTCTGCTGTTGTAGCCCATCCGCCTCAAGGTTGTGCGTGTTGTGGCTTCACAAATGCTTTGCTGCATACCTCGGTTGTAACGAGTGGTTATTTCAGTCAAAGTTGCTCTTCTATCAGCTTGAATCAGTCGGCCCATTCTCCTCTGACCTCTAGCATCAACAAGGCATTTTCGCCCACAGGACTGCCGCATACTGGATGTTTTTCCCTTTTCACACCATTCTTTGTAAACCCTAGAAATGGTTGTGCGTGAAAATCCCCATAACTGAGCAGATTGTGAAATACTCAGACCGGCCCGTCTGGCACCAACAACCATACCACGCTCAAAATTGCTTAAATCACCTTTCTTTCCCTTTCTGACATTCAGTTTGGAGTTCAGGAAATTGTCTTGACCAGGACCACACCCCTAAATGCATTGAAGCAACTGCCATGTGATTGGTTGATTAGATAATTGCATTAATGAGAAATTGAACAGGTGTTCCTAATAATCCTTTAGGTTGGTGTATTTCCTCTATTTTTCCAGTGAAAATAGTTCCAAAGAGTAGAGCCATTTTCCATGTTTCTTTTGAATCGCAAAGGCCACTTCTGATTATCAATACAATTTAAGCTAACCATCACACCATCTCAACCTCTTGCAGATGTGCCAGACTCTAACCTTCTGCTCCAGAATGATGCCGTGTACCAGCTTGTGAACACGTCGTTCAGTTTTGAACAAGCTCTGCGTTACTGCCGTGGTCAGTCCAGTGCCCTCACAACATCAGGGGTCAAAGAGGACGAGGAAGGAGCCCAGCAGTTACTCTTGAAATCCAACCTCAAGAGCCCTGTTTGGTTTGGAGCCAACAAAAGTCAGAACCCGACAGCCCATCTTCCTGAACAAAGTAAGGTTGTTTTTCTATGACCAGCTTCCACAGGGAACAGGTTCTCTCAAAGTTAGGAACAAACATTCTTCCAGCAATGCTATTAGAATGTTCTTTCAAAGTTATCTGGTCTTTAATAATGTTCTCAAAACATTAGAACAAAAAAACATTATTATTTACACATTGTTCATGGGACGTTTTTTTCTTTCTGAAAGGTCAGTAATCTAATGTTTTTTAAATGTTTCAGAATGTTCAGATAATATTCAAAAGTAACATTCCCAGAATTATAGAATGGAAACATTCACATTAAAAGAAAAAAGTTAAAACATTTAAAAAACTGGACATTTGGAAAACTTTCCAGAAAGAATGTTTTCATTTACAAAATGTTCTTAGAACATATATATTTTAATGGTGTTTTTTTTCCTTCAGGAGGTAAAGAAAGTAGGACAGATCAGACATTTTCTCTTTGTCTTTTACTGTTGAAAAGAAAAGTCTTAAAATGTCCATAACACGCACAGTTTCTGCAGTCCCATGTTAATTTGGAGTATCTCTAGAGTAGTGTTGATCCTTCATATCTCCCAAGAGTCTTTAGTTTATCAGATTTATAAAAGACAGATACACTGTACCGATTCTTTCTGAAAACAGCCGAGCTCGTGGAGGCATGCAGTGGGCGGAGCTAAAGAGACGTGTGTATACACACACACACACACACACACACACACACACACACACACACACACACACACACACACACACACACACACACTATATGTTGGTGTTGTTCACATTATATGCACTTACGTGCCGATTGCCAACAGAACACACACATTTGCTGCAGTTTCACTCCCGCCTGCAGTTTCCACTCATGAGCGGGAACAAACACTTGCAGAGCTCCGGAAACACAAACTGCATCCACTGTTCCCTTAACTCTGGGTTATTTGAGAAGCTGAACAAGGTGATCTTTCCCTCACAGCAGAAACACACTGCTTTAGTGACATTGTTGATCTCGTGTTTAAAAACATAACGGCAGCGCCGCTGACGGCTCCCTCAACCCGAACGAAGCTCGTCGATGGACTCACTCTGTGTGTGTGTGTGTGTGTGTGCTCATCCGGGAGAAGTGCCCATACAAGCAACCCTGCCCTTTATGATGTCATTCAGGCCCATACTCGGAAAAAACTTTCCGAAACTTATTAGAATCCTGAAGGGGTGTATTTGGCACTCTGTCATACGTCCAACACATTTATATATATATATATATATATATATATATATATATATATATATATATATATATATATATATATATATATATATATATATATATATATATATATATATATATATATTGTTAGCCATATCTAGCATGAGAATCAGTGTAAATAAGTCAGAATGCATGAAATAGCATTAGACCCGCCCTTTAACCAGTGTCTAATGACCTCTCTGAACCTTCACAGAAACGGTCCTCCCTGGTTTATCTTTCAAGTCTAAGGACGGCTATGCCGGTGTGAACGCCTCTTTCCCGTCACTGTCTGCGGTGAGCGTTTGCGTGCGCGTGCAGTGGGACCCACGGCACGAGAATGTGTCCACGGTGTTCTCATACGCAGCGCCCATTTTTATCAACGAGTTCCAGCTGCGTGGACAGATAGACGAGTCCAAGCGAAATCATGCCGAAAGAAAGGTCCGCCTAGCGCTTCTCATTCAAGGACAACATCATCCATACAAAGCCGAGCTACCCATTGATGAAGACTGGCACCATGTTTGCGTCACGTGGCGATCAAGTGATGGATTTTGGGCTATTTATGTGAATGGAAAAACGGGAGATTCTGGGAAAGGGAAAGCTCGGGAAAAGGCAAATTATATATACGGAGATGGGATATTTATATTGGGGCAAGACCAGGATACCTTTGGTGGAACTTTCACAGAGCCGTTTGTTGGAAACTTGACTGACCTGAACATTTGGGGTGAAGCTCTGGAGTTAAAACAGGTGCAGGCGCTGAACACCTGCTCACAGCTGACCAATCACAGAGCCTTATTCAGATGGCGGGACTGGAACCTCACTGTCCATCACTCTGTCCAGAATGTGTCTGCATCACTCAACTGTCCAGGTTAGCATACTTTAACATGCACTATTTTTTATATATTTAAAAAAATATATATACTTTTTTTTGTATTTAATGCTTTTAATACATATTTATATTAAAATATACTTCTTTTTGTTAAATATTTTGCCTAAAAATGTTTTTGTTACTATCATATTTGCTATTTACTACATTACTAATTGTCCATTGTAGCTTTAAATGTCTACTTTGAATTATATTTATTATATATTTTGAATTATTATATTTTTTTGTTAAATTTCAGAAGATCCATGTAGGATCTGTAAACAAATATTATTATAAACATATAAGCGTATACTTTGTTTAAATATATATACTATTTTATATATATATTTATTATTTTACTTTGATATTTACAACATAATATACTTCTTTTTTTTGTTAAATATTTTGCCTACAAATGAATGTTACTATCTTATATGCTATAAATATATTTCTAGGTGTTCCTTAATATCATTGTAGCTTTGAATGTCTACTTTGTATTTGATTTATTATATATTTAATATTATTATAGTTTTTTTGTTTGTTAAATGACTGATGAATAAGAGAGGCCAATCTACTTTGAGTGTAACTAAACGAGCCAATGCACATGCAATGACTGCACCAGCTGCTCTGCCATGCAGCACGGGTATATAATGAGTTTTAGGTGGATAGCGTGTTAGTTTTTTGCTGAGGAGCCGAGCTGGTGACGCGGCACCCCAGCGGGGTACAGCAGTTATGTCGACAGGACGTGACGTCTCCATTCCCTTCTTCAGGGAGCGAGGGTTACATACGCAACCAAAATGTTCCCATTCAGTCGGTCACTCTCGACAGCATGTCGATGACCGACGAATATCTTTAGTAAGAGTATCGAATATTTAGTAAGAGTATCGAATATTTAGTAAGAGACCTGGGTGTTTTAATCGATAACAACTTAAAAATGGACAAGCAGATAAATTTGGTGGTTCGGACCTGTTTTTATAACCTGCACCTGTTAGTTAAAGCCAAACCTTTTTTATCATATGCAGATTTTGAGAGAGTAATTCATTTTTTTTGTTTTATCGCTATTGTATTTCTGCAACTCCCTGTATTTTGGCATCAATTCTGCATCCTTGGCCTGATTGCAATCCGTACAAAATGCCGCGGCGAGGCTTTTAAAAAGGGCAAAGAAATATGACCCTGCTACCCCAATATCTCCAATATAGCCAGGTCTCTCTACACTGGCTACCAGTTCACCAGTTTAAAATTCTATTATTCATTTATAAATCTTTACACAACCAGGCCCCAACATATCTCGCAAATTTACTGCTTCCATATAATCCTAAAAGAACACTTTGCTTCGTAAAACCAAAACCTCCTTGTGCCCAAGACAACTTGAGTACGTAAAGGTGACCGAGCCTTTGTGGTAATAAGGCTGAGACTTTGGAATGAGTTATATTTATCCATCAGGTCTGCCACATCTCTGCCAATATTTAAGAATTTGTTGAAAGTCCATTTAATGATGGGAGCATATATTGTCTAAACCATATGTTCTTAAATGTCGTTTTATTAAAACATTTTTGTGAATGATTATGTAAAGCACCTCCTGATCTCTGTTACTTGATGAGACAGGGCTAACACAGAGAATGTCAATCACTGCTGTTCCACAAGACCCATTCAGTGAGACTAGGGATGGGCTAGCCTAAAATCCATATTGCGATTATACATTGCAGCTTCTTGCGATAATGATATATATTGCGATACCATTTCAGAACAGGTTACATAGACCCTAAGGAAAGCCAAACTGCTAAATTTATTTTTTTAAAGAAAGAAACGTTGTATGTACTTTTGAGAACATTTATTGTGCAAAGCTGTAATTATACAACATAATGTTGCAGATAAATAAAATTCAAGTACACTAGCTGCAGAGACTTTAACAAAGAAAAAGCTTAAAAGGATGTTTCTTCCTGAAATGGAAAAAATAAAGCCATCTTTTACTCACCCTGCTGTTGTTCCAATGCCCTATGTGCTTCTATCTTTTTCGGACCTCAAAAGCAGAAATAATAATAAAAAATAAAAAAACGTCTTGCACACGCTCCTTCCTATAATGGCAGTGAATGGTGACCGGGCTAAAACTTTACAAAAAGGATGCAAAAGTATCACACAATGATACAGTGAGACGTGTGCCATATAGGGAAAGTGTTTAGGAGGCTTTGTGAGAAAGAAACCGTATTATTGAGTCAAAACACTGAGCTCGGCCGTTACGCTGCACGTGTTCCTGTGATGAGCGCGAGCCTTCAGCTGCCGCCGGTGTTGTGCCGAATTTCGACCCCCTGCCAAATTATTACCCCCTCGTTGAAGTCACTACCTGATTGCCTAATCCTAACCCCACCCCTATTCCTAATAATTTGGCGGGGGTCAGAATTCAGCACAACACCGGCACTCATGCCTATGCTGCCTTCACGTGCTATCGGAAATATGATCATTCCGCCTTCTGAAGTCGTGATTACGAGATCATGATCATTGCATTCAAGTTTCAAAATGTCAGGCCGTTCATGTGCAATTTTTACCTAGGAAACTCGTATTTACGCACTGTTGTCATGGCACCCAGGATAAGCGCACACACACACCATTTTGATAAATCAGGCTCAATAGAAACAAACGCGACTCTCGTCTTTTCTACAAGGTATATGATAAGAAATAATACAAACCCGATTCCAAAAAAGTTGGGACACTGTACAAATTGTGAATAAAAACAGAATGCAATGATGTGGAAGTTTGAAATTTCAATATTTTATTCAGAATACAACATAGATGACATATCAAATGTTTAAACTGAGAAAATGTATCATTTTAAGGGAAAAATAAGTTGATTTTAAATTTTATGGCATCAACACATCTCAAAAAAGTTGGGACAAGGCCATGTTTCCCACTGTGTGGCGTCCCCTCTTCTTTTTCTAACAGTCTGCAAACGTCTGGGGACTGAGGAGACAAGTTGCTCAAGTTTAGGAATAGGAATGTTGTCCCATTCTTGTCTAATACAGGCTTCTAGTTGCTCAACTGTCTCAGGTTTTCTTTGTGGCATCTTCCTCTTTATGATGCTCAAATGTTTTCTATGGTGAAAGATCTGGACTGCAGGCTGGCCATTTCAGTGCCCGGATCCTTCTTCTACGCAGCCATGATGTTGTAATTGATGCAGTATGTGCTCTGGCATCGTCATGTTGGAAAATGCAAGGTCTTCCCTGAAAGAGACGACGTCTGGATGGGAGCAGATGTTGTTCTAGAACTTGGATATCCCTTTCAGCATTGATGGTGCCTTTCCAGATGTGTAAGCTGCCCATGCCACACGCACTCATGAACCCCATCCCATCAGAGATGCAGGCTTCTGAGCTGAGTGCTGACAACAACTTGGGTTGTCCTGGTCTTCTTTAGTCTGGATGACATGGCGTCCCAGTTTTCCAAAAAGAACTTCAAATTTTGATTGGTCTGACCACAGAACAGTTTTCCACTTTGCCACAGTCCATTTTAAATGAGCCTTGGCCCAGAAAACGCCTGCGCTTCTGGATCATGTTTAGATATGGCTTCTTTTTTGACCTGTAGAGTTTTTAGCCGGCAGCGGCGAATGGCACGGTGGATTGTGTTCACCGACAATGTTTTCTGGAAGTATTCCTGAGCCCATGTTGTGATTTCCATTACAGTAGCATTCCTGTATGTGATGCAGTGTCGTCTAAGGGCCGGAGATCACGGGCATCCAGTATGGTTTTCCGGCCTTGACCCTTACGCACAGAGATTGTTCCAGATTCTCTGAATCTTTGGATGATATTATGCACTGTAGATGATGAGAACTTCAAACTCTTTGCAGTTTTTCTCTGAGAAACTCCTTTCTGATATTGCTCCAGTAATTTTGGCCGCAGCATTGGGGGAATTGGTGATCCTCTGCCCATCTTGACTTCTGAGAGACACTGCCACTCTGAGAGGCTCTTTTTATACCCAATCATGTTGCCAATTGACCTAATAAGTTGCAAATTGGTCCTCCATCTGTTCCTTATATGTACATTTAACTTTTCCTCTTATTGCTACACTTCCCAACTTTTTTGGAATGTGTAGCTCTCATGAAATCCAAAATGAGCCAATATTTGGCATGACATTTCAAAATTTGACATTTGATATGTTATCTGTATTCTTTTGTGAATAAAATATAAGTTTATAAGATTTGTAAATTATTGCATTCTTTTTTATTCACAATTTGTACAGTGTCCCAACTGTTTTGGAATCAGGTTTGTACAAAAATTACCAATAAGGTAAACCTCCTGAAGTGAATGCTGTGAGGTGGTAGAACAGATTAGTCGTGTTACCTCTCTTAGCTGGAACTGTTGCCCCACACACTTTACAGTATAGTTTGCTGCTGCTCGTCGGACAGCTTAAATCCAAATAATGGATGTTTCACCAGCTCCTCCGTTTCGCTTTCAGCCGTGTTTACTCAAGATGGCGAATACGATGATATGTTGCAGCCAGTTGCAGCTCGTGGCTCTAAATTTTGCGGGTAGATTGCGTCATCAACATAATATAATAATATAGAATCTAGCGAACGCCTTGGGTGTCGCCCAGCCAGCAGCTCTACAAATATCTGTTAGCGAGGCGCCATGTGCCAGCACCAAGAGGATGCAACACTCCTGGTAGAGTGAGCTCACAACTTGAACGGGCAAGGCACACCTTGTGCTTGATAAGCCAAGGTGATGGCGTCCACTATCCAGTGGGCCAACTTCTGCTTGGACACAGCCTTTCCCTTCTGCTGGCCTTCATGACAGACAAAGAGCTGCTCTGAGGTTCTGAAGCTTTGTGTTCTGTCCAAGTACAGTTGCAGAGCACAGACGGGACAGAGCAATGCCAGGGCTGGCTCTGCCTCCTCCGGGGGCAGCACTTTTAGGTTCACCACCTGGTCCCTGAAGGGAATGGTAGGAAACTTGGGCAGATAGCCAGGCCGGGGTCTCAGTACCATGTGGGTGACACCCAGCCCAAACTCTAGATTCTTGTCTACAGTGCAGTCAGCAGCAAAGTCTTCATAGATAGAATCTTTAGTTCTGCTGATGGCAAAGGCTCAAATGGGGCATTCTGAAGTGCTGTAAGCACCAGAGCAAGGTCCCAAGAGGGTATGGAGGGAGAACGAGGAGGATTTTAACCCGCCCCCCTAAGGATCCTGGGGACCAGGTTGTGCTTCCCAACTGTCTTATCTCTTATGGTGTCATGATACGCAGACAATGCAGCAGCATAGATTTTGAAGGTGGAGGGAGGCAGCCTTCACTCCAACCCTTGCTGCAGGAAGGAAAGCACGGCACTGATACCTCTTGGGGTAAGTCAACTAGAACCTCCGCGTCCCATCCAGGGACCGGACATGGAGTTTCCAGAGGTCTGGATGAAAATCATTCCTCGGAAGAATCTGCCAGGGAGGGGCTGTCGCGAGGAGCATCAGTTCTGGGAACCAGGTCTTGTTGGGCCAGTACAGTGCAACTAACAAGACCTGCTCCTTGTCCTCCCTGACTTTTGCACAGGGTCTGTGCAAGTAGGCTCACTGGGGGAAACGTATATTTGTGAAGGCCCAGGGCCAGCTGTGTGCCAGCGCATTTGTGCCGAGTGTTCCCTCAGTCAGTGAATAAAACAACTGGCCGAAGAGGCCTGGGGAATTAAAGGCATAATTCACCCTGAAATTAAAATAAAGCCATCTTTTACTCACTCTGCGGTTGTTCCAATGCCCTATGTCCTTAGTCCTATGTCCTATGTCGGCCAGACACAGCCAGAGATGGCGTTCCTTGGAACACAAGCGTGGACATCACACGACCCACCAACCAAGCTGTAACCAACGTTGCACAAAGTGCAAGGTCCGTCATGACCAGAAATTCCTGGAGAACTGCAGGATTGTGACCACTCTCGTGCAGGTCCTACAGTGCCTTGGCCTGATGAACCTGCAACAATGCCATAGCATCTAGGGCAGAGCCAGCTTCCCTTCAAGCCTGGTAAGCTTTGCTGGTTAAGTCTGACGATTTCTCACACACTCATGAAGAGTGGAGTTAGGGCACAGTTGCATAGCAATGGCCCATTCCACAGAAGGAAACCAGGCCACCCTGAGAAACCAATCATCCAGCCTCGAGGGTTCGGGACACGGTGGAGGATTCCACATGAGCCTGACCCTGTTGGCGGCCCGGGCAAGCATAAGCAAATGATCATCTCCAGAGAAGTCTGGCTCACCCTCCGATGCAGCTATAGACATCCGGTCGTCGGAGAGAGCTCTGAAGGAAATGACTGGTACACACCTCTGAGATCCAGCATGCTCCATCAGCAGCTCTACTGGCTGCGGAGTGTGGGAGGAGTGAGGGTTCCCAGGGGTTGGTTCCCCCGGGGAAGCACGCTCACCATCACCCTCAGATCACCTGCGCTACTGGGGAGGGTTAGATCGAGGTCACCCCTTTTAAGGAACTGGAGTCTTGACTGCAGCTCAGAGATGGTAATTTTCTTGCAGTGAGTGCATGATTCATCCACGAACATCGCCACAGCGTGCTCGATGCCCAGCGATTGTGACCATCCCTCTGCGCCAGGTAACTACTGCATCCAGAAACACACAGGTAGAATGTCATCTTTAAAAAGATGCAAGAGAAACCTGTGTAAGCTCTTTTAGAGAAACTGCTCTCCTTGTTGCTACAGCACGAATGGTTGGTAAAAACGCTATTCAGTGCTCTCACAAGCGCACCACTCACTGGCTATGAGAACAACCTTTTTTGTCTTATAAAGGCAAAAGAAAAAGGAAAGAAAAACAACGAAACAGAGAAGATCGACACGCTGCTGTGCCGTGCCATCAACACCGAACAAGAGGTTCCTCGAAGAACTGACTTGTCTTTGTTAGACACTGCTTGTAGAGAGAAGCAAAGTGAAAAGCAGCTCCGAAGTAAAAAGCTTACAAAAGCAGCTCCGAAGTGAAAAGCTTACACGCAATCCACCCGATACTCATTATATACCCGTGCTGCATGGCAGAGCAGCTCGTGCAGTCATTGCATGTCAATGTGCATTGGCTCGTTTAGTTGCACTCGAAGTAGATTGGCCTCTATAGTGAGATACCTATTCGTCGGTCATTGACGTAGCGTTGAGAGTGACCGACTGAATGGGAAGCTTGTTCCCGCCACAGAATAAAACATTTTAAAAGATAATTGTGACTTTTTTTTCCAGAGTTGTGTGATATAAAGTCACAATTGCGAGTTATAAAGTCACTTTTTGACTGCGACTTTATATCTTGCAAATCTGAAAAAACAAGTTGTGAGATAAAAATTCCCATTACCTTTTTAATTTTTCATTCTGTGGTGTAAACAAGCTTCCATAGAATGTTAATCAAACAACAAAGGACAAAGAAAAAAATCACTCACTGCTCTTGACTGAATAACTTTAATAAGGATGAATTAATACAGATGTTTAAGTTATACAGTGAACACTATGCAGTGTTATTTTACATTTGATTACTTTATTACATTTCTGTACCTGAAAAACCTGAAAAGCACTGTTTATTTCATTTGTATTTTTGTTATATTGTATTTATTTGTGTTTTTGCTTGTAATTTAATTATATGTTCTTATTTTATTACTGACTGTTTACTTGTCTTTTAAATGTAGATTAGTTAGGCTAGTAGTTTTAGCTGTGGTATTGAAATTGGAATATAGAATTGTGAATTTTCACTGGTATCTAAATTTTTTTCATGGCCTGTAAAAAATATTTTATATTAAGTCACTGGCCATTGGCAGCTGTGGCCAAAAAGTTAGTTTTAGGCACCAAATATATAATTTGTAAGAAGTGCAAGAAGAAATGAAAGCGAGGTCAGTTTAGTATGCGTAGCAAATAACGAAATGAGCTCCCTTTCGAGTCTTCTTGAATACTGTCAAGGCTTAAACTTTCACGACGATGCGGCGCTGACCCGTCAACCCGTGTATATATATATATATATATATATATATATATATATATATAAACCGATCAGGCATAACATTATGACCACCTTCCTAATATTGTGTTGGTCCCCCTTTTGCTGCCAAAACAGCCCTGGCCCGACGAGGCATGGACTCCACTAGACCCCTGAAGGTGTGCTGTGTTATCTGGCACCAAGATGTTAGCAGCAGATCCTTTAAATCCTGTTAGTTGCGAGGTGGGGCCTCCATTAATCGGACTTGCTTGTTCAGCTCATCCCACAGATGCTCGATTGGATTGAGATCTGGGGAATTTGGAGGCCAAGTCAACACCTCAACTTGTTGTTGTGCTCCTCAAACCATTCCTGAAGCATTTGTGCTTTGTGTACATGGTCTGCATGAGTAGGTGGTGCATGTCCTACATGTCCTAAGTGACATCCACATGGATGGCAGGACCCAAGGTTTGCCAGCAGAACATTGCCCAAAGCATCACACTGCCTCCGCCGGCTTGTCTTCTTCCCATAGTGCATTCTGGTGCCATGTGTTCCCCAGGTAAGCCACGCAGACGCACCCGGCCATCCACGTGATGTAAAAGAAAACGTGATTTGTCAGACCAGGCCATCTTCTTCCATTGCTCTGTGGTCCAGTTCTGATGCTCACATGCCAACTTTTGGGGCCACGGACCACACAGGCCAGCCTTCGCTCCCCACGTGCATCAATGAGCCTTGGCCGCCCATGACCCTGTGGCCGGTTCACCGCTGTTCCTTCCTTGGAGCACTTTTGATAGATCCTGACCACTGCAGACCGGGAACACCCCACAAGAGCTGCAGTTTTGGAGATGCTCTGACCCAGTCGTCTAGCCATCACAATCTGGCCCTTGTCAAACTCGCTCAAATCCTTACGCTTGCCCATTTTTCCTGCTTCTAACACATCAACTTTGAGGACAAAATGTTCACTTGCTGCCTAATATATCCCACCCACTAACAGGAGCCGTGATGAAGAGATCATCAGTATTCACTTCACCTTTCAGTGGTCAAAATGTTATGCCTGATCTGTGTATATGTATAATTATATATATATGTTCTTATTGTCATTTCAGCTGATATGTGAAAGTGAATTTATTGTAATTTATGAGTTTCTGTTTATTTGTGGTGGATATAATGCTTATTTCCACAGGGTCCCTGAAGACGACGCAGAGACCGGAAGAGGAATGTGAGGTTTTTAATGGCAGGTCTGACGGTCAGCCTCAGTACAGCTCTGCCGACTGCACACACACATACCCTTTGATCTGCAGACGCAGCAAAGGTGTGTGTGAGAGAGTTTCTGTATCTGATTAAAGTTTAAAAGCATTGAAGTGTTGTGCCAGGCCTGACAGTGCAGCTCTCTGATCCACAGAACACTATCTGAAGATGAAAGAGCTGAGAGAATCTCTGAGGTCCGACCCAAGCCCCTTCATGCAGCGCCTCATGCAGTACGGCATGGTACAGTCCAGCTTTAAAAAGTGCTTTCTTAGAATGAATATTTTACATGGTATCAGTCATTACAAATAACCAAAAACAGTTTAGTATAAATGGATAAAAGAAAAAATAAACCTGTGTTTTGTCCCGTTTCTCTCAGACTGCAGACGCTGTGCTCTCTGTTACTGTAGGCGGGCAGAGCTGGACCTCAATGTCCCGTCTGTTGAACGCGTCTGAACAGGCTGTCCTGAAGGAGCAGAAGCACCTGGAGGACAGAGACATGGTCTCTCTGATGCATGTTCTCTCTCGGGCCGCTGACCTGCCCAGCATGGCCAATCAGAGCCGGCATGATGCAGAGAGGCTCAGCAAGAGCTTCATCACCATTGCAGATTCACTCATCAGCCAAGATGACGCCAGTAAATGGCACAGCATCAAAGAGGTGACGGAAGTGACCTACTAATTGTTAGAAGGGATTTTGATGATCCCTTCTTTAAAGTGGGGGTCTAATGCTATTTCATGCATTCAGACTTATTTCCACTGTTAAAGAGTTAATTTTCATGCTAAACATGGCCAACGTTTCAAAAAATGAGACATATGACAGAGGATTTCTTAGCCCAAAATACTCCTTCCGGTTTCTCACAAGTTTTGGAGCGTTTTTTTTCAGTATGGCCGGGCTGAAAATCCTTGTATGTACCCTTCTCCTAGAAAAGCGGGCACACACCAACCAGAGCAGGAGCAAGAGCATGCCCGTCGTTCAGGTAGCGCAAGTCGAGAAGGATTTTTGTCACAATGTAGTGCAGTGGTAGAGCTCCGGTTCTGGGTTCGAGTCCACCATCGTAGTTTTTTTTTTCCTCATGAAAACCAAAGGTGTTCATCAGTGATTCTGTATCAAGAGCAGGGACACGTTTGTGTACATTTTTTATTTTATTTTGTGAGTTAACCGGAACGAATAGAGAGTCTATGATGCGATGACGTCTTTGTGTGTGTGTGCTCGTGTGTCGTGTGGTGATTTAATTACAGTCTGAATCCACATCTCAAGAATACATCACTTCAAAATTCACTGTTTATGTCCTTTTTGACCCCTGCAGAGCACCGTGCAGTTGCGCTTAGCTGCCATTTGGATGCATTTTAAAGATCTAGACTTTATTACTGAAATGCTGGCCAGTGTTTACAAGAGCAATATATTTCATCACCGCTCTAAAGAAAAAGAGAAGAAACATACGTAAACATTTGAAATGGGCGTTATTACGGCAGTGATTATATATGTTAATAACCGCAGCATTATGATCACCTCATGTCAATAAGAGGCTGTATTAGCTCATTTCTGCTCATTTCCATGTGGAAGAAAATGGCATCCTTTATTCTGAGATAAAATACAAGACCATTTTAACTATAATGTGCGTCTATATATCGTCCTATTTTTAAACAGGAGATTTAAATAATCAAATAATAATTAGGATATTATTTTCCTAATATTAAATGAAATATGCATTTATTCTTATTATACCAAGCATATGACATTCTATTTACAGCACACAATCATGTTATTGAGCACGTGAGCAGGTGCGCAGGATCACAAAACTTCGAATAAATCCCCATCCGAATGCACGAGTTTGATGACTGAGGTGGCTGCACATTTATTATTACGGACGTCCACGTGAGAAACAGTTACCGTCTGAATAGGGCTTATGTCATTGTACGATACTTAAAGGGATAATTCACTCAAAATGAAAATGAGCCCATGATTTACTCCTCCTCAAGCCATCCTAGGTGTGTCTGACATTCTTCTTTCAGACGAACACAATCTGAGTTATATTAATAAAGGCCTGGCTCTTCCAAGCTTTATAATGGAAGTGAATGGTACCTGAGATTTTGAAGCCTAAAAAAGTTCTTCCATCCATTATAAAAGTGCTCCACACAGTTCCAGGTGGTTAATAAAGGCCTTCTGAAGCAAAGCCATGCATTTTTGTAAGAAATATATCCATATTTATAACTTTATAAACTATAATCACTGGCCATACGCAAGTCTAGTTCCAGGGGAAGAGTGACCTCTGACCCGACGCATGCTTCATGATGAGCATAGAGCGAACTGATATGATGTCATTTCGAACAAAATCAGGCTGAAACGAAGTTCGTTTGGCAGTTTGAAACCAGAAAAGTTCACTCCGGTGGTAAACATCTTTGTACTCCCATTGATCTGTGGTGATTATGTAATAGATGGGTGTGGCTGAGAGGCTCCACCTTCTTTCACATGAAAATCTTTACCGGTTCATTTGGCCTGCTTGATTTTAAGCAATCTATTGTATAAAGTGATATATAAATAAACCTGAAATTACTTTACTAGAGTGCCGAATAGCAAAGCTTGTGCAAACACATCCATGTTGATCAGATGCTTTTCTTATGCTTTAATGAAAATGCTTGCTGTTTTCAAATTTTTGTTGTTGTGTTAATTTTGTTATTGAGAGGAAAGCGAGTGGCACATATTCACATATTCATCTAACCGTCGCTCTCAGCAGTGTGGGCGACGGCAGGATGTTTGCTAACAGTATATTGCTGCAAAGGTATTTCCAACTTCATTTTACCCCTAAACGAAGAATGAAAAAGAACTTCGGCGTGAGAATAATGGGACCTTAAGCTTACACTACTCCTATATCTTTCGCTATACGTCCAGTCAGAGGTCACTCTTCCGCCGGAAAGAGACTGTGTTTTGTCCCGTTTCTCTCAGACTGCAGACGCTGTGCTCTCTGTTACTGTAGGCGGGCAGAGCTGGACCTCAATGTCCCGTCTGTTGAACGCGTCTGAACAGGCTGTCCTGAAGGAGCAGAAGCACCTGGAGGACAGAGACATGGTCTCTCTGATGCATGTTCTCTCTCGGGCCGCTGACCTGCCCAGCATGGCCAATCAGAGCCGGCATGATGCAGAGAGGCTCAGCAAGAGCTTCATCACCATTGCAGATTCACTCATCAGCCAAGATGACGCCAGTAAATGGCACAGCATCAAAGAGGTGACGGAAGTGACCTACTAATTGTTAGAAGGGATTTTGATGATCCCTTCTTTAAAGTGGGGGTCTAATGCTATTTCATGCATTCAGACTTATTTCCACTGTTAAAGAGTTAATTTTCATGCTAAACATGGCCAACGTTTCAAAAAATGAGACATATGACAGAGGATTTCTTAGCCCAAAATACTCCTTCCGGTTTCTCACAAGTTTTGGAACGTTTTTTTTTGAGTATGGCCCGGGCTGAAAATCCTTGTATGTACCCTTCTCCTAGAAAAGCGGGCACACACCAACCAGAGCAGGAGCAAGAGCATGCCCGTCGTTCAGGTAGCGCAAGTCGAGAAGGATTTTTGTCACAATGTAGTGCAGTGGTAGAGCTCCGGTTCTGGGTTCGAGTCCACCATCGTAGTTTTTTTTTTCCTCATGAAAACCAAAGGTGTTCATCAGTGATTCTGTATCAAGAGCAGGGACACGTTTGTGTACATTTTTTATTTTATTTTGTGAGTTAACCGGAACGAATAGAGAGTCTATGATGCGATGACGTCTTTGTGTGTGTGTGCTCGTGTGTCGTGTGGTGATTTAATTACAGTCTGAATCCACATCTCAAGAATACATCACTTCAAAATTCACTGTTTATGTCCTTTTTGACCCCTGCAGAGCACCGTACGGTTGCGCTTCGCTGCCATTTGGATGCATTTTAAAGATCTAGACTTTATTACTGAAATGCTGGCCAGTGTTTACAAGAGCAATATATTTCATCACCGCTCTAAAGAAAGAGAAAGAAGCATGCGTAAACATTTGAAATGGGCCGTTATTACGGCAGTGATTATATATGTTAATAACCGCAGCATTATGATCACCTCATGTCAATAAGAGGCTGTATTAGCTCATTTCTGCTCATTTCCATGTGGAAGAAAATGGCATCCTTTATTCTGAGATAAAATACAAGACCATTTTAACTATAATGTGCGTCTATATATCGTCCTATTTTTAAACAGGAGATTTAAATAATCAAATAATAATTAGGATATTATTTTCCTAATATTAAATGAAATATGCATTTATTCTTATTATACCAAGCATATGACATTCTATTTACAGCACACAATCATGTTATTGAGCACGTGAGCAGGTGCGCAGGATCACAAAACTCGGGAATAAATCCCCATCCGAATGCACGAGTTTGATGACTGAGGTGGCTGCACATTTATTATTACGGACGTCCACGTGAGAAACAGTTACCGTCTGAATAGGGCTTATGTCATTGTACGATACTTAAAGGGATAATTCACTCAAAATGAAAATGAGCCCATGATTTACTCCTCCTCAAGCCATCCTAGGTGTGTCTGACATTCTTCTTTCAGACGAACACAATCTGAGTTATATTAATAAAGGCCTGGCTCTTCCAAGCTTTATAATGGAAGTGAATGGTACCTGAGATTTTGAAGCCTAAAAAAGTTCTTCCATCCATTATAAAAGTGCTCCACACAGTTCCAGGTGGTTAATAAAGGCCTTCTGAAGCAAAGCCATGCATTTTTGTAAGAAATATATCCATATTTATAACTTTATAAACTATAATCACTGGCCATACGCAAGTCTAGTTCCAGGGGAAGAGTGACCTCTGACCCGACGCATGCTTCATGATGAACGCAGAACGAACTGATATGATGTCATTTCGAACAAAATCAGGCTGAAACGAAGTTCGTTTGGCAGTTTGAAACCAGAAAAGTTCACTCCGGGTGGTAAACATCTTTGTACTCCCATTGATCTGTGGTGATTATGTAATAGATGGGTGTGGCTGAGAGGCTCCACCTTCTTTCACATGAAAATCTTTACCGGTTCATTTGGCCTGCTTGATTTTAAGCAATCTATTGTATAAAGTGATATATAAATAAACCTGAAATTACTTTACTAGAGTGCCGAATAGCAAAGCTTGTGCAAACACATCCATGTTGATCAGATGCTTTTCTTATGCTTTAATGAAAATGCTTGCTGTTTTCAAATTTTTGTTGTTGTGTTAATTTTGTTATTGAGAGGAAAGCGAGTGGCACATATTCACATATTCATCTAACCGTCGCTCTCAGCAGTGTGGGCGACGGCAGGATGTTTGCTAACAGTATATTGCTGCAAAGGTATTTCCAACTTCATTTTACCCCTAAACGAAGAATGAAAAAGAACTTCGGCGTGAGAATAATGGGACCTTAAGCTTACACTACTCCTATATCTTTCGCTATACGTCCAGTCAGAGGTCACTCTTCCGCCGGAAAGAGACTCACGAAGCCAGTGATTATAGCTTATAAAAGTTATAAATACGGATATTTTTCTTTGCTTCAAAAGGCTTTTATTAGGCCTGGAGCCGTATGGATTACTTTTATAATGGATGGACTTTTTTGTTATCTCTTTGCTCATTCACTCTATTATAAAGCTGGGAAGAGCCAGGATATTTTTTAATATCACTCCGATATTAAATGTATGAAATAAGAAAAGCATATACACCTAGGATGGCTTGAGGGGGAGTAAATTTGTTGTAAAATTGTTTTCATTTTTGGGTGAACAATCCCTTTAAGGATTCAGTAATTAATGCACGTAAAAATAAAAAATAAAAAAAACACGTAAAAAAAATTCTAAAATTATTTCATAATTAAGCAATATCACAAGAGCAAGAGGCCGCTCCACTGATATCATCACTACAGTGTGATATTGTGTCTATAGTTTAATAATAAGTTAACTCTGGTTGGTTTATTTGCATTGCCATCAAAAAGAGTTTTAAAGGAGACCTTGATAAACCTGTGTTTGATGTAGGTGGTGAAGGGGCCGATGGCTGTCATCCAGACCATAGACCGTATGCTGAGCAACCTGAACTCTCTGCTGATGGACGACACTGACAGCGTGCAGATACACAGCCACAACATCAGTGAGTTACACAGAAATACAGAGCAAACCACAGCGACATTTCAACCAGAGTCAAGCCTGAAACTGTGCTCCTGTGTTCCAGAGCTGCAGGTCCAACAGAAGCTTCTGTCCGATGGTTCTCACGTCCCTGCGTTTTGTGGGCTGGATGTGGGAAGTCGTGACTGCATCTCTGTCTCAGCTAAAAACATGAAGGAACTGCATAACAATGGTACGGAGGATTAAAACCCTATTTGATAGGAGATGAAGTTTCATGCTTATCCTGTATAATATCTCAAAAACAAGGACAACTAAAAGAACTTCTCACAATGTTCTTCCCTTGATGTATATTTGTTGTGCTTGTTTAGACTTCAGAAAGGTGACTGTATTGAACACATGGTACAGCTCCGTCAAGTGTCTCTCAGAGAGAGGGGAAAACATTAGCCTTTCTCCCATAGTCAGTGACGGATCGCAGAGGTAAGCCATGCTCGATGTAATTAGGGCTGTCAAACGATTAAATATTTAAAACTTTTTGCAAATGAATTACACAGCATGCACTACATGATTGTAATGGACCCGTTTGCCAGATTGTGATGATGCATTTCCACAGTTATTAATAGGGGTGGGTATCGTTTCAATTTGAACGATTCCATCATTCATATTTATTCTAAGTCTTATTGCAAAACTTTTCATTGTAGCTGAATAACATGAATAAAAATCAACAGGCTAAAGAACACACAAGGAACGTCTATTACAAACCCGATTCCAAAAAAGTTGGGACACTGTACAAATTGTGAATAAAAAAGGAATACAATAATTTACAAATCTCATAAACTTATATTTTATTCACAATAGAATATAGATAACATATCAAATGTTGAAAGTGAGACATTTTGAAATGTCATGCCAAATATTGGCTCATTTTGGATTTCATGAGAGCTACACATTCCAAAAAAGTTGGGACAGGGAGCAATAAGAGGCCGGAAAAGTTAAATGTACATATAAGGAACAGCTGGAGGACCAATCTGCAACTTATTAGGTCAATTGGCAACATGATTGGGTATAAAAAGAGCCTCTCAGAGTGGCAGTGTCTCTCAGAAGTCAAGATGGGCAGAGGATCACCAATTCCCCCAATGCTGCGGCCAAACATACTGGAGCAATATCAGAAAGGAGTTTCTCAGAGAAACACTGCAAAGAGTTTGAAGTTATCATCATCTACAGTGCATAATATCATCCAAAGATTCAGGAAAATCTACTGTCATTTTCATCAACGGATAAAAACGAGAGGAAAATGTTAGGGCGAGACGATTAGTGAAGAGATCCAGTCAGAACTGATGTCCTGTGGAACGGGTGCACACATTTGAGTTGTAACGTGCGGATCTAACGTCAGGAAAACACGGCGCTGTTGAGCTTCTCCAGGCTCACGCGACAGCGCTTCAGAGCGGCTCGATCAGTGAAGAACACACATTTATGACAGGTCATGTTTATGAACTAATGCTGAGGAATAATCACAATGTTTACTTCATGTTTATATAGTAATATGCGGTAGACGATTGTAACAATGCAATAATAAGGCACAGACATTCCAAAATAAAAGTCACTCATTACATTTATGTTTTTGGTTGCACAATAAACGTCTCGGTTACGTATGTAACCCTCGTTCCCTGAAGGAGGGAACGGAGACGTACGTCGGAACTGACCGACGAATTGGGATCTGTTTTCAGAGACCAATCTGCTTCGAGTGTTTCTAAACGAGCCAATATCGATTGGCATGCGGTCCACGCTCCGCCGCGCTGTGCGGTATAAATCGGAAGTGGAATACCGCATCCTCGCTTTTCAACTGAGGAGCCGAAACAAGTGGCTCGGCCTTCAGCTGAAGCACAGCACCTGGCGGCGGGGCGTGCGTCTCCGTTCCCTCCTTCAGGGAACGAGGGTTACATACGTAACCGAGGCGTTCCCTTTCAGTCGGTCACGCGTTCGGCGTGCGTCGGAACTGACCGGCAATTGGGATCCCTACCAAAACGCCAGGATGCTGGCCCTTCCAGCGCCCTGCTTGAGCTCACTGGACCGCTCCTTCATTGGAGAGGAAGTCAGGGCTCGGCAGGGAAGGACAGTCACTGCTGTTCCTGCAAGACCCACTCAGAGTGACTATTGGATAACGCTGGGAAAGCGTGCCCGTTTGGGAGCGGGCGCTGCGGAGGCCACGAGCCTCAACGGAGGGAGAGGTGGCAAATTACGCGCAAGGACTAGCCTATCAGGGTAGTACAACATATGGCAGTCTCTGGGGTGGATCCAGCCTGATCCCAGGGGAAGAACACCGCCAGAGAGCGACAGAGCGAGCTCTGTCAAGGGAAAGACACGGGCTAGCCGAGTAGGGTAGCTGGTACCCCGTGGAGAACACACATATGGGGTTGCCGTCAGGGAACCGCTACATATGGAACCCAGCCTACACACACGTTCCACAAGCATACGGGTGCAGGCCTGGCGCCAGACGGCCGCAACGACTGACACCGAAGGGGTGACGGAGGAGCTCGACAGGGTTCGCCATTTTCTGGGGAACACGACTGGAGATAAATAACGCACATCCGGCCCAGGGGCGGGAATGGCGTCTGGCCGACACTAGAACGGGCACTACACGCTACTGGCCACTGGGGGCGAGTACACGGGAAGATACTGGCTCTACACGGAGGCTATAGAATCTAGCGAACGTGTTAGGTGTCGCCCAGCCCGCAGCTCTACATATATCTGTTAGCGAGGCGCCTGAGCCAGCGCCCAGGAGGAGGCTACACTCCTAGTTGAGTGCGCTCGCAACCCGAGCGGGCAGGGCACGTCTTGGGACTGGTACGCCAAGACAATAGCATCCACTATCCAGTGGGCTAACCTCTGCTTGGAGACAGCCTTTCCCTTCTGCTGGCCTCCGTAACAGATGAAGAGCTGTTCTGAGGTCCTAAGGCTTGAGTTCGGTCCACGTAGGCACGGAGAGCGCGGACGGGACAGAGCAAAGCCAGGGCTGGGTCTGCCTCCTCCGAGGCAGCGCTTGCAGGTTCACCACCTGGTCCCGAAAGGAGTGGTGGGAACCTTGGGCACGTATCCGGGCCGGGTCTCAGGACAACGTGAGAGTTACCTGGCCCGAATTCTAGGCACGATTCGTTGACCGAAAGTGCGTGCAGGTCCCCTACCCTCTTGATGGAGGCCAATGCAACCAAGAGTACTGTCTTCATGGACAGGATATTCAGCTCAATGGACTGCAGAGGCTCGAAGGAGGGCTCTGGAGCGCTCTCAGCACCAGAGCTAAGTCCCAAGAGGGTACCGGGTTTGGACGAGGAGGATTCAGCCTCCTCGCACCCCTGAGGAACCTGACGATTAGGTCGTGCTTCCCTAAGGACTTACCACCAACTGCATCGTGATATGCCGCTATTCGACATACACTTTAAGGGTGGAGGGAGACAGCCTTCGCTCCAACCCATCTTGCAGGAAGGAAAGCACGGCGCTAACCGAACACCTTCGGGGTCTTGCGGCGAGAAGAACACCACTCAACGAACAGGTTCCACTTCAATGCATAGAGGCGCCTCGTAGAGGGGGCTCTAGCGAAATGATGGTGTCCACCACTGCCTGTGGTAGACCACCTAGAACCTCCGCGTCCGTCCAGGGACCAGACATGGAGTTTCCAGAGGTCTGGGCGCGGGTGCCATAGTGCGCCCGTCCTGAGAAAGTAGGTCCTTCCTCAGAGGAATGGGCCAGGGGAGGTGCTGTCGCGAGGAGAGTTAGTTCGAGAACCAGGTCCGGTTGGGCCAGTAGGGCGCAACTAGCAAGACCTGCTCCTCGTCCCTCCTGACTTTGCACAGTGTCTGCGCGAGAAGGCTCACTGGGGGAACGCATGCTGCGTAGACCCCGGGGGCCAGCTGTGTGCCAGTGCATCCGTGCCGAGGGTGCCCCGGTCAGGAGTAATACAGCTGGCAATGGGTCGACTCTGGAGAGGCAAACAGGTCTACCTGTGCGGCTCGAAGAGGCCCCATATCAGCTGGACCACCTGGGGATGGAGTCGCCACTCCCGGAGGTGTCGGCTGCCGTGAGAGCTCGTCGGCTGTCGGTTGAGCGCACCTGGGATGTGAATGGCGCGGGCGACCTCAGATGCTTCTGACTCCAAAGGAGAGATGGCGGGCGAGCCGGGCATGCAACGGGAGCGTGAGCCCCTGACGGTTGATGTGCGCAACGGCGCGGTGCTGTCCGTGGCGCGGACCAGTGCGTGCTTGCCCTGTAGCGGCTTTTAGGCGGCCCAGAGCAAGACGTGCTGCCAGTAGCTCTAGGCAATTGATATGCCAATGCAGTTGGGGCCCCGTCCCACAGACCGAAACTACATGCCCGTTGTGCGTGGCCCCCCAGCCGGTGGATGAGGCATCCGTGAAGACCACAGCATGCCTGGACACCTGTTCTAGGCCACTCCCGCCGTAGAAACGAAGGGTCCGCCCACGGGCTGAAGGTTTGGCGGCAGTAAGGGGTAACTGAGACCCGGTACTTGCCGCTCTGCCACGCCCATCTCGGGACTCGGCCGTGAAGCCAGTGCTGAAGCGGTCTCATATGTAGCAATCTGAGCGGCGTTACCGCGGCTGCAGATGCCATATGCCCCAGGAGCCTCTGAAAGAACTTCAGTGGGACCGCTGTCCTGCCTTTGAACGTATTCAAGCAGTTCAGCACTGATCGAACTCGCTCCTCTGTGAGGCGCGCGGTTCGATTGACGAATCAGCTCCATACCGAGATAAGAGATCCTCTGTGTGGGACAGAGTTTGCTCTTCTCTCGGTTGACCCGAGGCCCAACAGGCTGAGGTGACGGAGCACCAGGTCCCTGTGTTCGCACAACTGCTCTCTGGACTGGGCGAGTATGAGCCAGTCGTCGAGGTAGTTGAGAATCCGAACGCCGCGTTCTCTGAGCGGAACAATGGCTGCCTCCGTGACTTTCGTGAAGACACGGGGTGACAGGGACAGCCCGAAGGGCAGGACTTTGTACTGATATGCCCTCTCCTCGAACGCAGCGTAGGAGCGGTCTGTGTCTCGGGAGAATGGAGACATGAAAGTACGCGTCCTTCAGGTCGATCGCTGCGAACCAATCTTGGGGACGGATGCATTCGAAAATGCGTTTCTGCGTCAACATTCTGAACGGGAGCTTGTGTAGGGCCCGATTCAGGACACGCAGGTCAAGATTGGTCTCAACCCACCCCTTTCTTGGGTACAATGAAGTAAGGGCTGTAGAACCCTGACTTCATATCGGCTGGAGGAACCGGCTCGATCGCGCCCTTCGCCAGTAGGGCTTCGATTTCTAACCGCAAGACATGGGCATCGCAGCTCCGCACAGAGGTGAAGAGGATGCCCTTGAACTTGGGAGGCCGGCGAGCTTATTGAATTGAATCGCGTGGCCGAGTCTGATGGTGCGGATGAGCCAGCGAGACGGCCTGGGGAGCTCTAGCCAGGCCCCAGGAACCGGACAAGCGGGACCATCGGCACCACAGACGTTACCGGGATGGGGCAGCGAGGTGGGAGACTCAGACCCGACTCGGGAGGCCCGGCGGCCCGGAGTGTTGTCTGAGCCTCCCCAGGTGGGGCAGAGAGTGGGTGAGAAGGCTTGGTTGCGTCCTCGGTGCCCACTCTGCTGCCCCCTGCCTGGGAAGGCAGGAGGAGGAGTACTCAAGTTCGACCCGGGAGGCCCGGAGGCGGCCCGGAAAATCGACTGAGCACTCCTGGGTTGGACAGAGTGCGGGTGAGAAGGCCTGGAGGCGTCCTCGGTGCCCACACTGCTGCCCACTGGCGAAAGGAGGGGAGGCGAGGAGTGGCAAGGCCCGGGGGCGTCGCACACTGCCCGCCTGGGCCTCCTGGAGCCCAGGAGGAGGAAACCGCTCTCTTAGTGAGTATGTGGGTACCGCTAGTCTCCGAAGAGCCAGCGGCAGGGGTGTTGTGTGTGTGTGTAGACCCCCCGGTCCTCCTCCCAGGGGGGTGGGGAGAGGTGCGGACACCACCTCCCGTCGAGCAGTCCCTCTCATCCCTGGGCTGCCCGTCTCAGGGCCGCTTGCCCAAACGCTTGCCGGCAGGCTTAGCGGAGCCCTGAGCGGGTTGGGCGCCCCCCTTTCGTCCGGCGCCCTGCTGCCCGGGTGGAGGCTGCTGCTTGGGCTTAGCAGGGGCGGAGGCGGACGCAGGGGGACGCCCTCGGCGACGAGCAGGCGGAGGCGCTGCAGCCGACGACTGGGTGGAGGCAGCAGCAGGTCGTCGGGGCAGGATATTTTTGATCGCCTCTGTCTGCTTCTGGGCCATCGAGAACTGCTGGGCGAAGTTCTCGATGGCGTCACCGAAGAGGCCGGCCTGGCAGACAGGGGCGTTGAGGAACCGCACCTTGTCAGTATCACGCATGTCTGCCAGGTTCAGCCACAGGTGGCGTTCCTGGACCACTAAGGTGGACATCGCCCGACCCAGGGAGCGCGGTGACTTTCGTGCGCCCTGAGGGCGAGGTCCGTCGCGGCGCGCAGTTCCTGCATAACGCCTGGGTCAGAACTACCTCGTGCAGTTCCTTAAGCGCCTTGCTTGGTAAACCTGCAGGAGCGCCATGGCATGCAAAGCCGACGCGGCCTCTCCGCAGGCTGTGTAAGCCTTGCCCGTCAGCGCGGACGAACTTACACGCCCGGGAGGGGAGACGTGGGTTACCCCGCCAGTCGGTGACGGTCTTGGGACACAGTTGCATCGCGACCGACCGTTCGACTGGGGGGATCCCCACGTAGCCCTTAGCCGCGCCGCCATCGAGGGTAGTGAGGACGGAGGAACCAGTCGATCGATGTCTGGCGCTGAAGGGCGCCAGCCATGACCTCGTGAGTTCCTGATGCACCTCCGGGAAGAATGGGACCGGGCCGGGGCGCTGAGAACCAGCACGGGCCGCTCCGAGAAACCAATCATCCAGCCGCGAGGGCTCGGGACACGGTGGAGGGTTCCACTCGAGCCCGACCCTCGCGGCGGCCCGGGAAAGCATAGCCGTGAGCTCTGGATCAGGCTCGGGCAATGCTACCACACCCGAAGGGGGCAGCGCAGCCAGTCTTCATCTCCAGAGTCCATTAGCTCGTCCCCGATGCAGCAATCGACATCATGTCCCCAGCCGAGCCCCAAAGGTAACGGCCGGTCCCCATGGGAGGGACCAGGGCGCTCCTCTGGAAGCTCCACCGGCGCAGCGGAGGGGGAGGGTCCCGAGGGCTTGGTGTCCCGTCGGGGTGCCCTCACAGTTACCCTCAGGTCTCCACCAAAGGCATCAGCCAAAGTAGCAGCCCTCTGCTTTGCAGCGGGAGGACCACTAGATCGGGGGATGCGCAATGGGACTCCACCCCTTTTCAGGAAATCGAGCCTGAACCGTGGGACTGCGATGGTCATGTTCCCGCAGTGGGAACATGAGTCATTCACAAAAAGCTGCCTCAGCGTGCTGAACGCCCAAACACGTGAGGCAACGATCGTGACCGTCAACCGGGGACAGGAAGCGACTGCATCCAGAAACACACGGTTTGAATGACATCTTGGAGATGCAGGGTCAAACCGTGTTTTGCTCTTTTAGAGGGGAAAGAAAGCTCTAATAGTGCTGAAGCACACAGGGAGATGGCCGCGGCTCACAGCAGTTCAAAGGTGCAAGCCTGCTGTGAGCACTCAGAGGACGCCCAGGCAGGCTGAGAACAGCTGATCCCTCGAGAAGCGACCACCCGCTGAATCGCGCCCGTCACACCCGCACCGGAAGTCGAGCGATCCTTCCCGACTCGTCTTTTGCAAGAACACTCTTCGCAAGGTACCCAGCGTTAGATCAACAACAGGGTTCGGCTCCGGTAGAAAGCGAGGATGCGGTATTCCACTTCAGTATTTATACCCGCTTTGCGGGCGGAGCGTGGACCGCATGCCAATCGATATTGGCTCGTTTAGAAACACTCAAGCAGATTGGTCTCTGAAAACAGATCCCAATTCGTCGGTCAGTTCCGACGTACGTCGAACGTGACCGACTGAAAGGGAACTGTATTTAATTTCATTCCCATTTAATTCATAGTCAGGAGGAAAGACTAAGAACAGTATTTGACACATATTATTCAATAATGTATCAGGGTTATAATAGTTCACTAAAACCATTAAAACATTCATTACTTTAAATTAAATAAATGTTAACTGAAATTAAAAAAATAAATTAAATAAACTTATTTGAATATTTAGCTTAACCTGGTAAACTAACTAAAACAGAAATACAACATTATAAAAACTATATAGATGTTTTTACACATACAATAAAAAGTGAATTGAGCTCTTTCGTGTATTTTTGCGCTTGAACGGTCAAAAACACGATTATGTCAAAATGTCAGTTTATTCAGGTAACAGTCGGTTATGTGATGCTTAAATGATCAATTAATGCATTATAATTGAACTAAACTCATTAAAACTCAAAATTCAGCTCCTTGCTCTGGTGATGAATGACATCTGACTCCTTCTGCTGGTCTGTGCTGTGACTCTTGTTAGGCTCACTCTGCATGTTCAGTTTTTAATTGTAGTTCATCTGTTCTCTAACTGAACTAAATTATTTTTACTACTATAAAAAACCAAAAACGACGGTGGTGGCGGTGGTAGGCAAGATTTGTTACCAGTGTAACAGAGATGTCCACGTTCAGAAATATGCAAGAATGCGCTTCCTGCACACACAGCTCACTGCACACGTGTGTGTGAGCGAGAGTGATGCACTGTTTGTGATTATTACAGTCTGAAAGAAATATTTAAAATTAGTATTATTATTTCCTGCGTTATAAGAGCGGAGCTTACAGTAAAAATTTTGCACAATGCAGAAGAGAACTCAGTTGAATGGTTTAAATTCATATTAAAACGCACACAAAGGAATCAATGAGAGGAATCAAATTTTTTATTTTATAACAAGTGTCCAATTCCTGACCTTAAGGGCCAGATTGACTAAACAGGGCAAATTGTGAGAGCGTAATCCCATAAAAGAACCGATGGGAGTGTAAAGTTCGCAAATGCGAAGTAATACGATGGGCAAATTAAAGAACACAGACGCAGCCGGATCATTTCCGTAATGACCAACGCAATCTACCAGTTAGCATCTGCTTTAAGACATGCTTTTTTGGACGGTAAATAATGTCATAAACTGACAAGAACAAACCTTAGTAAATCACCTTGCGTGATTCATTTAAATACTCTCCTCCCGTAAATACTGCGTCTGAAAGGGAAACTCCTACAAATGCATATGCAATAAGATCAGCCTCATAAATAACCCTGTCCACACCTTTTCAGCGCTAATGTTTCACTGCGTGTCTTTAGTAAGTTCTGATAGTAGTTATTAACGCCAAAAGAGGGTTTGTGCTGGAGCAGGCTGTTAGTAAATCTGGCCTTAAGTATCCAAATTGGAATCGTTTTTTGATTCCCAACCTTCGTTATTAACATCGTAACGCATAGATAGTTTTTTTTTTAAATATATATAATTTTTTGCATATTTGTAGACATATACTTCACTGCAAAAATAAATTGTTGCTTCAACTTAAAAAAGTAAGTGTTCGTGCTGCCTTACATTTTTATGCTTAGTCAACTCAAATAACCAAGTTATCATTTCACATTTCAAGTTGACTGAACTTAACATTTTAAGGCAGCACAAACACTTACTTTTTTAAGTTGAAACTTTTTTTTTTTTTTTTTTTTTTTTTACAGTGTTGGTGTTTTATTACCGTGGCATTAAATGACAGAAAACTAATTAACGCTTCTTCTAAAACAATAGCTGATGGAGTGATGGCAAATTTGACATCTTTCACTCTTCTGACCAACGTAATCAATCTCTCAATATTCTTTTTCGGTAACACTTTATTTCGATGGGCCACTTTAGACATTCTACTAACTATAAGTAACTTTGCAACTACATATCAACTAACTCTCATTAGAGTATTAGAAGATTATAGGTTAAGGTCAGTCGAATAAGTTGACATGTAGTAGCAAAGTTACATATAGTAAGTAGAATATCTAAAATGGACCATTGAAATAAATTGTTCCCATTTTTTTTTTAATCTTATTTTGGAAAGTCATCTTTGTTGTTGGGGCAAATGGAAAGGTAAAAATTTTATTTATTGCAGTTTCTGTTCACAACTTTAGAAGTTTCTTCTGATTCCAGAACCCTGGGTATGTGAAAAGAGTCCATACTTCAAACTTAAATTGCTTCAAGAAATTACATATAGGTCAGACATGACTATAAAGAGGAGTTGCTTGTTATTTCCGTGTAATTGCAACATGAATGTTTTGTGTTATGGCTGATGTTAGTGTGTGATTGTGTACCTCAGGTATCTGGGAACCGTCTTGGGATCGTCGGTCATCTCCAGTACAGTGCTGGCAGATGGACGGCCGGTCAGCATGGCCATACACTTCACACTCCAGCACAGGATTCAGGTACAGGAAATAACAGGTCTCAGTTTTAGTTTGTTAGCATATTTTCAGAAACTAATGTCAGTGCAGAGATTGTTAAAATGGGTCCTAAATGTTTGAAACGGCATTGAGCGGCTCTTTTGCATACAATGTAGACACTAGAGGTGTTAAAACAAAAGTACCTTACAGGATTAGTTCATTTCAAAGTGAAAATTTCCTGATAATTTACTCACACCCATCTCATCCAAGATGTTCATGTCTTTCTTTCTTCAGTTGAAAAGAAATTATGTTTTTTGAGGAAAACATTCCAGGATTTTTCTCCACATAATGGACTTCAATGGGAACCAACGGTTGAAGGTCCAAATCAATGCAGTTTCAAAGGAAGGGCTTCAGAGGCTCTGCACGATCCCAGAGGAATAGGGTCTGATCTAAACAAACCATCGGTCATGTTCAAGAAAAAATAAAATGTATATACTTTTTAATGCTCGACTTCGGTGTTATTCTTCTTCACGATGTATGATGCCATCAAGTCGGAAAGGTCACGTGATGTAGGTGGAAGTACCGACCCAGTGCCTCCAACTTCAAAATCATCCAACATCGGTGTTTTACCTTTATTTTTGTAAAGGGCATTTGATTTAGTCTTTGCAATATTCGTTTTAACACTGGGTCGGTACTTCCACCTGCATCACGTGTGACCTTTACGACGTGATGACGTCACATGCTGTGAAGAATCACAACATGGAAGTCGAGCATTCGTGGTTAAAAAGTATATATTTTTTATTTATTCTTGAAAATGACAGATGGTTTGGCTAGATAAGACCCTATTCCTCGGCTGGGATCGTGTTTGAGCATAAACAACATCTGCAAAGTTCAAAGCAAAGGAAGATATTTTCTTTTACATAAATCGTTTTTTAAGGACTACAACAAACGGATGGTAGGGACTACGAGCTTCTTCACGGGTTAGTGACATCACTAACCCTGAAATTTACATAAATCCCGCCCCCAGGAACATGTTGAGAAGAGGAAGACTTGTTGTAGTCGAGCACATTTGGGAGTCGCTCAAGCTGTCGTCCGTCTTTTACATTTACTGATACAGTACGAACACAAACGCAATAGCATGTCATAAAGCAAGATGACAACATAAGTTATAACCGTAATTAAACTAAACTATCCCTGTTCTCGCTTCATCAGCAGATATTCTCTGCTCATCTCACAACAGTTCCCACACCAGCGGTTTATAGATTATCATGACAGAATATGCTAATCAATGACTGAAGATCGTTAACTCATAAATTCATCAACTATCCATTCAGAAACGTCCTGTCTCACTCTACATGTTGTCTCTTCTTCTTGAGTCTCTCCATCATTGTCTGACTCTGGTTTGATCATAAAAGGCTGAACAGTTTCTGATATTTTCAGTGTGTATGTGTACGTGAGGTAATCAGAGCTGCTAACACCAGCTCATGAAGCTCCGCCCTCTTCCTGAAATGGGGCGGGGAACAGCATCTCATTTGCATTTAAAGGGACACAAAAACGGCATGTTTTTGCTCTCCCTCAAAAAGTGACAATTTTAACATGCTGTAAAAAATAAGATACGCATGTCAGAAGACATGGGGGACAGAAATGATTTTGACCATTTCATTAAGTTTTTTTTTTTCTTTAAAGTGAATTTCATTTTGAATAAATTGTATCTTAATTTTAATAAATGTTTTATCAACCAATTACCTGGATTTAATAAATAATAAGCAAATATAGCAGACAATGACATGGAGGCGCAGGCGCCGCGTGAACAACGGCTAGAACTACTAGAAAAGCTTTAGTCAACCCTAGCTACTTATTTCAGATTTACTACTTATTCCTATATTCGAACCAGCATATGTCACAAAGGGCATTCTGGGTTGAGCGCGCGGCGTGAGTGGAATGAGCTTGAGAAATGAACGGAATCTCCAGAAAGGCTCTCCACTCTGGAGGAAATATTACCGCTGTTTCTACGCAAACTGGGCCACAGATGGTAAGCACAATTGCATTAACCCAAAACTAACTTAATTAAAATGCCACATCCCATACTGTTTTTTGGGGTTTTTTATTATTAGAATATAGACATTAAGAGAATAAATTGTTATGCAAGTACTTTTACTTAAAGTGCATTTAAAATCAGATAATTTTTTAAAGGCTACTTAAGTAGGGTTGTCATTGTGGTAATTCTACTTTTACTAAAGTAAATATGTCTCTGGTTAATTGTAGCCTACTTTTACTAAAGTACTGAGATTCAGTGCTTCCTCCACCACTGGTGATAGAGAAGGCGTTATACCTGTAGCTCAACAGCGGCTGGCTGAACATAGCGGCATGAGTCACACTGGAGTGACGTCAACCTCCCTCTTCGATTGATTGGGTAGAGGATGAGCTGTCAATCTAGAACTAGTGGACCAATGGTGATGCTAAGACCCGCCCCTGATTTACATGAAACTCTAACGGCAACATTTGGAATCGCAAGCGCAGAATGTGGAAACACAGGCATGCAAAAAATGAAAACAAAAGCAGAAAACATGATTTTGTGTGCGATTCAGATCATTTTGAATTCATGATTCAGTTTTGAGCAATATAATTAAGATAATTCACGCTTATTATTTTTATTTCCGTGACCGCATTGTTTGTGATTCTGGTTAACTTTGCATTGATTTTTCAGTTTTGTGCGTTGTATTTTCACATGTATTTAAACATTTTTGATTCATGCTTATTATTTTTTGATGCGTGACCACAATACATTAGGCGGGAATCTGATCCCATACTGCTCCCAAACATTTGATCGTCAGTGTGAACTGAGCTGTTTAAAGTCCCAGTGAACTGGAAGTAGCAGGTGAGTTTTCTCCAGTGCTGTGACGTATTTCCAAGTGAGAGGGAATATTGAATAGAGGGCGGGGTTTGACTTCAGCTCCTCCTCTCCATCTCTCGCTCATAGCAGACTAACGGTTGGAGGGGAGGGGTTACGCATTTCAAACCTAAGCCTCAAACTGACATCATCTGAGAAGGAACGCCGTTTCCAGACCGGAAGTTACTTTTCAGATTTTGGATAAAGATTACCGCGACAAATAATTTTTTTTCTGTGTATTAGCTTGCACGGATGAATTGTTCACCCTTAGACCTGTAATGTGTGCTAACTAGGGTCAATTTTGATTTCATCAGGACTTTAATGTGAGCAGGATTGAGTGAAGTGTGTTAGGACTGTAATGCCTGACTTCTGGCTTCTCTTTTTCTCTCTTTAGAACAATTCAGTGAAATTGATCCCTATCTGTGCATTCTGGGATTTCGACCTGTTGTAAGCCGTTTTCATTGACTTGTATGTATTATGTTGGTTAATTCCTGCCTGATGTTCTGATGTTTTGTCATCTCAGGTTAGATGGGGGAGGCTGGTCAACAAAGGGCTGCGCTGTTATTTCCTCCCAGAATAATTATACTTCCTGTTACTGTAACCACACTACCAACTTCGCCTTGCTGTTACAGATCTATGAGGTTCAGGTGAGGAGGTTTCATCAGCAGTGCCTGGGATAGATGAAGGAATCTTTCACATTGGGAAATGGACTACACTCTAAAAAATGTTGGGTTAAAAACAACCCGAGTTGGGTTGAAAATGGACTAACCCAGCAATTGGGTTGTTTTAACCCAGCGGTTGGGTTGTTTTAAGCAAACATTTAACCCAACCGCTGGTTAAAACAACCCATTTACTGGGTTAAAACAACTCAATTGCTGGGTTAGTTAATTTTTTAGAGTGTGTTGCGTTTGCTTGCTGATTTTTGTTGTATTAATTGTTTTATGTATTATTTATCTTTGGGAAGCTGCTTTTATTATTATTATTATTATTATTATTATTATTATTATTATTATTATTATTATTATTATTATTATTATTATTATTATTATTATTATTAAAAGAGCCAATAAAATGAAAGTGAAATAATATATAACCAAATAAATATAGTGAAACCAGTATACATATAATAAAATAAAAATATCAGATATTCTTTAATTTCATAATAAATACCTTATATGCACTGTGTGATTATTTTAATGGGTAATTCATTTAACAAATGCACTTGAATTTCAGTCATTTTAAATGTCCTTTCTTAAATGTGTGTGTGTTGTAGAGAAGTGTTGAACACGAGGCGGGTCTGCAGATCCTCAGTTTGATTGGCTCTGGTGTGTCTCTCTGTGGTCTCCTCTTCACACTCATTCTCTTTGTGGCTGTCGGGTGAGTTTTTATACGTGTGATTACACAGTAAAATGAACCATACAGCTGTTCACCTGTTAACGCAGTACAGTGGGATTGGGATTGTGTTATTTGTTGCTCTCTGTCTCCCTCTAGCGTTCCGAAGTCAGACCGGACTACGGTGCACAAAAACCTGATCGTGGCTCTGATCGTGGCTCAGTTACTTCTGATCTTCAGCGACTGGGCTGCGGGAAACCAGGTCTGAACACATTCACGTTTATATCTCACCATGTGTCACAACACCTGATAAAGCTGCAAGCATAAAGGTTTGCCGACCAACACCATCAGATATAAAATGATATGTGCCATTATGTCTAATATTTATTATAAAAATAACATAGAATGAATTGAGAATACTGGATCAGACAGAAAGTCCGGTTGAGATGTTGACAAAGTAATCGTATTTGCACTTCAAATGTATTAAATGTAGCAGCCATTGTGTTTTTTTACCTGCTTAAATTGAGGGAAATGATCTTAAGTACAATCCCAAACCATTTTTATCATGAATGTGATCTAAGCTCAGTTATCACGTCTGAAATTATATATAACGAAAACCAAAAACAATAAAAGTCCATGTGAGTTTGCTGAACTAACATCAGGTGAAATATGGAAAGAGGACCTTCTGGCTGCAGACTTTGATATTGCCTGATTTTATTCATAAATATCTGAAGGTGTTCATTAAAAGTAGGGGAACAGCTGTGAAATTAAGACATTGCGGTGGTTTCTTTAGTGATAAATTATACATAATTTTTTTAATTATTAATTTGTATTTTTTTTTTAAAGAAATTAGTGCTTTTATTTAGCAAGAATGCTTTAAATTGATCAAACGTGATTGGATTGTTATCGATATAAAAATGTCACAAAGGCATCACAGTTTCCACACAAAGCTTTTTTTTTTTAACACTGATAATAATCATAAATGTGTGTTGATCATCAGATCCTCATCTGAGAGTGATCAGTGAAGGATCATGTGACACTGAAGACTGCAGTAATGATGATAAACTCAGCTTTGATCACAGGAATAAATCACACTTTACTATATATTCACACAGAGAACAGATGATCTACACTGGAGGAATATTACACTGCTTTACTGGATTTTGATCATGTAAACTCAGACTTCTTTCATTAAAAAACATTTAAGAATCTTACCTTTGGAATGGTATTGTACCTATTTTCACTGATCAGGCATAACATTATGACCTAATATTGTGTTGGTCCCCCTTTTGCTGCCCTGACCCGTCGAGGCATGGACTCCACTAGACCCCTGAAGGTGTGCTGTGGTATCTGGCACCAAGATGTTAGCAGTAGATCCTTTAAGTCCTGTAAGTTGTGAGGTGGGGCCTCCATGGATCGGACTTGTTTGTTCAGCTCATCCCACAGATGCTCGATTGGATTGAGATCTGGGGAATTTGGAGGCCAAGTCAACACCTCAAACTCGTTGTTGTGCTCCTCAAACCATTCCTGAAGCATTTGTGCTTTGTGTCAGGAGCATTATCCTGCTGGAAGAGCCACAGCCACCAGGGAATACCGTTTCCATGAAAGGGTGTACATGGTCTGCAACAATGCTTAGGTAGGTGGTACGTGTCAAAGTAACATCCACATGGATGGCAGGACCCAAGGTTTCCCAGCAGAACATTGCCCAAAGCATCACACTGCCTCCGCCGGCTTGCCTTCTTCCCATAGTGCATCCTGGTGCCGTGTGTTCCCCATGGGCACCCTGACTGGTCAGCGGCTATGCCGCCCCATACGCAACAAACTGAGATGCTCTGTGTATTCTGACACCTTTCTATCAGAACCAGCATTAACTTCTTGAGCAGTTTCAGCTCCAGTAGCTCGTCTGTTTGATCGGACCACACGGGCCAGCCTTCGCTCCCCACGTGCATCAATGAGCCTTGGCCGCCCATGACCCTGTGTCCGGTTCTCCACTGTTCCTTCCTTGGAGCACTTTTGATAGATCCTGACCACTGCAGACCGGGAACACCCCACAAGAGCTGCAGTTTTGGAGATGCTCTGACCCAGTCGTCTAGCCATCACAATCTGGCCCTTGTCAAACTCGCTCAAATCCTTACGCTTGCCCATTTTTCCTGCTTCTAACACATCAACTTTGAGGAAAAAATGTTCACTTGCTGCCTAATATATCCCACCCACTAACAGGAGCCGTGAGGAAGAGATCATCAGTGTTATTCACTTCACCGGTCATAATGTTATGCCTGATCGGTGTATATTTGTGATGTACTTCAGTTTCAAACCTGGTATGGATGTGTTTCTTGTCAGCATTGTTGTAAAGCGTGTGTGTATGTTTCTGTGGAGCAGAAAGCTTGTTGGCTGGTGACGGCCCTCCTCCATCTGTTCTTCCTCTCGTCCTTCTGCTGGATGCTGGTGGAGGGGCTGCTGCTCTGGAGTAAAGTGGTCTCTGTTAACATCAGCGAGGAGAGGAGAATGAAGCTGTACTATGCGCTGGGCTGGGGTGAGACCCCTCTGTCTGTGTGCATATTTCATTTTGATTCATGTGCTGTTTGATTAACCTTCCTCTCATGCATTGTGTCTGTTTGCTTTGTCTTTCTCAGGGCTGCCGGTTGTTATAGTTGCTGTAACCCTGGCAGCCACTCTGGACCAGTACAGAGCACAGCAGTACTGCTGGCTGAACCTCCAGTCCAATGTTATTTGGGCTTTTGCAGGGCCTGTGCTCTTTGTTTTGGCCGTAAGTATGAGTGAGAATGTGTGTGTGTGTGTGTGTGTGTGTGTGTGTGTGTGTGTGTGTGTGTGTGTGTGTGTGTGTGTGTGTGTGTGTCTCAGAATAAGTGTCCCAAAGAAGCTCTTAACTGCTTATGAGCACATGACACAATGCAGTGCTGGTAGTTTTAAAGTTAGCAGAAAGTCTGTTTTCGAAATGCATGTTATAGATTTTATTATGAACAATTTACCCGTGGGTCCATGTACGTTACGTTTATTCATTTTTCGATTTAATATTGAAAGTAGAAAATTTAGAAAATGGCTTTTATTCGTTTTCCGTTTTTTACACACACACACACACACACACACACACACACACACACACACACACACACACACACACACAAAAAAGAGAGTTCGGCTTGATTTTATGTTTTTAGGTTCTGGGGTATAAAATGGTTAAAATGGCTTGAATGTTAATTTTCCACATGTGGGTGGGAATGAAACACCCCTTTCTGCTGATTGGTCAATAAATGATCAACCCGTGCCGCTTTCAGATAGTCCAGTTCTGCGCAACACAATAATAGTCCTCCTATAGTTGGACAGATTCTTAAAGCGTTTATTACAAACCTCTCTCTCATCAAACAACCGAACGAAGGAATGCTTTAAAGACTTTTAGTATAAGCATGTTAGTCTTACTGTTCTCTATAAGCTAGCGTGCTCCAAAACAATAACAATATTAGCAGATATAAGCGTTCAGAACTTACAGTCTCCACCAATTCATAGTTTTCACGTGTCTCACACGCTTATAGGAACGCCCACCTGGAGGGCAAAACAAGGCTTTCCTCCAGTGCCCGCCAGTCATTTTTACCAGGTTTGTAGTCAGTATTAATGCATTAAGACAGTGATATTAAAATACCAAATTTGATATACACCTTATTGATGTTGCATACATTGTACAGGAAAGCAGATGAACACAGAATATTAATGCAACACGAGGTTTCTCGTTAGGTGTTTTCCCATCGAAATGCATTGCGTTCATATTCTGGGCTCATCTACTCGCCAGTACATAGTATGCATCATCAGAAAGGTGTAAACTGAACGTGATGTTTTAATATCACTGTTTTAGTACTTTACGGCTCTTTAAGGGTGGGCTGCACTAATGCAGATTCTTTAGCCTGTCGTTGGTTCACCCTCCGTCTGCTGCTCGATCAGCTCTATAATATTACTGCGTAATTCATCTGTGTTTAAAATTAAGAGGTGCAACAATAAAACCCATATCAATAAATCCTTGAATAGCATTAAACTTTGCTTAATTGAGTTCTTATTGGTGGAACTCACCCTATAGTGTTTTCCACGTTAAGCGTTTTAAAAGCGTCCCGCTGTCTTTAGTGACTGAAATACTGCAGCAGGTGCTGTATATGGATCATAAGTGCCCAAAATGTGCATCTTGTTCACATGTTTGTGTTTTAAGATGGAAATTTGACAGGCTTGTGCTGCAGTTCTATGGCGGTTTTGCCCTCCAGGGCTCCACGACAGTCACGTGACTGAAAACTATGAATACTGATCAATGATTTTGATGACATCACTCTGCACTTCTCATCAGATTTTCTGTCCAATCAAATGCTCTCTAGAATCTGAAGCCCCGCCCCTTACATTATAAACCGACACTGAAGCTGCGGCTGAAATCAGTCACATGTTCACAGATTTAGGGGATAGGGAACGATCAGACAGTGCACTATATAGGGGATAGGGAACGATCAGACAGTGCACTATATAGGGGATAGGGAGCGATCAGACAGTGCACTATATAGGGGATAGGAAGCGATCAGACAGTTCACTATATAGGGGATAGGGAACGATCAGACAGTGCACTATATAGGGGAGGGAACGCGATCAGACAGTGCACTATATAGGGGATAGGGAACGATCAGACAGTGCACTATATAGGGGATAGGGAACGATCAGACAGTGCACTATATAGGGGATAGGGAGCGATCAGACAGTGCACTATATAGGGGATAGGGAACTATCAGACAGTGCACTATATAGGGGATAGGGAACTATCAGACAGTGCTTTATATAGGGGATAGGGAACGATCAGACAGTGCACTATATAGGGATAGGGAAGCGATCAGGCAGTGCACTATATAGGAGATAGGGAACGATCAGACAGTGCACTATATAGGGGATAGGGAACGATCAGACAGTGCACTATATAGGGGATAGAGAACTATCAGACAGTGCACTATATAGGGGATAGGGAACTATCAGACAGTGCTTTATATAGGGGATAGGGAACGATCAGACAGTGCACTATATAGGGGATAGGGAACGATCAGACAGTGCACTATATAGGGGATAGGGAACGATCAGACAGTGCACTATATAGGGGATAGAGAACTATCAGACAGTGCACTATATAGGGGATAGGGAACTATCAGACAGTGCTTTATATAGGGGATAGGGAACGATCAGACAGTGCACTGTATAGGGATAGGAACGTTCAGACAGTGCTTTATATAGGGATAGGAACGATCAGACAGTGCACTGTATAGGGATAGGGAACGTTCAGACAGTGCACTGTATAGGGGATAGGGAACGATCAGACAGTGCACTGTATAGGGGATAGGGAACGTTCAGACAGTGTACTATATAGGGGATAGGGAACGATTCAGAAAGTCCACTATATAGGGGATAGGGAACGATCAGACAGTGCACTATATAGGGGATAGGGAACGATCAGACAGTGCACTATATAGGGGATAGGGAACGATCAGACAGTGCACTATATAGGGGATAGGGAACGATCAGACAGTGCACTATATAGGGGATAGGGAATGATCAGACAGTGCACTATATAGGGGATAGGGAATGATCAGACAGTGCACTATATAGGGGATAGGGAACGTTCAGACATAATGAAATGTATTATAATAGCCCTTTAAATTTGAAAGATGGTCTTGTTCTAGTTGTTTCTCTGTTCTTAGGTCAACGCCGTGGTGCTTTTTCGGGTTGTCATGGTTACGGTGACCAGTGCCCGTCGCAGAGCCAAAATGCTGACGCCCAGTTCTGATTCAAAGCTTCACACACTGGATCTTACCTGGTGATTGCTTTTCACTTTTCAAATTCCTTAAGAGAGAGTGCAGCCAGTCATTTCTAGTTCTCCTCTTATCTTGTTGAGCACAGAGGAAGCTCCTGCCCACCAGTATCTCCTCTGTTTCTATCAGCCACCTGGACTTGAAGAGATACCATGAAAATATCCACAGACACCTGTCTGTCCTGTTTTATAGATATTTCCTGTGCTCAAATAGCAGAAATGAATGAGAAGTGTCTGTATAATCAGAGAGGTGTAGTGTTCAGCCCAGCACATGCGTTCAGTAATATGAAGATGTGATATGGTGTCTGTGCTCATGCAGGGCAGCGACGCGGCCGGTGTTGATCTTGTTGCCAGTTTTAGGCCTGACCTGGCTGTGTGGAGTGCTGGTACACCTGTCCGATGTCGTGGCCTATCTGTTCATCACACTCAACGCTTTTCAGGTAACACACAACACCCATGCTAGGGCTGGCCGATTAATCAGATTTTATTTTCAATTATGATTTTAGCCTCCAATGATTATGAAAACAAAAAAATGTGCTGCATTCATCTGCATTCGTCTTGTTTTATAAACCGTTTCCTTTACAGTGGTGTGCTTTTATCTAAATATAAATATTAAATATTCTATATACAGTTGCAAGAAAAAGTATGTGAACAACTTGTAGAATCTGTGAAAATGTGAATAATTTTAACTAAATAAGAGAGATCATACAAAATGCATATTTTTTATTTAGTGCTGTCCTGAATAAGATATTCTACATCAAAGATGTTTACATTTCGTCCACAAGACAAAAAAAAAAAAACAAATAGCTGAATTTATTAAAATGACCCTGTTTGGAAGTTTATGAACCCTTGATTCTTAATCCTGTGTGTCGTTCCCTGATGATCCACGGCTGTGTGTGTGTGTGTGTGTGTGTGTGTGTGTGTGTGTGTGTGTCATTCCCTGAAGATCCACGGCTGTGTGTGTGTGTGAGTGTGTGTGTGTGTGTGTGAGTGTGAGTGTGTGTCGTTCCCTGAAGATCCACGGCTGTGTGTGTGTGTGTGTGT
>CM031950.1:36187340-36202340 GCA_018749465.1 Paracanthobrama guichenoti | reverse complement strand
GTACTGTATCTATGTACGTGTGAGTGTGCGTGTGTGTGTGTGTGTGTGTGTGTACTGTATCTATGTGCGTGTGAGTGTGCGTGTGTGTGTGTGTGTGTACTGTATGTGTGTGCGTGCGTGTACTGTATCTATGTGCGTGTGTGTGTCTGTGTGTACTGTATCTATGTGTGTGCGTGTGTGTACTGTATCACCTTTATTTATACAGCGCTTTTAACAAGTCCAATTTTTTCAAAGCAGCTTCACAGTGTTAACAGGAAAATAATGCAACAGAATTTGTACAGCCGTTCTGGTGAAACGGTGATGTTATCCGGCTAATTTCAAGTATCATATAGTGTCAATGCGGGCAGATCGGGAATATAGATGAGATTTAGGAGTCCCCAACTGAGCAAGCCAAAAGCCAGAGGCAACGGTGGCAAGGAACCAAAACTCCTTCAGGGTCAGAATGGAGAAAAAAACCTTGGGAGAAACCAGGCTCAGTCGGGGTGCCAGTTCTCCTCTGGCCGACGAACAAACAGTCTATGATTATAATTCTGGCAACATTGCAGGTCTTAAGTCATATTAGGTAAATAGATATTCGTAAGATTATTTGAAAGATTGGAGTCATCACGCCGGAGACGGGTTTAATGAGGATGTCGTGTCGATGCGGCATTTACGGGGGGAGTTTATTTGACACGCTCTCTGCAGACATTTCAGGGATGCGTTGGTCATGTCCAGGCGCAGGTCCACCATCTGATCTGGATACAGCCCGGATCCGGCTGACTACAGTAAACCTCGGGATAAACAGAGAGACTAACATTAGCGTAGATGCCATTCTTCTTATGATGTAACGAGTACATCAGGTGTTATGGGAAGTGTTCCCGGTTCCGGCTGACCTAGTTAATGCAGCCTAACAATCATTTACTGATTTGAATAATAGAGATTGATAATGTTTTATGTGTAAGCCGTAGTAAAGAGATGCGTTTTTAGTCTAGATTTAAACTGACAGAGTGTGTCTGCTTCCCGAACAATGCTAGGAAGACTGTTCCAGAGTTTAGGCGCTAAATAGGAAAAGGATCGACCGCCTGCAGTTGATTTTGATATTCTAGGGATTATCAACTGGCCAGAGTTTTGAGACCGCAATAGACATGATGGCGTATAATGCGTTAAGAGTTCGCTCAAGTACTGGGGAGCTAAACCATTTAGTGCTTTGTAAGTAATAAGCAAGATTTTAAAATTTATTCGATGTTTAATAGGGAGCCAATGAAGTGTTGACAGAACCGGGCTAATATGGTCATACTTCCTTGTTCTAGTAAGAGCTCGAGCTGCTGCGTTTTGGACCAGCTGGAGTTTGTTTATTAAGCGAGCAGGGCAACCACCCAGTAAAGCATTACAGTAATCTAGCCTTGAGGTCATGAACGCATGAATTAACTGTTCAGCATTTTGCATTGAAAGGATGTGCCGTAATTTAGATATATTTTTAAGATGGTAGAATGCAGTTTTACAGATGTTAGAAACGTGGCTTTCAAATGAAAGATTGGTAACAAAGAGCACACCCAGGTTCCTCACTGACGACGAGGACTTGACAGAGCAGCCATCGAGTGTTAGACAGTATTCTAGCTTACTACTTGTGGAGCTTTTTTGTCCCATAATTAAAAATTCCCATAAACCCCAAAAAAATAAGTGGTTATTAACAATAAGTTACTAAGTGGTTTGATAATAGCCAACTTAAAAGTTTTCGGTACATATCCTAATGACAAAGATGAGTTAATGATATTAAGAAGAGGATCTATGACCTCTGGTAGCATCTCTTTTAATAGCCTAGTCGGTATAGGGTCGAGCATACATGTTGTTGATTTAGATGATTTAACGAGTTTAGCCAATTCTTCCTCTCCTATAGCAGTGAATGAATGTAATTTTTCCTCAGTGACAGAAACGTGTACATATGTGTGTGTGCGTGCGTGCGTGTGTGTGTGTGTGTACTGTATCTATAACATTTTATAGAACACTGAATATGAAAGCAATTAATGTGTAACTCCAGTTTATAAACTATCAATTAACTATAAACTAATGGTTTGCAAATGATTTGTAAGTACTTTATTACGCTATACTTATTATAAAGTGTTACCTACTTGACAATAAGGTCCCATTAGTTAACATTAATCATAGTCAACAATGAGCAATACATTTGTTACAGTATTTTAATGTTAGTTTATAAAAAATATTCATTGTTCATGTTAGCTCAGGTCCATTAACGAATATTAACAGATACAACAACTTTTGATTCTAAAAATGTATTACTAAATGTTGAAATTAACATAAACTAAGATTAACAAATGCTTTAGAAGTATTTTTCACTAATGTAGTTAACTAATGTTAGCAAATGGGACCTTATTGTAAAGTGTTTCCAATAATTATGTGAGTGATTTTTGCCATAATCGAGCAGCTTAACTCGTGCATGTTATTAGAGAGAGAGAGAGAGAGAGAGAGAGAGAGAGAGAGTTCAGATGTGTTTGCCTTCCTCTTAATCAGGCTCAAATCCGTCAACACATTTGAAATGAACTTCCTCTCTCATGTAGCGCTCTCTCATGTCTCTTTCTTCCTCCTGTGTCTATAATGACCGAGCGCCCAGTTCCCTCCCAGAGCTTGTTAATGTAGATTTACTGTGCGCGTCTGGGAAAAAGATAAAAGAGGCGAAGAGCGATAGAGAGAACGGGGGAGACGCACACAGAGGAGGAGACACATGAGCAGGAAACTCTTCTGATATAATTAGCCCGTGCAAATCTATCATGAGTGTTTTATGTAGCAGAGGTCTGTGAGAACAGCCAGCACAAACGTGCAGGAAGTGCATGGAAAACTCCAGGATACTTCAGGAAAAGTACAGAAGTACTTAAGTATTAAAAGTAAAAAGCAATTTTATATACTCCGTCCTGCTGCTCAAAATAATGTACGAGACACAAAGATAGAGAGCTTAACAGATCGGTCTGACATCATTATGAATTATGAATTGACAAGTAGCCAGCAAAGGAAGATTATGCACACACTTAATATGTATTGATCTGCAAGTAAAAAACTTTTCATTTTGCTACCAAAACTTGTCATACACTGATAACTATACTGATAATTCAAGTGCAAACTGCAGAAAATAACTAAATGTATCATATAATATATGAAAAATTAGGAAAAACTAAATGTGTGTGTGTTGACAAAATACAGTATAAACATATAATAGAAAAACAAAGACTCAAATCTTCAGATTTTACAACATTTTGTATTTATAGATAGATAATGAGTAAACCGCATTTTGCTGAAGTCATTTACTGTTTATTATATTAAAATTACTATCTAAATTATTTCAACAAACATTTATTTTTTCTTGCTTAATCCTAAAGTAATTGACCGAATCTTTAAAACCGAACAAGTTATTTTGCATATAGCGCTAAGATTTTGCAGTATTATATGCATTCTAAGCTATTCTGGTCTTTTTGACCCCAGATGATGTTTACTGAAATAAAAAATAAAAATCTAAATGGCATGAGACTTGGTGTGTCTCCAAAAAAAAAAATATATATATCATATCATATATGTATCATATCAATCATATATCATATATCATATCAATCATATATCATATCAATCAAATCATATCTATCATATCATATCTATCATGTCATATATCACATCAATCATATAATATCAATCATATATCATATATCATATCAATCATATATCATATCAATCATATATCATATATCATATCAATCATATATCATATCAATCAAATCATATCTATCATATCATATCAATCATATAATATCAATCATATATCATATCAATCAAATCATATCAATCATATATCATATATCATATCAATCAAATCATATCTATCATATCATATCAATCATATAATATCAATCATATATCATATCAATCAAATCATATCAATCATATATCATATATCATATCAATCAAATCATATCTATCATATCATATCTATCATATCATATATCACATCAATCATATAATATCAATCATATCATATCAATCATATATCATATCTATCATAGCTATCATATCATATATCACATCAATCATATAATATCAATCATATATCATATCAATCAAATCATATCAATCATATATCATATATCATATCAATCAAATCATATCTATCATATCATATCTATCATATCATATATCACATCAATCATATAATATCAATCGTATCATATCAATCATATATCATATATCATATCAATCATATATCATATCAATCAAATCATATCTATCATATCATATATCACATCAATCATATAATATCAATCGTATCATATCAATCATATATCATATATCATATCAATCATATATCATATATCATATCAATCATATCATATCAATCATATCATATATCACATCAATCATATAATATCAATCGTATCATATCAATCATATATCATATCAATCATATATCATATCAATCAAATCATATCTATCATATCATATCTATCATATCATATATCACATCAATCATATAATATCAATCGTATCATATCAATCATATATCATATATCATATCAATCATATATCATATCAATCAAATCATATCTATCATATCATATCTATCATATCATATATCACATCAATCATAAAATATCAATCGTATCATATCAATCATATATCATATATCATATCAATCATATATCATATCAATCATATATCATATCATATATCATATCAATCATATCAGTAATATCATATCTATCATATCATATATCACATCAATCATATAATATCAATCATATATCATATATCATATCAATCAAATCATATCTATCATATCATATCTATCATATCATATATCACATCAATCATATAATATCAATCGTATAATATCAGTCATATATCATATCATATCATATCATATCATATCATATCATATCATATATTGTATCAGTCGTATCATATCAATCATATCAGTCATATATCATATATCAATCATATCATATCAATCATATATCATATCTATCATATCATATCATATATCATATATCATATATCATATATCATATATCATATCATTCATATCATATCATTCATATCATTCATATATCATATCATTCATATCATATCATATCATATCAATCATATAAATAATATATATCATATCAATCATATCATATCATATCAATCATATCATATATCATATCAATCATATGTCATCATATCATATCATTCATATCATTTCAATCATATATCATATCATATCATATCAATCATATCATATATCATATCATATCATATCATTTCAATCATATATCATATGTCATATCAATCATATCATATCAATCATATAATATATCATATCATATATCATATATAATATCAATCATATCAATCATATCATATATCATATCAATCAAATCATATCTATCATATCATATCTATCATATCATATATCACATCAATCATATAATATCAATCGTATAATATCAGTCATATATCATATCATATCATATCATATCATATATTGTATCAGTCGTATCATATCAATCATATCAGTCATATATCATATATCAATCATATCATATCAATCATATATCATATCTATCATATCATATCATATATCATATATCATATATCATATATCATATCATTCATATCATATCATTCATATCATATCATTCATATATCATATCATTCATATCATATCATATCATATCATATCATATCAATCATATAAATCATATATATCATATCAATCATATCATATTATATCATATCATATCAATCATATCATATATCATATCAATCATATGTCATCATATCATATCATTCATATCATTTCAATCATATATCATATCATATCATATCAATCATATCAATCATATAATATATCATATCATATCATATCATATCAATCATATCATATATCATATCATATCATATCATATATCATTTTCAATCATATATCATATGTCATATCAATCATATCATATCAATCATATAATATATCATATCATATATCATATATAATATCAATCATATCAATCATATCATATATCATATCAATCATATCATATCATATATCATATAATATCAATCATATCAATCATATCATATATTATATCAATCATATATGATATATGATATGATATGATTGATATGATATATGATATGATTTATATGATTTATATATGATATATGATATGATATGATTGATATGATATATGATATGATTTATATGATTTATATATGATATATGATATGATATGATTGATATGATATATGATATGATTGATATGATTGATATTATATATGATATATGATATAATATATGATTGATATGATATGATTGATATGACATATATATATGATTGATATGATATATGATTAAAAATGATATGATTGATATGATTGATATGATATGATTGATATGATTGATATGATATGATTGATATGTTATGATTGATATGACTGATATGATATATGATTGATATGATTGATATGATATGATTGTTATGACTGATATGATATATGATTGATATGATATGATATGATATATCTGGTTGTATTTTAGCGTGAGACCCCAAACAATAAAATGTGATTGTGTAACATAATAATTTTAAAACAAATGTAATATCACTCACTTTATTAATGTTTTTACTCTACATTTGTGTAGTATTGGGGGATTTAAGGATTTATATATATATATATATATATATATATATATATATATATATATATATATATATATATATATATATATATATATAAATAAATGAAAAAATATATTTTTCATAGACATCAATGGGAGACTATAAAATTGGCTTTTTGTTACATAATTTGCAAAGAAATTCAGTTACAATGCAGAAAACACACAAAAAATGGAGCGATACCACAACACATCCCTGATTGATTAAACACACCTGATTTAACACCCCCAAACCCATAAAATCACTCATAAGAAATGAAAAATGGGCCATAAATTGCTCTCTGTTACATAATTTGTCAAAAATAAATCGGCTACAAATGCAGAACATACACAGAAATGATGGAGTGACACCACAACACATCCACAATGGAGAACAAATGCAGACACAACACACACACACATATATAACACTGTTCATAATTGCAAAACAACTATACTTCATTACAAAAGAATGCTTAGAATGCTACAAAAATGTCATTTTTTTATTGTTATAATAATTATTTTAGAATGTCTAAACATAAACCTAAATTAAAAAAGATGTATACCCATGAGGAAATGGCAAAAGAGTGAGTGAGGAATGCTTTGATCTACTGGCTGTAATTCATTCATGTTATTTTATAAGTGTTTGTTCTCCAGTTGATGGCAGCAATCTTCCATTAAACCATGGCACGTTGTCCATGTTATCTCCATGAATAAAAATGAGAAATGTGGATCTTTTTAAAATGAATTTTACATAAAAACCTATTTTAAAAACTATTTAATATTTAAAAAAATACATTTAATCCCCCAATACTACACAAATGTAGAGTAAGAACATTGATATGTTAATGATATTATATTTGTTTAAAAAAATGACATTATGATGTTACAAAATCACATTTTATTGTTCATTTATTTTTCTAAATGAATGCCATTGACTTTTTATTGACTTAAAAAAAAAAAAAGAATTATATATTCATCAGAATGGGTGAGCGTGGGTATATATATATATATATATATATATATATATATATATATATATATATATATATATATATATATATATATATATATATATATATATACACACACAAACCGATCAGGCATAACATTTTGGCGGTGAAGTGAATAACACTGATGATCTCTTCCTCACGGCTCCTGTTAGTGGGTGGGATATATTAGGCAGCAAGTGAACATTTTGTCCTCAAAGTTGATGTGTTAGAAGCAGGAAAAATGGGCAAGCGTAAGGATTTGAGCGAGTTTGACAAGGGCCAGATTGTGATGGCTAGACGACTGGGTCAGAGCATCTCCAAAACTGCAGCTCTTGTGGGGTGTTCCCGGTCTGCAGTGGTCAGGATCTATCAAAAGTGCTCCAAGGAAGCAACAGTGGTGAACCGGCTACAGGGTCATGGCTCATTGATGCAAGTGGGGAGCGAAGGCTGGCCCGTGTGGTCCGATCAAACAGACGAGCTACTGGAGCTCAAACTGCTCAAGAAGTTAATGCTGGTTCTGATAGAAAGGTGTCAGAATACACAGAGCATCTCAGTTTGTTGCGTATGGGGCGGCATAGCCACTGACCAGTCAGGGTGCCCATGCTGACCCCTGTCCACCGCCGAAAGCACCAACAGTGGCACGTGAGCATCAGAACTGGACCACGGAGCAATGGAAGAAGGTGGCCTGGTCTGATGAATCACGTTTTCTTTTACATCACGTGGATGGCTGGTGTGTGTGCGTGGCTTCCCTGGGGAACACATGGCACCAGGATGCACTATGGGAAGAAGGCGAGCCGGCGGAGGCAGTGTGATGCTTTGGGCAATGTTCTGCTGGGAAACCTTGGGTCCTGCCATCCATGTGGATGTTACTTTGACACGTACCACCTACCTAAGCATTGTTGCAGACCATGTACACCCTTTCATGGTATATATATATATATATATATATATATATATATATATATATATATATATATATATATATATATATATATATATATATATATATATATATAATATATTAAAACTGTTAAGTAAATTCACTGTTAAATTGAATAGTTCAATAAATGCATGATGTTTCTAAAGTCACTGTAAATAAAAGTTGCAGGCTGGAATTTTTAAGGTCAATCAACTTGGATGTTTAAGTAATTTCAACTTAAATTACGTTAAACTGACTTTTAAAAATGAGTTGAATCTTACAAACCCGATTCCAAAAAAGTTGGGACAAGGCCATGTTTCCCACTGTGCAAACGTCTGGGGACTGAGGAGACAAGCTGCTCAAGTTTAGGAATAGGAATGTTGTCCCATTCTGGTCTAATACAGGCTTCTAGTTGCTCAACTGTCTTAGGTCTTCTTTGTGGCATCTTCCTCTTTATGATGCTCAAATGTTTTCTATGGGTGAAAGATCTGGACTGCAGGCTGGCCATTTCAGTCCCCGGATCCTTCTTCTACGCAGCCATGATGTTGTAATTGATGCAGTATGTGGTCTGGCATTGTCATGTTGGAAAATGCAAGGTCTTCCCTGAAAGAGACGACGTCTGGATGGGAGCAGATGTTGTTCTAGAACTTGGATATCCCTTTCAGCATTGATGGTGCCTTTCCAGATGTGTAAGCTGCCCATGCCACACGCACTCATGAACCCCATCCCATCAGAGATGCAGGCTTCTGAACTGAGCGCTGACAACAACTTGGGTTGTCCTTGTCCTCTTTAGTCCGGATGACATGGTTTTCCAAAAAGAACTTCAAATTTTGATTGGTCTGAGCACAGAACAGTTTTCCACTTTGCCACAGTCCATTTTAAATGAGCCTTGGCCCAGAGAAAACGCCTGCGCTTCTGGATCATGTTTAGATATGGCTTCTTTTTTGACCTATAGAGTTAAACTTATTTTGATGAGTTAAAACAATGTAAAAACATATGTTGTGATAACTTATTGATCATATAATTTTTTTTTTTTACAGTGATGAGTAGTTGTGTTTATATAATTGTTTATGATTTTTGCCATAATTGAGCAGTGTTAACTCATCAATGTTGTCTGCTAAACCCCTCTTCATATTCCAGGGCCTGTATATTTTTCTGGTTTATGCGGTTTACAACAGTGAGGTATGACTTCTGTATTAATATTATATCTCTCATGTTGACCGTCACATTTCTTCCTCATGTTTCAGTGTAATATGATTGATACATAATACTGTATTTGAATGCTTTATGATGATGCAGGTGCGGAACGCGATAAGAAGAATTCAGGACAAACGAAAAGCGTTGTCATTTACAGTAAGACCTTATTTCTGCTGATTTACTGATGATCTGTTTCTCTGTCATTTAACTCACGTTTGATGTCATTTCCTCCTGCAGAACTGCTCACAGCCTATCAGCTTCTTACCCTCACAGAAGTCTCCCAGTGCATCATGGGTACACAGTCTGCCGACTCTGTCCAGCCCGGAGAGCAGCGAGAGCTCGACTCCCATGAGCGCCTCCACTGCCAACCCTCTCGTCTTCAAGAACGGTGTGTGAGACTAAAGCGTTTTACTGTCACATTTTTACGAAAGCCTGTTTACTTACATCTGTCAAATTCCTCTAGAACGTTTTAAAGAGGACAATATTGTGAGTTTCCCATTGAAACCAGCCAACAGAAGTCAGGTAAGCTGCAAAAACCACACATAATATTTAAACAATCATTTAAAAAAATATATATTTCATATGCATCACTTAACCGTGTCAGTGATATACATCACCAAACAGTAATTAGGCGTGTCACTACACCAAATTTTACATAAACTCACAGATTTCAAAATGATCAGTATCACCAGATAATTAATTAATAACTTGAATTAATTATATCAAACCTCACTTGTGAAAAATTAAGATTTTTTAAAATGTTTTTGAACGTCTCTTCTGCTCACCAATACAGTAAAAACAGTAGATCAGTGTAATATTCCTCCAGTGTAGATCAGCTGTTCTCTGTGTGAATATACAGTAAAGTGTGATTTATTCCTGTGATCAAAGCTGAGTTTATCATCATTACTGCAGTCTTCAGTGTCACATGACCCTTCACTGATCACTCTCAGATGAGGATCTGATGATCAACACACATTTATGATTATTATCAGTGTTGAAAACAGTTCATATTTTGTGGAAACTGTGGTACACTGACATTAAAAAAATCAAACATGATACTTTTATTCAGAAATGATGCAATAAATTGATCAAAAGTGACATTTATAATGTTACAAAAGATTCTATTTCGAATAAATGCTGTTCTTTTGAACTTTCTATTCATCAAAGAATCCTGAAGAATAAATTATTGTGGTTTTCACAAAAATATGAAGCAGCAAAAACTGTTTTAAACATTGATATAATAAAAAGAACCATTATTATTAATTGACCACCAATAATGATTGATAATCAGATCCTCATATGACAGTGATTAGTGAAGGATCATGTGACACTGAAGACTGGAGTAATGATGATAAACTCAGCTTTGATCACAGGAATACATTACACTTTACTGTATATTCACATAGAGAACAGATATTTTAAATTATACAAATATTATACAATTGTATAATAAATGTAGCCTTGGTGACTTCTTGATTGCTTCTATATTAGCTATATTAACTATATTATCGTCCATCTCTAATCTGCTGAATGCAACTATAAGCCATGATGTTAATATATTATAAACATGGACATTATGATTTTCTGTGAAGCTGCTTTGAAGAGCTGTACAAATAAACTGGACTTGATGTAATCAATGACAGCAGCCTGTTATGTTTCAGGTGGTTCAGCTGACGGCCTTCAAGCCCTCAGGTACAGATCAACCCGTCACACTGAGGCTGTAGGGGGCGCACTAGTTCTTCACTACCACAACACATGCGTGATCAATAAAAAGAGTCTATATGTGACCCTACACCACAGAACCAGTCATAAGGGTCATTTTTTTGTTGTTGACATTGTTATGCTTTCCATTGATGTATGAATGTTTGAAAATCTGGAATCTGAGGGTGCAAAAAAATCTAAATATTGAGAAAATCTCCTTTAAAGTTGTCCAAATGAAGTCCTTAGCAATGCATATTACTACTAATAATAATTTTTTTATATATTTACGGTAGGAAATGTACACAATATCTTCATGGAACATAATCTTAATATCATAGTGATTTTTGGCATAATAGAAAAATGGATAATGTTGACCCACACGATGTATTGTTGGCTATCGCCACAGATAAACCCGTGAGACGCAGCGCTGCTGTTGAGCTCCAGGGGCACATATTAGACTACATTTAATTGCATGTACATTGTGTGTACATTTCCATCACAAAGCGAGCTTAAAATCTGGTAATATTTTAAACGGCGCCCTCAAACTCTGTTTTTGCTTCACCACAGGCTGTTGAGGAGAAGACTGCACTACGATTCTACACAACTCGTGACTTCTCCCGGGATGAAGACATAACTCATTATGTGGAGGAACACACAGCGCCTCCTCCGCAATCCTCCAGGCCGTCTCATTCCCAGGACTCAGTGTGTGTTGAGTGAGTAAATGCTTCTCCAGAAACATGGAACGGCTCGTTCAGCAAATGTGCAGTGAGACTGAACCCAGCGCGGCACAGAGACACAACACACACGTCGTGTCATAATGTTGTGTAGATGTTGTCAGTGCAGAGGCTCATAGTACTAAAAACGGACGGGATGAGCATCATCACACCATTATCGTGACAGAATTGTTAGTGATTTTTCGACTTGGGTTGGGATCATGCAGCCAATCCGTGGAGATTTAGACTCATGGATGATGAAACCTATCAGCTTCTTTCATCTTTCTGAAGTATCAGTGTGTCATTTCAGTAACACGTGATTTAATCTGTTCTCTATGCTCAAGTGTGATATGTGAAGATTATCTTATTAAATCAAATTTTTAAAAAGACTATAAGAATATTTGCATTGTTTTTGACTGTTTATGTTGGTTTATTCATGCTGTAATTCTACTACCCAATTGAAATGATGTAGTAGATTATTATGTAAATAATTATTTTATTGCAATAGGCATTCCCTATTTTTATACAATGCATATAAAAACTGCAGTATTACTTTTACTCACCATTAAAACTATTTTTTTGTTTTGTTTATCTCTGTAGTCATTTATGAATATTGAATTTTATTTTTTTTTGTATGTTTTTAAAATGACACACAGGAAATTATACTGGATTAGAATAAAAATTAATAGAAAAAGAATTGGTTCAAATGGATTTCAAACAAATCTCTCTGTCTCTCTCTCTCTCTCTCTAATTGTTGAGAGCTAATTGTTGGTGATTTTAATATCCATGTAGATAATGAAAAAGACGCATTGGGATTAGCATTTAGAGACATTCTAAACTCTATTGGAGTAAGGCAACACGTGTCAGGACCCACTCATCGCCGTAATCATACTCTAGACCTAATATTGTCACATGGAATAAATGTTGATACCGTTGAAATTCTGCAGCAGAGCGACGACATCTCAGATCATTACCTAGTATCATGTATACTTAATTTAGCTAAGGCTGCAAAGCCGTCCCCTCGCTTCAAATATGGCAGGACTATCACTGCCGCCACTAAAGATTGCTTTGTAAATAATCTTCCTCATCAGTTTCATCTCCTCAGCATCCCAGATAGCCTAGAGGAACTCGATTTTGCAACAGAAACTACTGACTCTCTTTTTTCCAGCACTTTAGACACAGTTGCTCCGCGGCGCTTAAAGAAGATTAAAGAAAATAGTCCAACGCCGTGGTACAGCAAGCACACCCGGGCCCTTAAAACAGCAGCCAGAAAAATGGAGCGCAGCTGGAAGAAAACAAAACTAGAGGTTTTTCGCAATTCGTGGAAAGAGAGCATGATCGCATACAGAAAGGCCGTAAAAACTGCTAGATCTGCTTATTTCTCGACTCTCTTAGAAGAAAACAAACACAACCCTAGGTATTTATTTGATACAGTGGCTAAGTTAACCAAAAATAAAGCTTCAACTTCTGATGGTTGTAAACAGCACAGCAGTAATGACTTTATGAACTTTACAAGGTAAGATCGATAATATTAGGAAGAAAATTATAACGATGCAACAGTCTACTACAGTATCACATCAGACAGAGCATTGTTGTGTCACTGAGAAAAAATTACATTCATTCATTGCTATAGGAGAGGAAGAATTGGCTAAACTCGTTAAATCATCTAAATCAACAACATGTATGCTCGACCCTATACCGACTAGGCTATTAAAAGAGATGCTTCCAGAGGTCATAGATCCTCTTCTTAATATCATTAACTCATCTTTGTCATTAGGATATGTACCAAAAACTTTTAAGTTGGCTATTATCAAACCACTTATTAAAAAACCTCAACTTGATCCTACAGAATTAGTCAATTATAGGCCAATCTCAAATCTACCCTTCCTGTCAAAAATACTGGAAAAGGCAGTGTCTTCACAATTATGTTCCTTTTTATAAAGAAATGGTATCTGTGAGGATTTCCAGTCAGGATTTAGACCGTATCATAGTACTGAGACTGCTCTCATCAGAGTTACAAATGATTTACTCTTATCATCCGATCGTGGTTGTATCTCTCTATTAGTGTTACTCGATCTTAGCGCTGCATTTGATACTATCGACCACAACATTCTTTTGAATAGACTCGAAAATTATGTTGGCATTAGTGGAACTACATTGGCATGGTTTAAATCATACTAATCTGACCGTTCTCCATGATCAGTTTGTAGCAGTAAATGAAGAGATGTCACACCGATCACAAGTTCAGTATGGAGTACCGCAGGGCTCAGTGCTAGGACCGTTGCTCTTCACCCTGTACATGCTACCACTGGGAGATATCATTAGGAAGCATGGCATTAGTTTTCACTGTTATGCTGACGATACTCAGCTCTATATTTCTTCACGCCCTGACGAAACTTACCAATTCACAAGATTAACGGAATGCATAGCTGATATAAAACACTGGATGTCTAGTAATTTCCTGCAACTTAATTCAGAAAAAAATGCATTTTTAATTATTGGACAAAAAAACTCTGCAAGTAGTAACCTAGAATACTGTCTAACACTCGATGGCTGCTCTGTCAAGTCCTCGTCGTCAGGAACCCGGGTGTGCTCTTTGATACCAATCTTTCATTTGAAAGTCACGTTTCTAACATCTGTAAAACTGCATTCTACCATCTTAAACATATATCTAAATTACGGCACATCCTTTTAATGCAAAATGCTGAACAGTTAATTCATGCGTTCATGACCTCAAGGCTAGATTACTGTAATGCTTTACTGGGTGGTTGCCCTGCTCGCTTAATAAACAAACTCCAGCTGGTCCAAAAC
>CM031950.1:36129840-36182340 GCA_018749465.1 Paracanthobrama guichenoti | reverse complement strand
CAAAGACTTTTGAAATCCCTATGGGAGAAATGAATGGGAAAAATACTTCCGGAGCCAGCTGTTGCACTCTATAGAGATTACACTCTGCAATTGTTACCTTTATAACCCAGAGAATAACAAAACAGCACTAAGAAGGAAACACTATTGCAAATATAAAAACACCTCTGTGTCCATCAGTGATTGTCGTGCTTAAAAAGGAATACAGATTAAATAAAATCTGTACATTCATCACGTAAGGTATGAAATAATTGCCTTTGGAAAACTGTTCACCATCCGTTTGGCTTTGACTCTGGAGAGGAATGTCCCGTTCACACGGCGGTCGACCTCTTGGCGTGAAGCATTTCTATGAGCAGGTTGTTGCACGGCACCTCTCCGCACAGGTGCTTGTAGCACAGATAGTCCTCGGCCTGCGCGCTGAGCGAACGCACCTCCGGCAGCCGCAGTATGAGCTGACCGAAGCGGTCCAGACACTGAGGGTACGAGTAGAGCGTGTACTCCAGCAGAGCCCCGTTCACCTGCTCCTGCACGCTCTCCACAAACTGCTGGTTCTCCAGGAGCTTCACACCTGAGGACCAGACAGAGCATTATACACCTCATACTGTGTGTGTGTGAGTGTGAGTGTGAGTGTGAGTGTGTGAGTGTGAGTGTGTGAGTGTGAGTGTGTGTGTGTGAGTGTGTGTGTGTGTGTGAGTGAGTATGAGTCAGTGTGGGTATGAGTGAGTGTGTGTGAGTGAGTGTGCGTGTGTGTGTGTATGTGTATGCAAGTGAGTGAGTGTGAGTGTGCGTGCGTGCATACGTGTGTGTGTGAGTGAGTGTGAGTGTGCGTGCGTGCGTGCGTGCGTGTGTGTGTGAGTGAGTGAGTGTGAGTGTGAGTGTGCGTGCGTGCGTGCGTGTGTGTGAGTGAGTGAGTGTGAGTGTGCGTGTGTGTGTGTGAGTGAGTGTGTGCATGTGTGTTTGTGTTAGTGTATGTGAATGCGTGTGCATATGAGCGTGTGTTTGAGTGTGCGTGTGTGTGTATGTGAGTGTGTGTGAGAGGTGAGTGAGTGTATGTGTGTGTCTGAGTTTGCGTGTGTGTTTGTGTGCGTGTTTGTGTGCATGAGTTAGCATGTGCGTTTGTTTGAGTGTGTCTGTGTGTGTATGTTAGTGTGTGTTTGTTTGTGTGTGAGTGTGTCTGTGTATGTTAGTGTGTCTGTGTGTGAGTGCATGAATGAGTGCGTGCGTTAGTGTGTGAGTGTGTGTGTGCGTATGCGTGTGTGAATGAGCGAGTGTGCATGTGTGTGTTTGTGTTAGTGTGTGCGTTTGTTTGAGTGTGTGTGTGAATGCGTGTGCGTGTGCGTGTGTGTGTGTGTGTGTGTGTGTTAGGGTAACAATAGCCTCACCCATTAATGGAGCACTTTAAAGCATTAGCAGAGCTCATCAGAAGAGCCATTCACACAGTAATTAAAATGTTGAATAATCTTTTCAGTACATTTGAAGGACACAAATCACTCAATAAAGCTGCTTTCATTTGGGCAAAGAATGAGAAAAATCAATGTGACGGAGTGAGAGGAGATGACAAATTCTTTGGCTTTTAAATGCAGTTTTCCTCTTTCAGATATGTTTGTTTATTGTGCCTAATGAAATTGTAATTGGACATTTCTAGGAAAGGGTTTGTTGCTGCGTACAAGAGCAAACTGTCGTTCAGATACTGTTGTATTTATTCATTTTAATAAGTGCTTGCAATATTTATTAAACTGTGCTGTATTTAGGGTATATACAGTAAGTATTAGAAGTAGTGCCTCCCAAAATGTTGAAAACACAAAAAATGTGCTCAGATGATAAAGGGGAGAGCAGGGCTGGTTTCACACAAACGGCCTGAATCTCAGATTAAGCAAATGTGTGCTTCCGAGCAGTTTGTCACATATTTTTATACAACTGATTTACATTTTTGCTGTTTCATAATTTAATTTTTATAATTGTTCTACTATTTATATTTTATGGAAGCCCGTTTCCGCCACTAAATAAAAAAAAAAACAGAGTAATAGCGACTTTTTATCTCAGAATTAAATTATTGTGACAACTTACCCCATTTAGCCCTTTATATTGGGGCACGTTGTCACAAAATCATTTTGTCATTCTTTTTGTCGTCAAAAATTTTTTTTTCCTGAATAGTAATGACTAAAATGTGCAATAGCTTATTTGTATTATTTTTATGGCATTGGTTCTCATATTTTGTTTTGTCCACAACAATATTTGAAATATTTCATGATTTACTGAATATGGATTAAGAATAAGAATTCTTAAAAATATTTTTACCTGTAATTTCTACCCGATAAAATATTTTGGAATTTGGCATAACTAAAAAAAAAAGTATTTTTAAAATGGTCATGAAGCTATAAGATTTCATTAATCAATATATATATATATATGCCAAAAGTATTGGGACGCCCCTGCAAATCCCTGAGTTCAGGATTTCAATCACTTCATGGCCACAGGTGTATAAATCAAGCACTAGGCATGCAGACGCTTCTACACACATTTGTGAAAGAATGGGTCGCTCTCAGGAGCTCAGTGAACTCAAGCGTGGGACCGTGATAGGTTGCCACCTGTGCAATAAGTCCATTCCTGAAATTTCCTCACTACTAAATATTCCACGCTCAACTGTTAGTGGGATTATAACAAAGTGGAAGCAGTTGGGAACAACAGCAACTCAGGCCACGTAAAATCACAGAGCGGGGTCAGCGCATGCTGAGGGTCACAGTGCGCAGAAGTCACCAACTTTCTGCAGAGTCAATAGCTCCAGACGTCCAAACTTCTGTGGCCTTCAGATGAGATCAAGAACAGTGCGTAGAGAGCTTCATGGAATGGGTTTCCATGGCCGAGCAGCTCATCCAAGCCTTACAATCACCAAGTGCAATGCAAAGCGTGGGATGCAGTGGTGTAATGCACGCCGCCACTGGACTCTAGAGCAGTGGAGATGTGTTCTCTGGAGTGACCAATCACGCTTCTCTGTCTGGCAATCCCATGGACGAGTCTGGGTTTGGTGGTTGCCAGGAGAACGGGACTTGCCTGACTGCATTGTGCCAAGTGTAAAGTTTGGTGGAGGGGGGATTATGGTGTGGGGTTGTTTTTCAAGGGTTGGGCTTGGCCAGTTTATTTAACTGAGCCATATGTGCCATAGTTGGCCTGGATGGGGCCTGGATATGTATGCTATTGCCAGCCACACTCAGGTTGAGTCATCGCCGTCACTCCATGCGGACCAGAAGAATGTGGCAGGTATGGGCCACAACTGGGCCAGATGTAATTTGCTATCTGGGATTTTTATAACAGATATTTGGCACCAATATCCCAGGAAGTGACAATGGTTCTCTTGAACACATGGGATGGAAACAGTGGTTTATTCGCAAATGTTGTATGTGATATTCCAAAGGTAAATCCACAAATTTGGTTAGAAACAGCTGCTGTCTTAGCTATGGCCCTATCATACACCGGCTCAATGTGACACCAGGCGTGACGCAAGTGTTTTCTGCTAGTGTCAGCTAGACGCAGTTCTCATGTTCACGTCCAGCTCCACGGTGTTTAAATATCAAATGCACTGGCGCATCTGTTCACCCATGGGCGTCTGGTCTGAACACCAGGTGTGTTCAGGAGCATTGTTGGAGCGTTGCTATTGTGAGGAACTGAAAACCACTGACCATTGACCAACACAAACTTGCTCTAAAGTCAGTAGTGCAGTATCTGTGTGTTATTTAAAGGGTGTGTTAGTAATATGAGCCTATAAGCGGTGCACAACGTGCATATACTCTGATTATTACACACACAGGGCAGTAGCGCACGCATGCACACACACACACACACACACACACACACACACACACACACACACACACACACACACACACACACACACACACACACACACACACACACACACACATTATTATTTTTAATTTTCCTCTCTGGAGAAACTTTCAGTCTTTCCTCATGTAAATAGTGAATCCTCCATGGTGCGCAACTGGCTTTTAAAGGGAATGGGAGATGAGACTCTGATTGGTTTATTGCTTGTTACACCCAAAACACACCCATGACTCATTAACAGACGAGGGACAACACTTTTGGATCATGTGTCGTGCGCGCCGACCATTTTTTCTGTCGTTAGACTAGCAGAAGTGGATTCGGACACGTCCTAAGTGCACCTGCGCCGTGAGCTTCAGACCATGAGCTCAGATCATTAAAACAGGGCCATATGTACTAAAAAAGTAGGGGACACATTTTGCCATTGAGATGACTGGGAATAAGTGTCCCAATCAAGCAGCAAAGTGATGCTTGTTAGTGGCATGTGAAGAGGTCAGACTCACTGGGGTTGAAGAGGATGAGAAACTTCAGACAGGCCATCTCTCGTCGGTCCACCTGCAGCAGCTGCAGTCTCCTGGCCAGCTCCTGTCCTCTCTGCACCATACTGGACAGAGGTGGCCCCGCATCAGACACCTCTGACAGATCAACCTACAGCACACAACACCTTCATTAGACTGCAGATCTTTCACGAAGGGCAATGAGGCATTTCTATACAACATCAGAATCAGAATCAGAATCAGAAAGAGCTTTATTGCCAAGTGTGCTTGCACACACAAGGAATTTGTCTTGGTGCTGAAGCTTCCAGTGCACATATACAATACAACACAACATGAACACAAATATACAAATATGAAAAATAGTATAAAATAAAATAAAGGTATGTATATATATATATATATATATATATATATATATATATATATATATATATATATATATATATATATATATATATATATATATATATATATATCACAGTTACATTTAAGAATATATTGCACTAGTTTAGAATATATTGCACTAAACAGTCAAAGTAATCAGAATCAATCACTCACTCAATCACTCTTGCATCAATGAGGTTTGGAGCATTAAAGGCCAAATAACAGCAGTAGAAGCCTAAAAGAGCTGTCCTAAATAATACACGCACAGATTCTTTGACAAAGAGTCAGCCTTCCTCCTCTTTATGACTGTATTAGTCTTCTGACAGATGCAAAAGCATATGCAAGATCAGCATTTACTGTTAGGCCTGGTATGAAGATGCGTTTTGGTCGATCGGATCATAAGTGGACGACGCTATATACAGGTGTAAACGGGGTCTAAAACGTTTTGAGCTTCTCCACTTTCGACCTCTTCCAGAGGAAGAGGAAAACACATTTGACGGGATTGCATTATGGGAAGAGCACTAGCCAGACAGGATTTAAACTCTGTCGGCTGGAAACCCAAGTTTGGTTTGAAGGTGATAAACGTCCCAAGCTCAATGTTCTCTCTCCATTCCTGATCTCTAACACACACTCACAGCGTTCGGCTGGTCTCATGTCTGTCAGAGCAGAAACTAAAGCTGATGCTCTCCGTGTTTCTCCGTCGTCTCCGGGCGCATTCATATGTAAACAGCATGAGCTTATTTTGTCCATTTGATCTAAAGATCTGAAAAAGCCTGTACATTTACTCACCTATAGACCCTCCCCTCGACGAAATCAGGACAGAAGTGTTTGAAAGTTGACAAAAGAGACGGATTAAAACACCGGATGTAAACTGGAATGTGTCTCCCTCGTCTACTTGTGATCCGATCGACCAAAACGCATCTTAATACCAGGTGTAAACAGGGCGTTTGAGACGTTTAACATAGACACCCCATTCATTAGACTCTTTGTACTGAAATATTCTGCTTTTCCATGAATCTCACCTCCTGTCCTGTGATGAGCAGCAGACTGCTGTCTCTCCCATGATGCACCTGTCTGCAGATATGATCGAGAAGCAGCAGCTCACTCCAGCAGTTATGCAGCAGTCGCATCTGATCTCCCACCTAAATCATGGGAAATGAAGAGTTTTTGTGTGCCGATTTAAAACATTATACTGTAACGTAAGTGTCAGGTGTGGGTCAAGATTTATGAGGACTTTGAAGAGAGCTATTATTTAATCAAAAAACAAACAAAACCAAACATAAACCTCCCCAATGGGGGAAAAACAGTCCAGGGCAGACAGACAAACAGAGGAGACTTCTACACAAGGAACACAGATGGCATAGGACAGAGAACAAAAGAAGATAAATAGGGAAGGTGATCAGGTGGGGCAAATTAACCAATCAGTTAACAAGAGGGCGGGGCCAAGACTAGAGACTGACAGAAGAGCACATGGCACGAAGAAACAAACAAAACAAACATGTCAGAAGCGCACACGGCAGACAAACACGTTCATACACCATGTGTGTAACACAAGACGGACAGAAGTACACAGAGCATGGACGTCAGGACACTGAAACTGCCGAAAACCAAGCCGTGTGCTCACACAAACACATGAGTGGTTCTGTTCTTAGTTTGGGACAGGACCCTGACACTACACCGCCTGCAGAATTATTAGGCACTGTGATTTTCTGATCATATTTTTTTTCCCAGGCACATTTGACCCATTACAAACCACATTAATCCTAATAACTACTATTAATTTTGTATTTAATCATTCATAAGTGATATTTAATTGTTTATGAAGGTTGGAAAAGAAACACGCCTTATATTTAGGTGTGCAGAATTATTAGGCGCGTTTTCTTTTACAGATAAAATGAGTCAAAAAGAGATTTAACTGATTAAATGCCCATGAGAAGAATACAATACTAATGCAATACTAGACATCGCAGTTAAGGCATGACCATTGAACAGTGAGATGGTCAGCAGGGTCAGACAAAAACAGGCGGTGAAGAAAAGACATGTGATAACTGCAAAAGAATTAAGAATTAAGGTGAAGAATTGAGTGTGAAACCATCAGGAACCCTTTAGTCTCCAGCGCCACCATCTTCCAGAACTGAACCCACCTGGAGGACTCAGGATCTCAGAGACTTAAGTTAGGGAAAGAATCCTAAAAAATGACCTCCTGTCCTGGAGTCTGTTTTGCAAAGATGGACTAAAAATGAACTCCCAAAACTTAAATTTGAATGCTATTAAATGCAAAATTAAAAGTAGTTATTAAGATTAATGTGGTTTGGAATTGGTAAAATGTGCCTGGAAAAATAATAATTCTGCATGCAGTGTATATAGGGATAGTTCATTCATTCACTCAACCTCTTGTCGGTCCAAACCGGTTCATGCAGATTCACTGAGCATGCACCCCCGCGACGAATCATTGAGCAAGTGCCTATTACCTGAGTATGAAGTGTCTATTTCCTCATCTCTGATGAGTTTTGTTCATCTGTAGACATTTTAGTGAGGTATTCGTATTATTAAAAGGAATAATAGTGACTGACGCCGTAGGTCACATGACAATGACAGCATGGCGAATGTGGTACGTCCAGATCACATTCATACTACACACACTCATACTATATAGCATTACTGAAAACTAAAGCAAGCATTCAAAATAAGCACCTACTCATGAGAGTATGCGATTTCAGACGCAGCCAATGAGATTCAGTGGGGTCAGCGACATCATTAACTAAACTGAAATAAAAAACTTGGGTCGCAATTCTCACTATTAACTACGGCTTTTGCCTCAAAAAACTCCTAATTACTGCTTGTTAATAGTTAATAAGGTAATGGTAGTTTAGTATTATGGATATAGCATAAACAGCCAATATCCTAGTAATATGCATGCTAATAAACAACTAGTTAATAGTGAGAATTGGACCCTAAACTACAGTTACCAAAACTTGTTCATGAAAATTAGAAATGATTAAAATTTCAGTTTTTTCATTATTAAAAATATATATATATATGTATTTAAAGCTATTTTATATATACATTTCTAAATAGAAACATAAACAACTTAAAGAAATGACAAAAATACCTAAAATGAATTAACAAAATGACTAAAGTGAAAACAGAAAATATTAAAATATTAATAAATACTTCATTAGTATATACATAATACTAAAACAATTGTTTTGGACACCATTGACTTTAATGGTATGGCTGAAAACAAAAAGAATATATTTTTTATATATTTATCTTTCACTTCCCCGTATGCGCAAAAAACAAAATATATTCCTTTGCGTTCCACAGTAGAAAGAAAGGCATTCAGGTTTGGAAGAAGGTGAGCGTCATAAACGGAGACGAGTGATTGGTTTGGTCAAAGAAATGTGAGGTCTCAAAGCTTGCATAAATGAGTGTGTGAGTCCATAAAAGCTCCAGAAATTGCATAAAGCCTATATCACATAACTGCAAACAGGCCCAAGAAATCTTCTAGGAGCAGATATTTCATATATAATCTAAAAAATAAATGTAAATATTTCAAAGCCTTTACAACAATTCTCCTCTCAATAAAAGGCCCAAACGGTAATAAATGCGTGACATCCAGTTGTTTGAACTCAAAGCGCGTCACCTCCGACTCTCACATCCGAACTCTTGCACACAGATGCACGGCGCAGCGGACAGAGATCGTAAAACGAGGGAACGAGAGTCCTTGTGACGAGCTGTATTTATGAGCGCCAGACAATGACCTGTCGCACACCTCTCGTCCTTCATCGCTCTCTCCATCGTCTTCCTCCCCCACTAACCCTGTCCGTGCTCATATACAGTCCTCTGCTTTTGAAGGCCACGCCGTGTCAGTATTCAGTGAAGCTCTAATAGAAGCGTCAACCGCAGCACACACACAATCACTCAAACCATATATCCACATCTAATCCACAGCCTCCAGCCCTGCCGACCTGACCTCTCTCACACGTTAGACCGCCCTGCACAAACCTAACAGCATGTACACAAACATGCGCTAAAGAGAGTTTAATAAAACCTTTTTCAATCGGAGGAACAATGCGGCGGAGAGAGGGAGCGCTGCATGGGATTCCTGAGTTATCTGCTGCCGGAATGTAATTAAGCGTCGAGTCAGTCGCTGGCATGCATTTTCAAACTGACACATTTTAGGCATCATTCGGAATCCTGACGCTTGTTGCCATGACTACAGAACGGAATGCGACGGTCGTGCAGGTGTGAATGTGCAAAAACAAAGTTCCAAATTCTAAACGATTTGCTTGAATTCATTCCAGCATGCAGTCACTTATCGACCGAATATTCGCTGTAATATCTGCTGATAAAGGCATTTATGGGCCATTCTACACAACTGCTGTCCCACAAACAAAAACAAAAAAACACATTTAAAAAGCATGTAAGACACATCCTTCTGTTATCTACTGAAACCCACAGTAAGATTTAAACAATCTGTAAGCGTAATATATCTGGAGCACAAAACCTGCCATAAGGGTACATTTTTTGAATTTGAGCGTTATACATCATCTGAAAGCTGAATAAATAATCTTTCCATTGATGTGTGGTTTGTTATGATAAGACAATATTTGGCAGAGAACATCTGGAATCTGAGGGTGCAAAAAAATCTAAATATTGAGAAAAGCTCCTTTAAATCTCCTTTAGCAATGCATATTACTACTAATAACACATTTATGATATATTTACAGGAAGGAATTTTACAAAATATCTTCATGGAACATGATCTTAATATCCTAGTGATTTTTGGCATAAAATAAAAATGGATAATTTTGACCCACACGATGTGTTGTTGGCTATGGCCACAGATAAACCCGTGAGACGCAGCGCTGCTGTTGGGCTCCAGGGGCACATTTATAAAATCATCATTTATTGAGTACTTTCAATTGGGAGGTGGCTGTCCCGAAGCCTAAATTTCAACTTATGAAAATGATACTGAAATACAGTCAAACCAAAAATGATTCAGACACCAGATATAATGTTTCACTAGTGCTAAAATTAAAATGCAAAATGATTCAGACCCTTTGAGCGGAGCATGTTTTGCTTCAGTGTTTCTTCTTTAATTGCTAATGCGACCTTCGACACCACAGACTGAACGAAATGAAGCGTTGCTCGGTCAATGGTTGAGCTGAATTGGTATTCTCTAATTGTGTAGTTAAATCTAACAGCTGATTGGTTGATTGTAATCCATTACATCCCTTTCTATCAAAGTGATCTGACATTATCAAGATAAATGACATTCTGAGTTCTGCTCATATTTTATTAACATTTTCTAAGCTATAGCGAATAAACTGTGATGATGTTGAAGGCGTGTGAATATGTCTGGTTTGACATTTTGTTCCATTGTTGTTTTTAAAAAATAGTACAAAAATGTAATATATATTTTCTTTTTAAATCCTGAAACTTTATGTATGTTACCAAACTATCAATGTCACTGCTGAAAATGTGCCGTCATCACGACCCACACATGCAATGTTTTGTCAAAAATAAAATATACTGAATTATCAACTAAGATGTTTGATTCAGTGTGTATAAAAAAATGAATCCTTCACTCTGAAATCAGTGTGATTAACAAAGAAAGATTGGATTCAAAATACAACAAATCTCATAAATGACTCTTGAAATATTGTTAAAATTGTAAGTGTTATTGATTTACCTGTGAAAATGTTTTAATAAAATAGAAACATTTATTTACAAGACAGATGCATCTTAACAGACCAGTATAAGCCTTCTTATTAAATGATATATTATTGTGTTTCGGTAGTGACAAATTTGAGGAGAGGAAAAATATTCCAAAACTTTCTGAAAATGTGTAGCACAAAATATGATTCGTTTGTCAATAACATAAACTGCCAATCCCGACTATTATTTCATATCTGACTATACTGAAAAACTATTGAAAGCATCTTGTATTGTCAATTCATTCAACGAAGTAAAAGAGATTTTGACATTTCTAATACTTGAGTAGACAATATTTTTTTATCTGACTGTGTTTGTTGAGTAATAAAGAATGACAACATGCATTTATGGCAACTAAATCTGTGCCCCTGGAGCCCAACAGCAGCGCTGCGTCTCACGGGTAAATCTGTGGCCATAGCCAACAACACATCGTGTGGGTCATCCATTTTTCTTAATAAAGATATTAAGATCATGTTCCATGAAGATATTGTGTACATTTCCTACTGTAAATATATCATAAATGTATTATTAGTAGTAATATGCATTGCTAAGGGCTTCATCTGGACAACTTTAAAGGTGATTTTCTCAATATTTAGATTTGTTTGCACCCTCAGATTCCAGATTTTCTAATAGTTGTCCTAACAAACCATCAATGGAAAGATTATTTAATCAGCTTTCAGATGACGCATTTAAAAAAACTGACCCTTATGGTCCAGGGTCACATATGAGAACTAACTGCACAATTACTAGAAATGTGTACCTTGGATATTATGCAATTTTGCATGTACATACAAAATTCAAGAATGTTTCCAACTTCTGTCGAATGGCCCTTGTAAGAGGTCAGAGCTCGTCTGGAAATGAAGTTTGAAAGGGCGTATTCAACACTGTGTCTGTTTCAGAATCACAGCAACAACAAATCCTGTGTGATTTGCAACACTCCCTAATGTGAAAAGCAACTGAGTGTCAGATCTGATATATTTAGCATCAACAGCCAGTCAAAACCTTTGGAGAGCGAGCAAGAATTCTGACTTTGACGCTTCTGCACAGATATCAGCGATACTACCACTAAAACCGAAACATTCAAATGTAATCTTAAAGCTGCTTGACAAGAATATCTGAATGCCTCGGCGTCCCGAACTGTTATCTTTCACTAAGATACATGATTTGGCGACAAAATAGCAGACGTTCTCCAAAATAGTTTGACTTTTATTAGACAAAACACTTATTGGGGATGATCAGAGATGTGTCCCACACACACACACACACACACACGTCTTATCTCAGCGCTGTACCTTTAGTTCCTTGAAGAAGACACAGCTTCTTGCCCACTCCACAATTGAGAACAGTGTCTGGTCGGCCATGACGCACAGCAGGCCGAATGGCCGCGGTTTGTCCAGTTTGCCTCTGCCGCTTTGCTCCTGGTGAAGGTACGCACAGATCTTCCCTCGCACCTGCAAACATGAAGCCAAACACACACGACAGAATGACCGACTGAGAAGAGCATGTGTACTGCATTCACTGAAAAATAGTATAAAATGTATTACTTATATGGTGCATAATTTAGAGGTGAATATTGTTTAGTACCATGAAATAAATACAAAACATTAAAGAAAAAAATAGTAACACTTTATGGTCACACTTCAGATTAGGGTCCAATTTTAACTATTAACTATGACTTTTGCTTCAATAAAGTCCTAATTACTGCTAGTACGGTAGTGGTTAAGTTTAGGATTAAGGGATGTAGAACATGGTCATGCAGAATAAGACATTAATATGTGCTTTATGAGGACTAATAAACAGCCAACATCCTAATATGCATGCTAATACACTATAAAAAATGATATGATCAATAAGTTATGACAACATATGTTTTTACATTGCTCACAACTCATCAAAATAAGCTAAGCAATTTTCAACTTGTTTATGTTATACAAGATTCAACTTATTAAGTCAGTTTAATGAGCTGGAATGATTTAAACAATCTAAAATTTAAGGCAGCAACTTTGGTAACACTTTATTTTACAGTGTCATTGTTACATATACTACATGTAGTTATTATAGTAATAACTATAAATTGTGCATAATTACATGCATCTGACCCTAAACCAAACCCTACCCCCATAGTAAGCACACGTAGTTTATTAATATTACTCAATATATAATTACACTGTAACAATGACACCTTAAAATAAAGTGTAACCGCAGTTAACAGTGAGAATTGGACGCTAAACTAAAGTGTTACCCACATTATTGTCAGATAATGCATTAACTAACTATGATCAATACATTTGTTACAGTAGTTATTAATATTTGTTAATATTAGTTAATACAAAAATACATCTGTTCATTGTTAGTTCATGTTAACTCAATAATGTGCAACTTTTGATTTGAATTTAAATATTGTAATTAACACTAAGATTAATAAATGTTTTTATTATACGCTCACGTAACTAATGTAGTTAAATAATGTGGTTGCACTGGTTCCGTGTTACAGTGTAATTATATATTTAAGTACTGAGTAATATTAATAACTACATATAGGTTTAGGGATTAGTTGAGGGTTAGTTGCATGTAATTATGCATCATTTACTGTTATTACTATGGTAAATACATGTAACGTGTAACAAGGACACTGTGAAATAAAGTGTTATCAGTAATATTAACAAATGGAAACTTATTGTGTTAAATGCATTTAAGGTTATATTTATGGCCTTTGGCCTGTTTTGACCATGTTTGAATTGCATAATTATGCATCTTTTAAAATCCCATAATTCCCCTCTCTTTAAAAGCACAGTTGACACAAATATAAAATTCTGGCATCATTCATTAAATCTCGTGGCTGTTCCAAGTTAAAGTTAGAGGATGTTTGTCCATGCAATGAACAATGTTTATTGACTTTCATTGCATGGAGAACATTTGAGACAAAAATAACTTCACAGATTTCACAATTTTCACAGAAGAAAGAAAGACATACTCTATAAACTTTGTAAATACCATAGGCATGCCACACAATATTTGAATTATTGTTCAATCAATGTTAACTGGCTTAGTTTAAGTCAGAAATGTCATTTAATCTGACAAAACCTGACAAATAAAATTAGGTTACATTAACAAATGTCTATTTTATAGGTTAAATGGACCGGTACTATATTAAGTGTCTTTAACTACTATGTACTGACATTTAAATTAATAATTTTATACTGTGCACATATTGTGTACATGTTTTACACTGTAGTATTTTTACATCATCTTAACGTACGTCATAAGTTTACATCATCTTAACGCATTCCCTTGTTACTGTTACTATACAATTAAGTACTTAATAAATTAATTAACAACATGTACTTACTGTATATTTAGTGTTAGGGTTGTATGTAATTATGCATAATTTACTGTTATTACTATCATAACTATGTGTAAAATGTGTAATGGACACTGTAAAATAAAGTGTTACATCTTAAAAAATGGTTACACTTTATTTTAAGGTATCATTGTTACACTGTACTTATACATTTAAGTACTGAGTAATATTAAGTAACTATACTTAGGGTTTGGTTTAGGTTAGATGCATGTAATTATGCATCATTTACTGTTATTACTATGGTAACTACGTGTAACGGACACTGTAAAATAAAGTGTCATCTAGTTTTTACTATGCATGTAATGTGTTGGGGGTAATGCATTACAAGTAACGTGAGTTATGTAATCAGATTACTTTTTTCAACTTGCAAGTAAAGTAACGCATTACTTTTAAATTTACAACAAAATATCTGAGTGACTTTTTCAAACAAGTAACGCAAGTTATTTTGTTTTCTCATGTATTGACTGACAGCTCTTCTGTCCCCATGTTGAGAGGATGTGTGTGAACATGACGGGTATTGTAGTTCTAGACTAATGTGAGCATTTACTCATCTCACTTGCACAAAAACACATTCATATTCCTCAACATGAATAAAAACCATGAAATGCAAAGTCTATATACTATATACTTTATTTACTTAATCTCACTTTATTAACCAATGTCTTTGCCTTTGACCTTAAAGCATACTAATAAGCAAAAAATACATATTTTTTTTAATTTGTTTCTAAAATAAGACTGTGGAAAATCTCCTTCTGCAGTCCAGTCGAAGGCTTCACTTCTGGTGTGAAAGAGCCTTTACATTTGCCAAATATATAACTTTTGATTTTAAAAAACAAACAATCAAGCCCAGCACAGATGAGGAAAAGTAACGCAAAAGTACTTTCCATTAAAAGTAACTAAGTAACGCAATTAGTTACTTAAGCTCATCGACTGGCCACTAGGGACCGGCTCCAGAAGGGAGCAGAATCTCATTGAGCTCCATGTTAAAATGCCCAACTTTACAGCAGAATAACACGTTTACAGCCTGGGACAAACTGTGGTTTTGGTGTATACGGCTAATTTTGCCCTTCATGATGACTGTGAGGGGGTGAATCTTTTTATAACTCATTGGTTTACATTATATGAAGCCTTAAAGTTCTGCATCATTAAGGGCGTGGCCACTTTGAGTGACAGGTGGATTGCCGTTTGTCTGCTGTCTGTTAGTCATCGCGTCACCTTAGCTCCGCCCACGTACCGCCTCTTTGCCCATTTTCTGTTATTCGGGAGTGACGCGCTGCCAAGATGGCAACAGCCGACTTTACACTTCAAAACTGCTCTTCAGAACCCTACGGGTGACGTCACACTACATCCATATTCTTTTACAGTCTATGGGAGTAACGCAGTAATGTAATGCATTACTTTTAAAAGTAACTTTCCACAATAGTGACAATGACACTGTAAAATAAAGTGTTACCAAAAAAACAATAGTGTAACCAATACCACCAAACCTGTCCTAATCTTACCCGTATCCAGCACAAGTGTTTAGCAACACAGCATCAACATTGTACCTAGTCACTTTTTGTGACTGATAGTTAAAGACATCTAATACACACACTTTTTCAGTGTGCACTGGCTCATTTATTGATTCATACCTGCTGCTCATCCGGGTCGCAGCTGACCAGCTCCAGCACCAGCGGGGGCAGACCGGGGTTCATGGGGCTGGAGTGAGGGGACGCGGGCATGCAGCCGTCAGGGTACGGGTACCCTAGAGAAGAGTCTGAAGAACTGGAGTACGCATCCGGGTATTCTGCTTTAATGGATCTGCTCGGTAGAGAGGGAGCGGTGTACTGGTACTGAGCCGGGAACGAGCCGTAGCTCTGCAGCGCCACGCCCAGGGCCGGAGGGCAAAGCGGAGGGCAGTCGTACTCCGGAGAGGAGAGAGACGGCGGGTGGAGGCCCGGGAGTGACCCGGGATGAGGGTACTCATTCTGGCCGGTGGACAGGAGGGTTGTGTTGGCCTCCATTTTAAAGCCGCTGGCTCTGATTAAAGCTCTCTTCTGCTGTTTCATGGCACGATCACGCTTGTACATGGGGCCGAACTTGTTCCTTCCCCCTCTCATTCGATCTGCACGGACAGCTGGGAAAAGAGATGCATTCAAATGTACACATATATTAGCTTACACTTTATATTATGTGTCTTTAACTACCATGTATATGCTTATTGTAAAACGCAGTAACACTATATTTAACAGTGTCATTGTTACATGTAGTTACTATAGTAATACAATAAATTATGCATAATTACATGCAAGTAACCTTAAACCAAACCCTAATCCTAAAGTACACATAGTTACTTAATATTACTCAGTACTTAAATATACAATTACAGTGTAACACAGACACCTTAAAATAAAGTGTAACCCATAACTCTATAGTAAGTACATGTAGTTAATTGATATTACTCAGTACTTATTTGTAACTCAATGTAACTACGTCACCTTAAAGGTGCAGTGTGTAGTATTTATGAGGATCTATTGACAGAAATGCAATATACTTTACATAACTATGTTTTCAGTGGTGTGTAAAGACCTTACATAATGAGCCGTTATGATTTTATTACCTTAGAATGAGCCGTTTCTATCTACACACACCGCGCGTCCCCTTACAGTCGCCGTCATGTTTCTACGGTAGCTCTAAAAGGACAAACTGCTCTACAGAGCGCTAGTCGCTCTCTGCTGTCTCAGACGACCACATCTTTGTCCTGTGTCGGCCACCGTAGCTTCTCTGTGCTTCGAAAGGGAGGGGAGAGCAGTGGGCGATTCACAACCTCACCACTAGATGCCGCTAAAATTTAAATGTAACGGACACTGTAAAATAAAGTGTCACCTACTTTTTACTATGCATGTAACGTATGTAAAGTGAGTTATGTAATCAGATTACTTTTTTCAAGTCGCAAGTAAAGTAACACATTACTTTTTGATTTACAACAGTAAAAAAATGTACACACTGCACCTTTAAAATAAAGTGTAACCAAATTGACTATGCAATATGCTTACAAAGTCTTTAACAAATTTTGGTAACACTTTATTTTAATAATATTTGAATAAAGGCAAAGATTTAATTTGGCCACTGTATGTCACAATAAGTGCACTGTATCAAATGATTTTAGTGCATAGTAGTTAAAGACACATAATATATTATTTACATTTTACAGATGTACTCTTCATCAGATCCAGCTGGCAATATGATATTTTAGGAGAACAGTGATTTAAAAGCCAAATAAAGCAAGGAATGCTTGGCACGGTTTTGCTTAAGTAAGTCGGGGGCGAACGCAAGTGGATATTTCTCTTCATATGGACATTTTCCGCTCTGGTTTTTGTGAGTCTCCATGAATCGGCGAGTCTTATCAGCGCGTGAGGAATGTGTCACAGGCGCGCGCGGAAACAGGTGCTTCTCTGCACTCGGCCTGGGAAATGCGCGCACCGCAGCAAAATAAGAGGCCGGAGATTTTATGATTTTAAATAGACAATATAACTGACTGTGAAACATTCAAACACATTTTAACACTTTAACTAATATAGATCTACATGTTGCGCAAAGAGATTTATAAATTGAGAGGTGAGCTATTAAGATTTAATAGCACATCTATGAGTGAATGCCATTGAATATGATCAGATGATTTTAATTCTTAAATCATGAAATATTACATGAAATGTTTTCCCGTTTCTTCCAGATATCTTTTACTGAGTGAGGAGTGATGCATGATATAATATCATGTAATAAGCATTATATTCCAACACTCCACTGTTCAACACAACAGACAGAGATATAATCCGGACATGCGGGGCGGCGCCTTGAATGTGACGAGGCTCCAGTCCAGCGAAAGCCGAATGTTTGTGTGTTTTTCTGCAGTGATGAGAAGCTGTGCTCACCCTCGAGTCTCATGCCGACGCTGAGGCACTTCTGGAAGCGGCAGAACGGGCATCTCTTCCTCTGGGTTTTGTCGATGCCACAGTCCTGGTTCTGCGTGCACGTGTATCTCTTGTTATTCTGAACCGTCCTCTTGAAAAAACCCTGTTATGATAATGCATATAGGATTATATTCTGTCAGGATGTGTCAGCTGTTCAAAAAACTGGTGCATTGTACTAAACTACTGTTCTAAACTAACTTAGATTATACTTTTGAATATCTCTACACTTTATTTTACAGAGTCATTGCTACATGTAGTTACTATAGTAATAACTATAAACCCTCATAATCCTACCCTAAGTACATGTAGTTACTTAATATTACTCATTACTCAAATATATAATTACACTGTAACAATGACACCTTAAAATAAAGTGCAATCCTATTTTTTGGTAATCATTTTTGTCATTGTTTACTATGGTAATAGTTATAAACGATGCATAATTATATGCAACTAACACTATAGTAAGTACATGTAGTTACTTAATATTACTCTGTACTTAAATATATAATTACACTGTAACACAGTCCCTTTTTTAGGTGTGTTTGTTATTATATAGTTAATTATATATTAAGTACTGAGTTATAAATGACTATAGGGTTAGGGTTTGGCTGAGGGTTAGTTGCATGTAATTATGCATAATTTATAATTATTACTACATGTACATGTAGGACACTGTAAAATAAAGTGTTATCAAATACACTCTTACAACTTTTCAATGCACAAAAAAAGAAAAAGAAAAAAGATTGGTAACACTTTATATTTTACAGTGTCTACGCAGGTCACATGCAGTTACTATAGTAATAACTATATATTATGCATAATTACATGCATCTGACCCTCAGTCAAACCCTAACCCTATAGTAAGTACGTGTTAATAAATATTCCTCGGTACTTAAATATATAATCACACTGTAACAGACACCTTAAAATAAAGTGCAACCAAATGATTATTCAAATGTTCTTCAAACTGAGAACAAATATGGTTATTATAAGAACTACTCAATGAAAAGGGGAACCAGAAATTATGGGCTAACCTTTATTTTTAGTCAGCCAATAAGGTTTTTGAAATCCGGTCTGTATTTGCACGCATGATACAGACTAAATATTATTAGGCTATACTTACAAGTTACTAAATAAATTGCATTAATCAAACGAACAAAGACGGTTACGTAGTGAAGCGTTTCATATCGCTATCTATAATATAATAAAACATCTTTTCTTCAGTGCACATAAACTGTGTTTATAATTACAGCGCGCGTTGTAGCGCGTGAAGACACACGTGACCGTACCTTACAGCTCTCGCAGGTGAGCAGGCCGTAGTGATAGCCGGACACTTTATCTCCACACACCGGACACAGCTCCTCCAGCTCTTCATCTGCCGTGAACTCCATCACACAACTCAATCTCCTGCTTCTCTCACAGACGCTACGATGTGAGGGGACAGATACACATTCGGTTAACCGTGCGCACGCCGTCCGAGCCAAACATCGGTTCCACAAAACCACCTCAGCGCGTCTAAAGAACGATGGATGTGACAAGAACAGTAACGATGATCATGCTAGAGATCACAGCGCATCTGTCGTGTTTCAGAGGAAAGATGCACTTATTTTCTATCAATATTTTTCATGTCACACACACACACACACACACACACACACACCTACTCCCACGCCCACTGCACGACACACACACACACACACACACAAACCAACCAACATACACACATGCCCACTTTTTTGATAATTATAATTTTAATAATAATTATTAATATCTGATTGTAGGGCTACTATTATTATTAATTATAATGCATTGATGAATAATTGCATTCTTATCATTTGTATATGTAAATTCAATCTACAGACTTTATTTTAAGGTGTCTGTGTTACAGCGTAATTATACATTTAATATTAATTAACTACATGCACTTACTGTAGGGTTAAGGCTAGGGTTTGGTGCAGATTTTACTGTAAAGTGTAGCCGACAATTGCATTGAATTCACGTGAGGTGGGATTTATTTTTGTGTGGATTATTTTTTAGTTTATTTTCTGTCTTTTTTTTTCTTTTTTTTTAATCGAATTAGTTTTCTGAATATTTTGTAAAATAATGATACAGAAATGTCACTGCACTGCATTATATTTAAATAAGGAAATATTAAAATGATGCAAAATGCTAAGCTCAATGGAAACAAATTCCCTTCAGATTTCCCTCTAATAACCTTTATTATTAAGTATTTATTTATCCACAATTGTATAGCATCCTGTGATGCATGAATGAAAGCGTCCACGTCTAAGAAACTCATTCTGGATGTGCGGCAGTATTTTAATGACGCATTCACATTATTATATTAATGGCGCAGTTTGAAACAACTGTATGGCTATTATAGAAGAGAAGCTCTCGCGCTTAGATGATCATTAATGCACCTGTAATTTATCACGTAATTGTTCGTGCTCCACGGCGCGAGGACTGAAACTTAAAATGCGTGGCGATGAGAAATGAGTCCAGAGGAAGCGCGTTTTCGCCCAGGCTCTCTGGGAATGGTTGTTCTCCACACCTAATGCATGCATGGACTCACCATTAATGTGCGCGTGCTGCCTGCGCGAGCGGCGTGGTCTCTGAAGCGCGGCCCGGTCAGTCGGTCCTTCAGAAAGTTCAGCAGCGACTCTAACAGGTCTCAGGTCCTCCTCGGTGTCTGGACGTCTTCAGGGGATCGCAGAGGTCTTCATTGGACAGCGCGCTCATGTGACAGCTCTCGCGCAGATGATGCGGGCTCCGGGCGTTTTATTATCAGCCCAGCAAAAAAAAAAAAAAAAAAAGAGAGAGAGAGAGAAAAAAAAAGTTTGTCCATCTACAGACACCACTGATCGATCAGTGCATTCACAGATATCCTGATATAAAGCAAAAACAAATGGTGGTTTAGCTGTTGTTCTGCTATGCTCTGATTTAACTGTTTTAAATGATTGCTTATCGAATGATATAGGCTAATTATTTTCTGATATGTGTATGTTGGCCAAAGCAAAATATTCTGCATGACATGACAGCCAAGGTTGTCCTCTTTAAGATACGCAACAAAGTCATCCTGCTCTCTCAGATATAGACAACAACACATGTAGCCTGATCAGATTTGATGAATTTTGAATGGATTTCACAGTTGAAAAACTGGCACATTTACATAAATATTAATGTGCACTGTACCTGTAACTCTAAACTGTATAAATGAGGTTATTAAAAATACGTAAAAACAAATAAAAAAATCAGACGCTCATTTTTTTTCATTTTTTTTTCATCCGGGTATATTAGCAAAAATACATACAGTATATAAAACCTGTTTGTTGTCGTTATAGTTATTGTGAAAAGGCACGTTTAAAAGCGTATAAAAACCAAAAATGTCTTTGAACATAATTATTGGTAACATTTTATTTGACAGTGTCTTTGTTACACATGTAGTTACTATAGTAATAACTATACATTATGCATAATTATATGCAAGTGACCCTAAATCAAACCAATCCCGTAAATACAAATAAAGGGGTGACACTTTATTTCACAGTGTGCGTTACATGTACTTACCATAGTAATAACAGTAAATGATGCATAATTACATCCTCAACTAATCCCTAACCCTATGTTGTTACTATTGCTCAGTACTTAAATACATAATTACAGTGTAATAAAGGCGCATTATAATAAAGTGTAGCCCTTTGTTTTAAGGTGTCTGTGTCACAGTGTAATTCTATGTTTAAATACTGCGTAATATTAACTAACTACTTACTATATAGGGTTGGGGTTTGGTTTAGGGTTAGTTGCATGTAATTATGCATAAATTATGTACATAAAGTGTTACCAAATAAAGCGTGATCTAATTATTGTATGAAAATGCAAGGGGAATATTTTGGTTAGGCCATTTGGAGTCATCAAATCCAATGTTTTTGGTGTTTCAAAAATGCATGACACCAACATGAGTAGAAATATTAAGAAAGTGTCACGTGCATTTTGAATAAGTAAATGTAAGCGTTTCTCCGTCTCAGACGCGCGTGCTAGTGGACAAAGTGAATTTCTGATGTTTCATGATGCGATGTCTGTACATGCACACAAGTATACGCATCATGTGATCATACATGTGTTTATTCGTTGTAGAATGAGGTGTTAGCTTACTTTGATTTGTTTCAAATGAAGGCTCGGCTGAAGAAGAGCCCTATGGAGTGCGCACAGTGTTGGTGGCGGTGAAGTGGCGCAGTGGAGCGCGTGAGAGGTGTGATAGGGTATCAGTCAAGGTTAACGCTGTTATGCCGGCTCGGGCTCGACGTTCCGTTCCTGATATCAAGCGCAAAGTAAAGACATCACCGCGATGCTTTGACTCCGGAGAGCCTATTTCTGCTCGGCGAGCATTCCTGCGTCCTCTATAAAACACCCGAGTCTGATAGTGACAGGACGATGAGCCGGAGAGCTAATGTGCTCAGAAGAAACGAAGCCATAGACCTTTTATAATAACTTAAAACGGATACTTCTGGACTGGTTCTGGATGTCGGTTGCTCAACAGAAATGCACGTAAAAATGCCATATAAAAATATAAGATCCATAAGAGAAATAACTTTTTTTTTTCCTCAAGGACACACTCTAACTTCATACACTGAAAAAAACGGACCCACTTTATATTAGGTGTCCTTAACTACTACTAACATTTAAATCAATCATTTGATACAATGCACTTACTGTGTACAGTACATACATGTTATTACATTGTACTTACATTTAAAAAAATACCTTCATCTAATTACATCTGTAATTACATTTACAATTACACTGTTGACACTTCCCTTACACCTAACCCTACCCTTAAACTTACCCACACCACCACACCTGTCCATAACTTTACCCTTAAACTTACCCACACCACCACACCTGTCTCTAACTTAACCCTTAAACTTACCCACACTATCACACCTGTCCCTAACTTTACCCTTAAACTTACCCACACTATCACACCTGTCCCTAACTTTACCCTTAAACTTACCCACACCACCACACCTGTCTCTAACTTTACCCTTAAACTTACCCACACTATCACACCTGTCCCTAACTTTACCCTTAAACTCACCCATACCACCACACCTGTCCCTAACTTTACCCTTAAACTCACCCATACCACCACACCTGTCCATAACTTTACCCTTTAAACTTACCCACACCACCACACCTGTACCTAACTTTTACCCTTAAACTCACCCATACCACCACACCTGTCCATAACTTTACCCTTAAACTTACCCATACCACCACACCTGTCCCTAACTTTACCCTTAAACTTACCCATACCACCACACCTGTCCATAACTTTACCCTTAAACTCACCCACACCACCACACCTGTCCCTAACTTTACCCTTAAACTCACCCATACCACCACACCTGTCCATAACTTTACCCTTAAACTTACCCACACCACCACACCTGTCCCTAACTTTACCCTTAAACTCACCCAATACCACCACACCTGTCCATAACTTTACCCTTAAACTTACCCACACCACCACACCTGTCCCTAACTTTACCCTTAAACTCACCCATACCACCACACCCGTCCCTAACTTTACCCTTAAACTTACCCACACCACCACACCTGTCCCTAACTTTACCCTTAAACTTACCCATACCCCTTACGAAAAATAACCATGGTTTTATTGTAGTAACCATGTTTTTTTGGCTAATTGATTACCATTTATATAACCACAGTTTTACCACAAATACCATGGTTAAACTATGGTTAGAGTAGCAAAACCATGGTTAATTTGTGGTTACCATGGTTTAACTACAATAACCATGTTTTTTTTGGTTTTATTTGTAGTAAAACCATGGTTCATTTTCATAAGGAACACCACACCTGTCTCTGAATTTACCCTTAAACTGACCCATACCACCACACCTGTCCCTAACTTTACCCTTAAACTGACCCATACCACCACACCTGTCCCTAACTTTACCCTTAAACTGACCCATACCACCACACCTGTCCCTAACTTTACCCTTAAACTGACCCACGCCACCACACCTGTCCCTAACTTTACCCTTAAACTGACCCACGCCACCACACCTGTCCCTAACTTTACCCTTAAACTGACCCATACCACCACACCTGTCCCTAACTTTACCCTTTAAACTGACCCACACCACCACACCTGTCCCTAACTTTACCCTTAAACTGACCCATACCACCACACCTGTCCCTAACTTTACCCTTAAACTGACCCACACCACCACACCTGTCCCTAACTTTACCCTTAAACTTACCCACACCACCACACCTGTCCCTAACTTTAGCCTTACACTTACCCACACCTGTCCCTAACTTTAGCCTTACACTTACCCATATACCACACCTGTCCCTAACTTTACCCTTAAACTTACCCACACCACCACACCTGTCCCTAACTTTACCCTTAAACTGACCCACACCACTCACCCATACCACCACACCTGTCCCTAACTTTACCCTTAAACTTACCCACACCACCACACTTGTCCATAACTTTTACCCTGCTTACCCACACCACCACACCTGTCCCTAACTTTACCCTTAAACTTACCCACACCATCACACCTGTCTCTAACTTTACCCTTAAACTTACCCACACTATCACACCTGTCCCTAACTTTACCCTTAAACTTACCCACACTATCACACCTGTCCCTAACTTTACCCTTAAACTTACCCACACCACCACACCTGTCTCTAACTTTACCCTTAAACTTACCCACACTATCACACCTGTCCCTAACTTTACCCTTAAACTCACCCATACCACCACACCTGTCCCTAACTTTACCCTTAAACTCACCCATACCACCACACCTGTCCATAACTTTACCCTTAAACTTACCCACACCACCACACCTGTACCTAACTTTACCCTTAAACTCACCCATACCACCACACCTGTCCATAACTTTACCCTTAAACTTACCCATACCACCACACCTGTCCCTAACTTTACCCTTAAACTTACCCATACCACCACACCTGTCCATAACTTTACCCTTAAACTCACCCACACCACCACACCTGTCCCTAACTTTACCCTTAAACTCACCCATACCACCACACCTGTCCATAACTTTACCCTTAAACTTACCCATACCACCACACCTGTCCCTAACTTTACCCTTAAACTGACCCACGCCACCACACCTGTCCCTAACTTTACCCTTAAACTAACCCACGCCACCACACCTGTCCCTAACTTTACCCTTAAACTGACCCATACCACCACACCTGTCCCTAACTTTACCCTTAAACTGACCCACACCACCACACCTGTCCCTAACTTTACCCTTAAACTGACCCATACCACCACACCTGTCCCTAACTTTACCCTTAAACTGACCCACACCCACCACACCTGTCCCTAACTTTACCCTTAAACTTACCCACACCACCACACCTGTCCCTAACTTTACCCTTAAACTTACCCACACCACCACACCTGTCCCTAACTTTAGCCTTACACTTACCCACACCTGTCCCTAACTTTAGCCTTACACTTACCCATATACCACACCTGTCCCTAACTTTACCCTTAAACTTACCCACACCACCACACCTGTCCCTAACTTTACCCTTAAACTGACCCACACCACCACACCTGTCCCTAACTTTACCCTTAAACTGACCCACACCACCACACCTGTCCCTAACTTTAGCCTTAAACTAACCCACACCACCACACCTGTCCCTAACTTTACCCTTAAACTAACCCACAACACCACACCTGTCCCTAACTTTACCCTTAAACTTACCCACACCACCACACCTGTCCCTAACTTTAGCCTTAAACTTACCCACACCACTCACCCATACCACCACACCTGTCCCTAACTTTACCCTTAAACTTACCCACACCACCACACCTGTCCATAACTTTACCCTTAAGCTTACCCACACCACCACACCTGTCCCTAACTTTACCCTTAAACTTACCCACACCATCACACCTGTCTCTAACTTTACCCTTAAACTTACCCACACTATCACACCTGTCCCTAACTTTACCCTTAAACTTACCCACACTATCACACCTGTCCCTAACTTTACCCTTAAACTTACCCACACCACCACACCTGTCTCTAACTTTACCCTTAAACTTACCCACACTATCACACCTGTCCCTAACTTTACCCTTAAACTCACCCATACCACCACACCTGTCCCTAACTTTACCCTTAAACTCACCCATACCACCACACCTGTCCATAACTTTTACCCTTAAACTTACCCACACCACCACACCTGTCCATAACTTTACCCTTAAACTTACCCATACCACCACACCTGTCCCTAACTTTTACCCTTAAACTTACCCATACCACCACACCTGTCCATAACTTTACCCTTAAACTCACCCACACCACCACACCTGTCCCTAACTTTACCCTTAAACTCACCCATACCACCACACCTGTCCATAACTTTACCCTTAAACTTACCCACACCACCACACCTGTCCCTAACTTTACCATAAACTCACCCAATACCACCACACCTGTCCATAACTTTACCCTTAAACTTACCCACACCACCACACCTGTCCCTAACTTTACCCTTAAACTCACCCATACCACCACACCCGTCCCTAACTTTACCCTTAAACTTACCCACACCACCACACCTGTCCCTAACTTTGCCCTTAAACTTACCCATACCCCTTACTTTAAAAATAACCATGGTTTTATTGTAGTAACCATGTTTTTTTGGCTAATTGATTACCATTTATATAACCACAGTTTTACCACAAATACCATGGTTAAACTATGGTTAGAGTAGCAAAACCATGGTTAATTTGTGGTTACCATGGTTTAACTACAATAACCATGTTTTTTTTGGTTTTATTTGTAGTAAAACCATGGTTCATTTTCATAAGGAACACCACACCTGTCTCTGAATTTACCCTTAAACTGACCCATACCACCACACCTGTCCCTAACTTTACCCTTAAACTGACCCATACCACCACACCTGTCCCTAACTTTACCCTTAAACTGACCCATACCACCACACCTGTCCCTAACTTTACCCTTAAACTGACCCACGCCACCACACCTGTCCCTAACTTTACCCTTAAACTGACCCACGCCACCACACCTGTCCCTAACTTTACCCTTAAACTGACCCATACCACCACACCTGTCCCTAACTTTACCCTTAAACTGACCCACACCACCACACCTGTCCCTAACTTTACCCTTAAACTGACCCATACCACCACACCTGTCCCTAACTTTACCCTTAAACTGACCCACACCACCACACCTGTCCCTAACTTTACCCTTAAACTTACCCACACCACCACACCTGTTCCTAACTTTAGCCTTACACTTACCCACACCTGTCCCTAACTTTAGCCTTACACTTACCCATATACCACACCTGTCCCTAACTTTTCCCTTAAACTTACCCACACCACCACACCTGTCCCTAACTTTACCATGTTAAACTGACCCACACCACTCACCCATACCACCACACCTGTCCCTAACTTTTACCCTTAAACTTACCCACACCACCACACCTGTCCATAACTTTTACCCTTAAACTGTCTCTGACCCACCCACCACCACACCTGTCCCTAACTTTACCCTTAAACTGACCCACCACCACCTGTCCCTACTTGCCTTAAACTTACCCATTACCACACCTGTCCCTAACTTTACCCTTAAACTTACCCACACCATCACACCTGTCCCTAACTTTACCCTTAAACTTACCCACACTATCACACCTGTCCCTAACTTTACCCTTTTTAAACTTACCCACACCACCACACCTGTCCCTAACTTTACCCTTAAACTTACCCATACCACCACACCTGTCCCTAACTTTACCCTTAAACTTGTCTCTACACCATACCACACCATCACACCTGTCCCTAACTTTACACTTACCCACACCACTTGTCCCTAACTTTTGTATACAACTCACCCATACCACCACACACCCTGTCCATAACTTTGTCCCTAACTCCCCTTTAAACTCACCCATACCACCACACACCCTGTCCATAACTTTACCCTTAAACTCACCCACACCACCACACCTGTCCCTAACTTTACCATCCACCTTAAACTTTACCCATACCACCACACCTGTCCATAACTTTGCCCTTAAACTTACCCACCCACACCTGTCCACACCTGTCCATAACCACACCTGTCCATAACTTTGCCCTTAAAACTTACTTGTCCCTAACTCACCCATACCACCACACCTGTCCCTAACTTTGCCCACTAAACTCACCCATACCACCACCCTGTCCATAACTTTACCACTTAAACTCACCACCACCACACCTGTCCCTAACTTTACCCTTAAACTCACCCATACCACCACACCTGTCCATAACTTAAACTCACCCACCCACCACACCTGTCCCTAACTTTGCTTAAACTTACCCATACCACCACACCTGTCCATAACTTTACCCTTAAACTCACCCACACCACCACACCTGTCCCTAACTTTACCCTTAAACTCACCCAATACCACCACACCTGTCCATAACTTTACCCTTAAACTTAAACTTACACAAACTCACCCACCACCACCTGTCCCTAACTTTACCCTTAAACTCACCCACCACCACTTTACCCTTACTTACCCACACCACCACACCTGTCCCTAACTTTGCCCTTAAACTCACCCATACCACCACACCCGTCCCTAACTTTACCTTACCCACACCACCACACCTGTCCCTAACTTTACCCCTTTAAACTTACCCATACCCTTTACGAAAAATAACCATGGTTTTATTGTAGTAACCATGTTTTTTGGCTAATTGATTACCATTTATATAACCACAGTTTTACCACAAATACCATGGTTAAACTATGGTTAGAGTAAAAAACCATGGTTAATTTGTGGTTACCATGGTTTAACTACAATAACCATGTTTTTTTGGTTTTATTTGTAGTAAAACCATGGTTCATTTTCATAAGGAACACCACACCTGTCTCTGAATTTACCCTTAAACTGACCCATACCACCACACCTGTCCCTAACTTTGCCTCTTAAACTTACCCATACCACCACACCTGTCCCTAACTTTACCCTTAAACTTACCCATACCACCACACCTGTCCCTAACTTTACCCTTAAACTGACCCACGCCACCACACCTGTCCCTAACTTTACCCTTAAACTGACCCACGCCACCACACCTGTCCCTAACTTTACCCTTAAACTGACCCATACCACCACACCTGTCCCTAACTTTGCCCTTAAACTGACCCACACCACCACACCTGTCCCTAACTTTGCCCTTAAACTGACCCATACCACCACACCTGTCCCTAACTTTACCCTTAAACTGACCCACACCACCACACCTGTCCCTAACTTTACCCTTAAACTTACCCACACCACCACACCTGTCCCTAACTTTAGCCTTACACTTACCCACACCTGTCCCTAACTTTAGCCTTACACTTACCCATATACCACACCTGTCCCTAACTTTACCCTTAAACTTACCCACACCACCACACCTGTCCCTAACTTTTTACCCTTAAACTGACCCACACCACCACACCTGTCCCTAACTTTACCCTTAAACTGACCCACACCACCACACCTGTCCCTAACTTTAGCTTTAAACTAACCCACACCACCACACCTGTCCCTAACTTTACCCTTAAACTAACTCCACACCACCACACCTGTCCCTAACTTTGCCCTTAAACTTACCCACACCACCACACCTGTCCCTAACTTTAGCCTTAAACTTACCCACACCACCACACCTGTCCCTAACTTTACCCTTAAACTGACCCACACCACCACACCTGTCCCTAACTTTACCCTTAAACTGACCCACACCACCACACCTGTCCCTAACTTTACCCTTAAAACTGACCCACACACCACCACACCTGTCCCTAACTTTTACCCTTAAACTGACCCACACCACCACACCTGTCCCTAACTTTACCATTATACTTACCCACACCACCACACCTGTCCCTAACTTTACCCTTAAACTTACCCACACCACCACACCTGTCCCTAACTTTAGCCTTACACTTACCCACACCTGTCCCTAACTTTAGCCTTACACTTACCCATACACCACACCTGTCCATAACTTTACCCTTAAACTTACCCATACACCACACCTGTCCCTAACTTTACCCTTAAACTTACCCACACCACCACACCTGTCCCTAACTTTACCCTTAAACTTACCCATACACCACACCTGTCCCTAACTTTACCCCTTAAACTGACCCACACCACCACACCTGTCCCTAACTTTACCCTTAAACTTACCCACACTACCACACCTGTCCCTAACTTTACCCTTAAACTTACCCACACCACCACACCTGTCCCTAACTTTACCCTTAAACTGACCCACACCACCACACCTGTCCCTAACTTTACCCTTAAACTGACCCACACTACCACACCTGTCCCTAACTTTACCCTTAAACTTACCCACACCACCACACCTGTCCCTAACTTTACCCTTAAACTTACCCACACCATCACACCTGTCTCTAACTTTACCCTTAAACTTACCCACACTATCACACCTGTCCCTAACTTTACCCTTAAACTTACCCATACCACCACACCTGTCTCTAACTTTACCCTTAAACTTACCCACACTATCACACCTGTCCCTAACTTTACCCTTAAACTTATCCACACCACCACCACTTACCCACACCACCACAATTTACTCTAGCCACTAGCCCACAGCATTTGAGTTCGGGAAATTCGGTCTGGACTTGATTCGTTGTGGAGCAACTATGACCGAACAGGAGCTGTTCGGACCAATCAGATTGTCAGGGCGGGCTTTATACGATGATGGACAGATGATCAACAGTAATATAATCATCCACGTCACCAAAGAACACTTGGGTTGGATTTGTTCTAATCCTAAACAGAGAACTTGTTTGTATATGCATTCACCTTTACTATTTCTTCCAAAAATGATAAATGTGTTGGTAAGTATTCCGTGTATCCTTAAATTCTTTTTACAACACCAGCAAAGATCGTTTACACTCATCTTCCTCTTTTACTTCTTCCAGCATGCGTGCAGTTGAGTTCTGTTGACAAGACTCTGTTTCTCTGATTGGTTGTAGGTCTATCCAATTGAGGTCTTTCCTGGTTTGGTTGAAACACGCCCCATAATCACAGCCCAGTGGAGCAGTATCAGACTCATATTCTGACTTGAGTATGATGACGGCAGGCTACCATACCACCACACCTGCCCCTAACTTTACCAGTATCTCACCTCAATATCAGCAAAAGTGTTTGGCAATACAATATGAACACAATAAGTACGGTGTACTTATTTTTTGATGTAAGTACATAGTAGTTAAGGCCACCTAAAGTGAGACCAAAAAAACAATAAGTAAAATGTACTTAATTTTTCTTCTGCAAGTTTTTGCATGCATATTTTACATTTCATAAATGAAATTAAGTAAACTCTACTTAACTAAGTTAAGTTAAATTAACAAAGAAAATAAGTAATTTTAACTTGGCCAGTCATTTCTACTTAGTTGAAGTTTCCTTTGCAATACTTTTTACTTAAAATAACACTGAATGAAACCACGCTTTTTAAAGTGTATGCTTTACTTAGAAACATCTAAGTAAATAATACAGCAGATATTGCGTGGACAGCATATCTACTACATAATAGTAAATTCAGTCCCCACCTGAACACAGAGACCTCCATGGTACACAATATTCAATGGCGGTAACATTCAATGGATCATTTTGTATGTATGTGTCATTTTGAGGAGAAAATGAACTCCAAATGTCACAAAATGGCAAGTTACTAAACCTAAAAACAAAAGCAATGATGACAACAGTGCAAATACAGTTGGAAAACAGCAAAAAAAAAAAAAAAAAAAAAAAACTGTATTAATTATCCAAACCCCAGTGTATGATGGGAACACCCGTATCATTAAGTTGAGTACTTAATTTTATAATGCTGATATTTACGCTTTAATTACTACAAGCTTGAATTGAGCAGAATTTACTTTGTTTTTTGCCTGAACTAACTTTTTCATGTGGAAATTATTATAATATGTTTTTTCTTTTTTTCTGTAGTATTTACTTATTTTTATCAGTGAAAGATATGACACATTTAAATTATGTTTACTTAAACATATGTCATTTTGTTAATTAAGTTGTGTTCAATCAACCCAATATATTTAACACTGAAGTTTACTTCCTTCATTTGTGTTAAAACTACATGAATCATTTTGTTGACATAACTAACTGGGCAGTGGATCTGTAGTTCCCAGCATGCTTTGCAACGGACTGATGAGGGAAAGATGTTGATGGTTAGTGTTAGTGTTTAATGTTCAGTCATGTAGGACATTTAGAGGAGTTTCTGTGATGTTTTTGACTTTTGTGGTTATCATTACGCAGACGAGTGGTGTCTGTGCTTAGGCTGTGGGCACGCAGTGATCTATGCTAATGTCTGGAGTGATGATGATGAATGAAACTGCTTAGAATAGATTTTCCAATGAAATGTTTTAATTTAAGTTTGACAAGTATAAGTCATGGTATAAGTATATAAATCTAATTTCAACTGCATTTGATAAAATTGAGTACCAACTCAATTACATTGTCCCAAATTTAGTTGGGGCTACACATATTTATACATATTTCAATTAAACTGAGTTTGTCCATTGAGTAATTTTTTGGAGTGTTTAATAAACAACTGATGCTAATTTTATTGGATGTCAGTTCTCTTCAAGTTAACGCAGTTCTTCACATTTACTAACATGATTCAATAATTTACGACAACCATAATTGGTCTTAATTTTAAACAGTAGCCTATTGTTTTAGCATTTGAAACCTATAACAAAAGTCTTGTTACATTTCTATCGCAGGCTGTAAAAGAAATGCCAGTACATTTTGCTACTGAATTATATTTAACAAAATATCAGACATTCATAATTTTCTAAATGTGGCTTGAGTGTCATGCACCTTTTGGAGCCACTGTATAGTTTATAGCACTCTCGACCATAACTCTCTAATATAAGATGCTTAATATTGTATTAATAACATTTCTGTATATTTATCAGCCCTTGCTGTTCATCTCTGGACTCTGGTGTTAGCAGAAGCATGTATGGATGTGCTTAATGTTTGTTCCCTTAGCATTTTTACTTTATAAGAAATAATAAAAGTCAATGCAATATTATGAACTTAGACCAAATCACAGTTTTTTAACTGTTTAGATGCTGTGCTGTGCTGTGCCCCTCAAATAACCATTAAACAATAGACAATGAATACAATTTGCGGTCTATATTCAAACCGGAATATATTTTTATAATTTTTTTATTGTACGCATTTATTTCAAACATCCATATTGTCACAACCTCATTTTTAAACGCAACATACGTCACCCATTGTCCTTTGCAGGGGTAAAAAAACACTCCACAAAAACATCCTCAACAATAGTTTACTGAGATGTTCTGGAAAGTGGTCGAGATATTCTTGAGAAATTTCTTGTCCTTGAAGGGTTTCTAAAACTACAACGTGCTCTTTTCCCGTTGGTGCCTGTTCGGAAGATTTACTTTGTCCATAAACAACAATGCCGAGTGCTCGTTTTGACAGTCACAAGGCCGATTCCATAGGCAGCCTTGGACACATACGGTATAAATATATTTACCGAAGTAGTAGGGCATTCTTGACAGGATGTTCATTTCAACAGGGCACACTGAGTATGGCTCAATATAGAAACAATCCCCGTCATACGTATTGAAGAACAATATCATATTCTGTACACTCTGGTATCAAAACACCTTTTACACACCGATCAGGCATATCATTATGACCGGTGAAGTGAATAACAGGTGAAGCGAATAACACTGATGATCTCTTCATCACGGCTCCTGTTAGTGGGTGGGATATATTAGGCAGCAAGTGAACATTTTTTCCTCAAAGTTGATGTGTTAGAAGCAGGAAAAATGGGCAAGCGTAAGGATTTGAGCGAGTTTGACAAGGGCCAGATTGTGATGGCTAGACGACTGGGTCAGAGCATCTCCAAAACTGCAGCTCTTGTGGGGTGTTCCCGGTCTGCAGTGGTCAGGATCTATCAAAAGTGCTCCAAGGAAGGAACAGTGGTGAACCGGCCATAGGGTCATGGGCGGCCAAGGCTCATTGATGCACGTGGGGAGCGAAGGCTGGCCCGTGTGGTCCGATCAAACAGACGAGCTACTGGAGCTCAAACTGCTCAAGAAGTTAATGCTGGTTCTGATAGAAAGGTGTCAGAATACACAGAGCATCTCAGTTTGTTGCGTATGGGGCGGCATAGCCGCTGACCAGTCAGGGTGCCCATGCTGACCCCTGTCCACCGCCGAAAGCACCAACAGTGGCACGTGAGCATCAGAACTGGACCACGGAGCAATGGAAGAAGGTGGCCTGGTCTGAGGAATCACGTGTTCTTTTACATCACGTGGATGGTCGGGTGCGTGTGCGTGGCTTCCCTGGGGAACACATGGCACCAGGATGCACTATGGGAAGAAGGCAAGCCGGCGGAGGCAGTGTGATGCTTTGGGCAATGTTCTGCTGGGAAACCTTGGGTCCTGCCATCCATGTGGATGTTACTTTGACACGTACCACCTACCTAAGCATTGTTGCAGACCATATACACCCTTTCATGGAAACGGTATTCCCTGGTGGCTGTGGCTCTTCCAGCAGGATAATGCTCCTGACACAAAGCACAAATGCTTCAGGAATGGTTTGAGGAGCACAACAACGAGTTTGAGGTGTTGACTTGACCTCCAAATTCCCCAGATCTCAATCCAATCGAGCATCTGTGGGATGTGCTGAACAAACAAGTCTGATCCATGGAGGCCCTACCTCGCAACTTACAGGACTTAAAGGATCTGCTGCTAACATCTTGGTGCCAGATACCACAGCACACCTTCAGGGGTCTAGTGGAGTCCATGCCTCGACGGGTCAGGGCTGTTTTGGCAGCAAAAGTTGACCAACACAATATTAGGAACACCTGATCGGTGTATGTTGCGTGTTGAAAACCATCTTTAAGGTGCGGTCTTATTAGCAACATTTTGGCGAGATTTCGTCCTGCGGGCAGAAAAGTTTTCTTTTTTTAATTTTTTCTTTTTTTTTTTTTTAAATATAGAATAGTGCATTGCTTATTATAAATTATTTATCCATGCTCATCATTATCTTTTTTTTTTTTTTTTTCTTGTGCGTCATAATCTTGAATCAGAATAACTTCCCCTCCACCTTGCAGCATCTCATCTCTTCTCTGATGATGAGGGCAGGGCAACCTGTCACTCACATGAGATCCACCAATGGCAAACCACAACCATCCAATCAGTTTCCCACAGACAAAATCAAGCCCCGCCCTACATTTGTTCTTGTTCTGTTTCACTCAAATATTGGCAGAGCGTAAAACTAAAGCTGAGTTAATAAAGTAATCAAATACAGGTGCTGGTCATATAATTACATTATCATCAAAAAGTTGATTTATTTCACTAATTCCATTCAAAACGTGAACTTGTATATTATATTCATTCATTACACACAGACTGATATAGTTCAAACGTTTATTTCTTTTAACTTTGATGATTATAACTGACAACTAAGGAAAATCCCAAATTCAATATCTCAAATTAGAATATCACTTAAGACCAATACAAAGAAAGGGTTTTTAGAAATCTTGGCCAACTGAAAAGTATGAGCATGTCCAGCACTCAATGCTTAGCTGGGGCTCCTTTAGCCTGAATTACTGCAGCAATGCGGCGTGGCATGGAGTCCATCAGTCTGTGGCCCTGCTCAGGTGTTATGAGAGCCCAGGTCGCTCTGATAGTGGCCTTCAGCTCTTCTGCATTGTTGGCTCTGGCATATCCCATCTTCCTCTTCACAATAGCCCATAGATTTTCTATGGCGTTAAGGTCAGGCGAGTTTGCTGGCCAATTAAGAACAGGGATACCATGGTCCTTAAACCAGGTACTGGTTGCTTTGGCACTGTGTGCAGGTGCCAAGTCCTGTTGGAAAATTAAATCTGCATCTCCATAAAGTTGGTCAGCAGCAGGAAGCATGAAGTGCTCTAAAACTTCCTGGTATACGGCTGCATTGACCTTGGACCAGCACCAGCAGATGGCATGGCACCCCAAACCATCACTGACTGTGGAAACTTTACACTGGACCTCAAGCACCGTGGATTGTGTGCCTCTCCTCTCTTCCTCCAGACTCTGGGACCCTGATTTCCTTTCATCAGAGAACATAACTTTGGAGCACTCAGCAGCAGTCCAGTCCTTTGTGTCTTTAGCCCAGGCGAGACGCTTCTGATGCTGTCTGTTGTTCAAGAGTGGCTTGACTCAAGGACTGCGACAGCTGAAACCCATGTCTTGCATACGTCTGTGTGTAGTGGTTCTTGAAGCCCTGACTCCAGCTGCAGTTCACTCTTTGTGAATCTCCCCCACATTTTTGAATGGGTTTTGTTTCACAATCCTCTCCAGGTGCGGTTATCCCTATTGCTTGTACACTTTTTTTCTACCACATCTTTTCCTTCTCTTCGCCTCTCTATTAATGTGCTTGGACACAGAGCTCTGTGAACAGCCAGCCTCTTCTGCAATGAGCTTTTGTGTCTTGCCCTCCTTGTGCAAGGTGTCAATGGTCGTGTTTTGGACAGCTGTCAGGTCAGCAGTCTTCCCCATGATTGTGTAGCCTACAGAACTAGACTGAGAGAGCATGTAAAGGCCTTTGCAGGTGTTTTGAGTTCATCAGCTGATTAGAGTGTGGCACCAGCTGTCTTCAATATTCAACCTTTCACAATATTCTCATTTTCTGAGATACTGAATTTGGGATTTCCCTTAGTTGTCAGTTATAATCATCAAAATTAAAAGAAATAAACATTTGAAATATATCAGTCTGTGTGTAATGAATGAATATCATTTTCACTTTATTTCACTTTTTGAATGGAATTAGTGAAATAAATAAACTTTTTGATGATATTCTAATTATATGACCTGCACCTGTACACTGCATAGCCTTTACTCTATAAATTAAACATCCTTATTAATGAATCCTTATTAAATTTACATAAGTTATTCAATCCAGAGAAGTGAGTGATTTTTTTATTTGTCCTTGTTTGATTAACATTACAAACACAGACTGCAGCAGGAATATTAGGCTGCTGTCACTTTAAGAGCGAATGCACGGATCCAATTTACTTTCAGTTTACTTTACTTTACAATTTGCATTTACTTTCTCAAATGTTTATGTTCACTTAAGACATAACCGACTATGAAATTCAAGAAATTGACCCTTATGACTGTGATCCAGGGTCACAAATGTCACTGGCTAACTGGCGTTTCATAAACTCGCCAATGCTGATTTCTACTTGCATTTGGCTCTTGGCAAGTATTAATTTTAGGCTCTGAATATGGAAACGCGAAATCTGCATATAGGCAGATTGAACAGATTCAAATTGAAATGGGAAGATTGTGCTGGAAGATTCTTAGCCTACTGCTAAGAAATTGTAAATGTGACCAACAGTAATTACTGACACTAGCAAATAACACACTCATGTCCTCAAAAGGAGGTTAGAGGTACATGCCTGTCAACCTTTGGAAACGGATAGTATTTTAAATAGATGAATCAGAATTTTAAGCAAAAAGTAATCCCCCCATGGCCCTCTGCGGACAGTGGTCTCTACCCATGAGATATCTGGACTCCAGCAGCTGTTAAGATCCAGTGCCAGAAAAGCATCCTCATCCCCCATGCTGTCAAGGCCGCAGCGAGCATGTAGGTACAACACGCACACACGCAAGCACGCGCACACACACACACACACACACACACACACACACACACACACACACACACACACTGCTGCCCTTCTCATTCATCTCAATGAGTGACCCGATACGGCTCATATGAGGAACCGTTTAGAAAATACAGTCATGGCCAAATTAGTGCAGTAAGACAATAAACATCTTTCTTAATATTGGTGGTTAAGCAGTCAAGTATTAAATACTGCTTCTGTATAATTTCTGTTCTTCTGCTCAGTTCTAAAATGTGTTTCTGTATTTGTGTGATACATATGTGTCTCTCCATTCATTGGTTCTCCAACCAAAATTACATTCATATTAGCCCACACCCAAAAGATGCCTGGCAAATGCTAGCAAACATAGCATTTGCCACTAAATATATACACTTACCTAAAGGATTATTAGGAACACCTGTTCGATTTCTCATGAATGCAATTAACTAATCAACCAATCACATGGCAGTTGCTTCAATGCATTTAGGGGTGTGGTCCTGGTCAAGACAATCTCCTGAACTCCAAACTGAATGTCAGAATGGGAAAGAAAGGTGATTTAAGCAAGTTTGAGCGTGGCATGGTTGTTGGTGCCAGACAGGCCGGTATTTCACAATCTGCTCAGTTACTGGGATTTTCATGCACAGCCATTTCTAGGGTTTACAAAGAATGGTGTGAAAAGGGAAAAACATCCAGTATGCGGCAGTCCTGTGAGCGAAAATGCCTTGTTGATGCTAGAGGTCAGAGGAGAATGGGCCGACTGATTCAAGCTGATAGAAGAGCAACTTTGACTGAAATAACCACTTGTTACAACCAAGGTATGCAGCAAAGCATTTGTGAAGCTACAACATGCATAACCTTGAGGCGGATGGGCTACAACAGCAGAAGACCCCACCGGGTACCACTCATCTCCACTACAAATAAGAAAAAGAAGCTACAATTTGCACAAGCTCACCAAAATTGGACAGTTGAAGACTGCACTCATGGACATGCACGAGGGTAGCCCTGGCCCAGAGCTCCTCCGCGACGGACACCGCCCGTTCTATTGGCCAGGCGATGTCCACTCTAGTGGTCCAGGAACGGCATCTCTGGCTCAACCCGGCCGTCATGAGGGAGACCGATAAATATCGGTTCCTGGACTCCCTCATCTCCCCGGCCGTGTTGTTCGGTGATGCGGTCGAGAGCTTTGCCCAGCAGTTCTCGGCTGCCCAAAAGCAGACGGAGGCCATAAAGCACATCCTGCCCTGGCGGTCAGCTGCTGCCTCCACCCCACTGCCGGTCGCAGCACCTCCGCCTGCTCGTCGCTGAGGACGTCCGCCTGCCGTCGCCCCCACTCCTGCTCCCGCCCCAGCCCAGCAACAGCCTCCACCCGGCAGTTGGCGTGGAGCTGGCCGTGGGAAGGACGTCCAGCCCGCTCAGGCCACGGCCAAGCCAGGTGGCAAGCGCCGTCGCAAGAGACCCTGAGACGGGCCACCCAGAGATGGAGGAGACTGCTCTTCGGGAGATGGCCGCAGCACCTCTCCCTCCCCCGGAGGAGGGCCAGGGGGAAATTCCTTTCCATTCTGTTCCGCCGCTAGCGCTAGGGCCAAATTATCAATAAAAGAACCCAAATTATCAATAAAAGAGCAGTTTCCAGAATCTCTGGGTGCCAAGAGAGCGCGCTTGGCGGTGTTCAATGCTCCCATGCCTTGTCACCCTCAGGCGCCTCTCCTATTGCCAGCAGGGGGTTCCGGCTGTGTTTGGGACGCACACAAGCAGCCTCCCCACACTCGCGTGCCCCCTCAGCGGAAGCAGGTAGGTGTTGCACAGCACACTCAGACCCCACTTCGGGCTGTTACCATGCCATCCGTGTCAGGTCCCTGCATGCCGCTGCCCTGCTGTGGGCACGTCTGTGGTGCCGTTGGTCCCGCTTGCACGGTTCCTGGGAGCCTGGCTAGCGCTTCCCAGCTCGTCTCGCTGTCTCATCAGTACCATCAGACTCAGCTACGCGATTCAGTTCGCCCGGCGTCCCCCCAAGTTCAGGGGCATTCACTTCACCTCCGTGTCGAAGGAGAATGCCCCTGTGCTTCAGGCGGAGATCACAGTCCTACTGGCAAAGGACGCGATAGAGCCGGTCCCTCCAGCCGATATGAAGACCGGCTTCTACAGCCCGTATTTCATTTTGCCCCAAAAAAGCGGCGGGTTACGGCCGATCTTGGATCTGCAACTTCTGAACCGGTCCCTTCACAGGCTGCCGTTCAGAATGTTAACGCAGAAACACATCTTCAGGTGCGTCCGTCCCCAAGATTGGTTTGCAGCGATCGACCTGAAGGACGTGTACTTTCATGTCTCGATTCTCCCTTGACACAGACCGCTCCTACACTTTACATTCAACGGACAAGCATATCAGTACAAGGTTCTACCCTTCAGGCTGGCCCTGTCGCCCGTGTCTTCACGAAAGTCGTGGAGGCGGCCATTGCTCCCATGAGAGAGTGTGGTGTTTGCATTCTCAACTACCTCGATGATTGGCTGATCCTTCCCCAGTTGCGAGAGCAGTTGTGCGAACACAGGGACATGGTGCTCAGTCACCTTCAGGGCTTCAGGTCAACTGGGAGAAGAGCAAACTCTGCCCCACGCAGAGGATCTCTTTTCTTGGGATGGAGATAGACTTGGTCGCCTGGACAGTGTGCCTCACCGAGGAGTGCGTCCAGTCAGTGTTGAACTGCGTGAAATCGCTCAAACGCAGGATAGCGGAACCACTGAAACATTTTCAGAGGCTCCTGGGGCATACGGCATCTACAGCCGCAGTAACGCCGTTTGGATTGCTTCATATGAGACCGCTTCAATGCTGGCTCCACGACCGAGTCCCGAGATGGGTGTGGCACAGCAGAACTCTCTCAGCCCGTGGTCGGACCCTTCATTTCTACGGGCAGGAGTGCCTCTAGAAGAAGTGTCCAGGCATGCTGTTGTCTCCACGGATGCCTCATCCACTGGATGGGGTGCCACATACAACGGGCTTGCAGTATCGGGTCTGTGGACAGGGCCCCAACTGCAATGGCATATCAATTGCCTGGAGTTGTTAGTAGTTCATCTTGTACTCAGCTGCTTCAAAACACCGCTCAGAGGCAAGCACGTTCTGGTCCGTACGGACAGCACTGCGGCCGTTGCATACATCAACAAACAGGGTGGTCTACGCCTCTGTCGCATGTCACAACTCGCCCGCCATCTCCTCCTATGGAGTTAGAAGCATCTGAGGTCGCTTCGTGCCATTCATATTCCGGGCCTGCTCAATTGTGCAGCCGATGAGCTCTCACAACAGCCAGTGCTCCCGGGAGAGTGGAGACTCCATCCCCAGGTGGTCCAGCTGATCTGGAGTCGCTTCGGGGCCGCACAGGTAGACCTGTTTGCCGCCCTGGACACAACCCACTGCCAGTTGTTTTATTCCCTGACCGAGGGGACCCTCGGCTCGGATGCGCTGGCACACAGCTGACCCCGGGGCCTACGCAAGTATGCCTTCCCCCCAGTGAGCCTTCTTGCACAAACACTGTGCAAGGTCAGGGAGGACGAGGAGCAAGTCCTGTTGGTCGCTCCGTATTGGCCAAACAGGACTTGGTTCCCGGAACTAGTGCTCCTCGCGACAGCACCTCCTTGGCCCATTCCTCTGAGGAAGGACCTCCTGACTCAGAGACGGGGCACCCTCTGGCACCCGCGTCAGGACCTCTGGAAACTCCATGTCTGGTCCCTGGATGGGACGCAGAGGTTCTAGGTGGTCTACCACAAGCTGTGGTAGACACCATCACTTCCGCGAGAGTGCCCTCTACAAGGCACCTCTATGCATTAAAGTGGAACCTGTTCGTCGAATGGTGCTCTTCTCGCCGAGAAGACCCTCGAAGGTGTTCAGTCAGTTCTGTGCTTTCCTTCCTACAAGACGGGTTGGAGCGAAGGCTGTCTCCCTCCACCCTCAAAGTTTATGTGGCTGCTATTGCCGCCAATCATGACCTCGTAGGTGGAAAGTCCTTAAGGAAGCACGATCTGATCGTCAGGTTCCTTAGGGGGGCGAGGAGACTGAATCCACCTCGTCCTCCCTCTATACCCTCTTGGGACCTGTCTCTGGTGCTAACCGCACTGCAGAGACCTCCCTTCGAGCCTTTGCAGTCAGCTGAGTTGAAAATTCTGTCTCTGAAGACAGTACTCCTGACTGCATTGGCCTCCATCAAGAGATATAGACGAGGAGAGGACCACACCTGTAGCCAGCGCACTCTAGGAGCATGCCTGTGAGGACACACAACACACAACAACACACGACAACACACAACAACACAAGTCTGAGAGAGATGCCTCAGACGTGCCATCATTTCTAAAGAATGCTTTCAGCACCTTGTTGAATCAATGCCACGTAGAATTAAGGCAGTTCTGAAGGCGAAAGGGGGTCAAACACAGTATTAGTATGGTGTTCCTAATAATCCTTTAGGTAAGTGTATTAGTGCTGTTATCTAACATAAAAGTTTGTTTATATAATATGTGTGTGTGTGTGTGTGTGTGTGTGTGACATATCAGGACACAAATGTGTATAATGACATGAGTATGACAGAGGTATGACAAGGAGAGGGTGACTTATGAGGACATTACCCATGTTCCCATTTTTCAAAAGGCTTATAAATCATACAGAATTAGTTATTTTGGGAGAAAGTAAAAATGTGCAATGTCCTGTGATGGGTAGGTTTAGGACTAGTGTGTGTGTGTGTGTGTGTGTGTGTGTGTGTGTGTGTGTGTGTGTGTGTGTGTGTGTGATGGGTAGGTTTAGGTAGGGACAGTGTAGGGGATAGAAAATACGGTTTGAACAGTATAAAACCATTACGCCTATGGAATGTCCCCACAATTCCACAAAAACAAATGTGTGTGTGTGTGTGTGTGTGGGCGAAAGGGGGTCAAACACAGTATTAGTATGGTGTTAATCTAATAATCCTTTAGGTGAGTGTATATATATATATATATATATATATATATATATATATATATATATATATATATATATATATATATATATATATATATATATTTACAATTTAAAATAATGGTTTTCTATTTTAATATACTTTAAAATATAATGTATTCCTGTGATCAAAGCTGAATTTATCATCATTACTCCAGTCTTCAGTGTCACATGATCCTTCACTGATCACTCTCATATGAGGATTTATTATCAATGTTGGAAACAGTTGTGATGCTTAATATTTTTTTGTGATACTATTTTCAGGATTAATTGATGAATAAGTTAAAAAGAACAGCATTTATTCAAAATATAATTCTGTTCTAACAATATAAATCTTTACTATCACTTTTTATCATTTTAACACATCCTTGCTTAATGATTATATAATTTCTTTCTTTCTAAAAAAAAAAAAAATTTTAACCCCAAACTTTTGAACGGTAGTATATATAGTTACAAAATATTCCTATCTTAAATAAATGATGTTCTTTTGTATTCATAAAATAATCCTGAAATCCTGTATCATAGGCTATATATAAAAATATTAAGCGGCACCAACATTAATAATAATCATAAATGTTTCATGAGCATCAGATCCTCATATGAGAATGATTAGTGAAAGATGATGTGACACTGAAGACTGGAGTAATGATGATAAACTCAGCTTTGATCACAGGAATAAATCACACTTTACTATATATTCACACAGAGAACAGCTGATCTACACTGGAGGAGTATTACACTGATCTACTGTTTTTACTGTATTTTTGATGAAATTAATGCTGGCTTGATGAGCAGAAGAGACTTCTTTAAAAAAAAAAAAAAAAAAATAGTAATATCCAAAATTTGACAAAGATACATATATACAAAATTTGTATTACTATTATATTATTACTAATGCTCCAGAGAAGGACACAAAAAACTTGTTTCCTTTTGCCTCTGTGGCCTATAGTGAAGTGTTTTTCTGGCATCTCTCTCAGACGTGTGTTGTTGTGTGTTGTTGTGTGTTGTCGTGTGTTGTCGTGTGTTGTTGTGTGTTGTTGTGTGTTGTCGTGTGTTGTTGTGTGTTGTTGTGTGTTGTTGTGTGTTGTGTGTCCTCACAGGCACGCTCCTGGAGTGCGCTGGCTACAGGTGTGGTCCTCTCCTCGTCTATATCTCTGTTTTATTTCCCCCTCTCATCTAATTCCCTTCAACCCTGACACACGCCGAACACGTCATCTGAAGCGCCACACACACCGTTCAGACACAAGCTCGCTTCAACCGAACCCACACGCATGCATGTCCTTACCCCTCGACCCTGACACACGCCAAACTGCCTAACAGATAGCAGCCAGCCACACCATTCCTAACCTGAATCCACCAGATGATCACACACACACACACACACACACACACACACACACACACACACACACGCACACACACACTCATGCAGTCTCACTCACACTCTCATACACGTGCGCAAACACACACACACACACACACAAACGCACACGCAAACGCACACACACACTCTCTCTCACACACACACACACACACACACACACACACACACACACACACACACACACACACACACACACACACACTAACCCTAAACCTACCCATCACACACACTCATGCAGTCTCACTCACACTCTCATACACATGCGCACACACACGCACTCACACACACTCTCTCACACACACACACACACACACACACACACACACACACACTAACCCTAAACCTACCCATTACACACACTCATGCGGTCTCACTCACACTCTCATACACATGCGCACACACACGCACTCACACACGCACGCACACACACAAACACACACACGCACACACACAAACAAACACACACACAATCACACATGCACACACACACTCATACAGTCTCACTCACGCTCTCAATACACGTGCGCGCACACACACACACACACTCACACACAGACACTCTCACAAACATACATGTGCGCACACACACTCCATCACTCTTCATCAAGCTGACACGCATTCCATCAGATGCAACCTTGTACACAAGCATTCCACTAACATCTCCCTCCGTGCCTCACATTGCACAAATTACATTAAAATCCTTTACCTGCCATGCATTAATGATTCTTATACAAAAATGAAATTGTGTATGAAGTCAGTTCACACAGGTGTGCTAGCAGAGCAACCACAGGTGTACCGCATCACATCAACTATCAGTGTTTGACAGGGCTGAATATTCTTTAAAAAAGCTCATTTTGTGAAATGTTTTGCTTAAAAATGGCTTTGTTCTGTTTTCATTTTAAATGAAAGTCACTTGGTTTGATGTTTTGTTGTCTAATGCAAAGACATTCAGATTTTTTAAGCACAGCTGAAGTGTCAACTGTGATGTGACATTCTTTTTTCTTTGTCCAGATCTAAGTTATATCAAAATACCAAGTTCTGTTAGGAAACTCTAGATGCACAGGCTGATGGATCCTTAACACAAACTGCTGGCAATCACACTGTTAACAACATGGCACAAGCTGATTGGTTCCTGTTGCATCTGCAGTCAATGAGCTTGCTGATCAACATTTCAATGACTGTTTCTCTGAAACCCCCCACTTCCCCAGCTCCACCTGTATACAAAAATATGAGCCCTAAAAGTATGTACTCTTTTTGTGAAGAAAAAGTATAGGCTACTTTTGAGAGTGTAGCAGAAGAATATGCAAGTTTTGGGACATACTACTTCATGTATCATCTTTAACGGACAGCTCTGTCGCTTAGTTACGTGCATCCTGTCACCGTTTAAACTGCCCTGTCAATCATCATCACAGTTAAAATCCTCCACATTCAATTTATTTCAATTTCATACCGTTTCTGAGAGAAATGTAGTAACACGTTGATCTGCCATTCATGGGTCTTTCATGCAGAGAAACTTTCCTCACGCTTTTGCAATTTGAATATGATGATGCGTTTAAAAGGTAATAGCCAAGCAGCAACCTCCCCAGTTTCTGTTGAAGCCAATACGGAAGTGACTTAAACTGCAATTCCTCGACTGGCCACTAGAGACCGGCTCCAGAAGGGAGCAGAATCTCATTGAGCTCCATGTTAAAATGTCCAACTTTACAGCAGAAAAACACATGTTTACAGTCTGGGACAAACTGTGGTTTTGGTCTATATGGCTAATTTTGCCTTTCATGACGACTGTGAGGGGGTGAATTTTTTTTATAACATTAATTTACATTATATAAAGCCTTATAGTTCTGCATAATTAAGGGGCGTGGCCACTTCGAGTGACAGGTGGATAGCCGTTTGTCTGCTGTCTGTTAGTCATTGTGTCACCTCAGCTCCGTCCACGTCCCGCCTCTTTGCCCATTTTCTGTTATCCGGGTGTGACATGCGATGATGTGCTGCCAAGATGGCAATGGCTAGCGCGTCTCTACTTTACACTTCAAAACTGCTCTTCGGATTCTAACCAGAAATAGGTTAACCTGGTCGACCGCAGGAACCAGGGTCTAAATGAAGTTCTGGGTAAAAAATATCCCTCTTAGAAAGTCCCTGCTCACGAGGTAGTACTTTTTCAAAGTTCAGGAACTTTCGGGGGTGGGACTTGGTGATTGGTTGAATGCAGCAGCAGCATTTTGATTGGTTGACTCTACGCAGCATTTTATTTCAACCACCATTTTTAAAAGTCTGTTGCGGTGCGTGCAGTGAGAGTAGTTTGTTATTCCAATCAACAATCAACAATGAATCAACAATGGACAAAATATGACCAATGGAACAACTATGAGGTTCAGGTTTTATTAAGCTTATATCCAGTGGGAACTGGAAATTTGTACAGTTGGTGGCGCTAGAGAGATTGAGTTAGAGACCCCAAAATTGGTGTGGTTAATGTTCAGAATGTCCTCTATCGGTGTGCCAAATTTCATAACTTTTTACCATACAGTGCAATGGGTTTCCATAGACTCAAGAGCGGAAAAAGAGGAAGAAGAACACTAACGGATACAATAGGTGACTACACAGCTTTGGTGATTGGCTGAAATCTCCTTTTCATCATCTCTAAAATATGTTTCCTTTAAAAGACTTAAAATAGTTTTCATGCTCTGAAGCATTAGCACCGGAGCTCTGAAATCATGCAGATACTCACATCAAAGTCCATGGCTTTTTATAATTTTGTGTTATGGCAGATAAGGAACAGTGGAGAACCAGCTGAGACGGAGACCCTGCGACCCACAGCTCCCACCACAAGATGAACCTACCAAACCGCTTTCAAACTGGCTGAAGCTGACGACACAATATTCAGCAGTGAACGGTGGATGTATTGCAAACGACCAGGTAATAGAGCTTTCCCTGTTTGGCGTAGTGTGACCTTGAGCGGAAACATAAGATGATAGACAAAAACACTAAATTAAATTCACTCCCTTCCACACAGTTTACACACCACACCATTATGATTGCACCATCACACACTTGGCAGTAATACATTATTTCTGCGTTGCATAGGAGCTGAAAGTGGGCCGCACATCCTCAGCCTTGAGGAGGGGTGTCGTTGTGAAGGCCAGATATGAGAGGGGCTCATCTACAAAACAGAGGAGGAGGAGGAGGGAGACGCGGAAGAGGGATGTCGTTTGGCCGTAGCTTGTCGATTGGCCTTGAGAAAAGAGTTACGTGCCCTGCACCCCCGACCACGAGCTGGACACTCATACAAATGCTGACAACCAAGAATTGGCCCACGATAACCCAAACAGGACATGGTCAGAGAGGTCAGAGGTCAAAAACTCTCCTTTACTCTTGCCACAACTGTGCTTGTTGAGTTTAGAAAGTGCAAAGATTGATATATGAAATAATGCATTTCATTTAAAAAAAATAAAAATAGAACAGTTTATTAAACCTAAAAAAAAGCTGCATATGTGTTTTTGTTGAGTATCATAATTGATACATCAGGCTTTTATGGCTCATATAGTATGATATGGTGAGAAAATGGAGGAAAAACAGCTTAATTTTATTCAGAGATACGAACTGAGCAAAAATATGCAATTTGGTTGCAGATGCTGATATTTATATGGACAAAATGTATCGCTTGTAATGTAAATCAGTGAGATCTTTATAACTGACCGATATAAATATCAGTCATCTCTCTATGTCTGCCTTAGTAAGATAACATTTAAATTATTAGTTTTATGTTCAGAGCTCTGTAGTTAAAGCAATGCAATACAATGATGACTGACAGATGCACAAACAAACCTTCCTCAAAAGCCTCACTGGCCTCACATTTGAACATGATTTTTTTTTTTTAATAAAAAAATATGTATGGATAATCAGGTAATGACTGAAATATTACTAACAACTTTATAAAAATCATTAAATATTTCACATTTACTGGACAGAAAAAGACATGTGAACCACGAGCTGAAGGTGGAAGTTTTTATAATTACACCAACTACTTTATTAAAAATTATAAACTATAATATCAATCAGCTATTAAATATATACAGGCATATTTAAAGGGATAGTTCACCCAAAAATGAGAATTCTGCCATCATTTATTCACACAAAATGTATTATGCGATAGGCAGGTGAATAAATGATGACAGACATCATTTTTGGATGAACTCTTGCTGAGTTCTCCAGGCAGGTCAGAGCTATCAGAAAATGACAGTCAGTATGAATGAAGATGTGTCGAGACATTAAGACTGTTTTGTCTCTGCGACAGGATGACTGTTGTGCCACGTCTCTACGCAAATGATAAGATGCATTTAGCAAAACACTCATATCAAAGCCCAGTGCTCTGTATAATTCATAAACATACTCACATTGAATGCAGTGTGTTGTCTCCATAAAAGACAACAGCAACATGACCAGTTCTCATAATAAATATTTTTCCAAAAAGGGGCTATCTATGTAGAATTCAGAAACCCTTGTTTTTAGCAACACCGGTGGCTGTTAAGTGAACTGCAGCAGAAGCGTGTTGCTCATGCTCGCACTCGTGCACACATAACGCACAAGAGACTGAATGTGATTCAAGACCCTGGTATATTCACGTCGAAGTTCATTCTTTGGTCAGAAATAAAAAGAATGGTTAGATGAATATGTGAATATGTGCTGCACACGTTCCTCTCAACAACAAAATAAACACACAATGATAGCAGTGAGAAAACAGCAGTTTTTACACTGTTATGATAGAGAGTTTGATTATATTTGAGACTATAGACTATATAGAGGTGTCTATGTGAGACTATACACTAAAACTGCTGGGTTAAAAACAACCCAGTTTTTTTTTTGGCAACCCAGCGCTGGGTCAAAATTGGGCAAACCCAGCATTGGGTTGGGTTAAATGTTTGACCTAACATGCTGGGTTGTTTTATTGAACTCAATTATTGATTAAAAATTTGTTTGAATGTTTCTCTTTTCTTTGCATGAAACATTAATAATACAGTACAGAATGGCTCTTTCGGCATGATCCTGAATAGGCCTATTGTATAAGTATTCGTTTCATGTGTCATAGAACTTAAGAGAGGCTCTCTGGATTTAACAGGTGTTAATATATTGAGTTCCTGAAATATTCGGTTCCACTGGGTGGCACCTTCGTGAATATTCATGATATACTCCTATTGTGGGCGTGTCCTTGAGACAACATGCAAACGAATGGCGCTGAAAATATTAGAGCACGCAATTTAAATCGCTACTGTATAATGGATTATTTCGAAAAGTTTCAATGTTAAGCATAAACTGCAAACATTTTCAAAACAATACATAGTTTGTAAAATATGATAACTCATCTGAGTTGTTTTGCCTGATTGATTACAGGCATTCAGGTAATGTAAGGACACAGCAGAGCAAACACGAGCAGATAACCTAGGCTAATTTAATGTTTCACTCTTTGATGTGTTTAGCTTTTTTATTTGTGAGGATTTAAAATGTATCTGAATAGTTTGATTAGCCTTCTTCCGTTGTCATTCGGTGATGACAGTACTGCAGTGTTGACAACAATGCCTGAAATAAACCTCTACAAATGTATCTGTGGAATAATAAAAAGCACATAAGCTATCCTGGTGTGAATATTCTGAGTAATCCTTAATTTCTTTATTATTTTGTAGATAACCAGTGTTTTCCCGCCTGCACAGTAAGGCTCACGAGCCCTTTATCGACACCAAACGACAAATGTTTTCTCCTATGTTACTGGATAACCTGTCATGAAGAGTCACACAAGTAAGTGCACACTTATTTTTATTTGTCATATATTTTTGTTGAAAAGCAACATCAAAATCTTTCCATAGTCTTTAAGTATACTATAGTAGGTATATAATAGATGAAAGGGATAATCCACCCAAAATCTATCATCATACTGACCTGTTCCAAACCAGTATGACTTTTTTTCTTCTGTGAAACACAAAAGAAGACATTGTGAAGAACATTGGGAACCAAACAAATGCTGGGAACCAAACAATATTGGCGCTGTGTGTACAAAAACACAGTATATCTTTCTCAGTATATCTTCCACAGAAGAGCTTTGAAACAACATGACGGTGACAGAATTATTATTATTTATTTTTTTACAAATGAACTTTCCCTTTTAAGATGGGTCCACAATTGTATATAGTTCAATAACAGTCAAATACAGAGCGTTGTTCAGCAGTTTAGAGAATGTGAGATAAAGAACAAGACAAGTGACTAGAAAATAATAATAAATATACCCGCAAGCAGCGATGACAGGTCCACTCCCAGTGCCAAAATTAACTGGATCTATGCCTTTATTTTGTTATTCAAATTGATAGAAAAAGAGAAGGCCTAAAAGATTGATTGTCCATTGTGCAAAAGCACACATCAATGAATGGGTTAAACTAGTCTAAACCATGAAAAGTATAAAATAGAGAGAGAGAGAGAGAGAGAGAGAGAGAGAGAGAGAGAGAGAGAGAGAGAGAGAGAGAGAGAGAGAGAGAGATAGTGAGAGACAGAGAGACAGAGACAGAGAGACAGAGAGAGAGAGAGAGAGAGAGAGAGACAGAGAGAGATGAGAGAGAGAGAGAGAGAGAGAGAGAGAGAGAGAGAGAGAGAGAGAGAGAGACAGACAGAGATAGTGAGAGAGAGAGAGAGAGAGAGAGAGAGAGAGAGAGACAGAGACAGAGACAGAGAGAGAGAGAGAGAGAGAGAGAGAGAGAGAGAGAGAGAGAGATTAAAGGATAAGTCGGGAAATGTTTACCAGTTAGTCAAGCCAGAAAATTCAACATTTTAAACAAACAAAAAGTAAAACCAATATATATATATATATATATATATATATATATATATATATATATATATATATATATATATATATATATATATATATATATATATATATATATATATATATATATATATCCAAATGCAATACTTTTTTTGCATACTGTATTGTTTTATCTTTAAAATTATACAGTATCCTGAAAACGGCCTTCTTTTTTTACTGAGTTTGTCATCATTACTTAGTGTTTTATTTATCCTGTTGTAGGCTATAGAAACATTAATAGGTACAGAAGTATTTCTCCATGAATGTAAGTCAGACTTAATGACAATGAAATATTCAAAACAGTGTGTGAAATGAAGCACAGCAAAATGAAGTGAGTTTCTGAGATTAAAACAGGGCCTCCATACGTCCAGATCACACACTGAGCAAGCTACCAAAGACTCCAATCTGAAACAGACAGGGACTTTACAAGATGATGAATATAATGTGGAAACATGCAGCAAAACAAAGCCATGGTATGACACTGATGATGATGATGATGATGATGATGATGATGATGATGATGATGATGATAACGTCCAAGAAGAATGTGTCATCAAAATGAAGCTCCAAAGATTCACTGTATTCTCTAATCCAGTGGTTCCCAACCACGTTCCTGGAGGCCCACCAACAGTGCACATTTTGCATGTCTCCTTTGCCTGTCATACGCACAGCAGATTTTGGAGTCACTACTACCGAGCTGATGACTTGAATCAGGTGTGTTTGATTGAGGAGACATACAAAATGTGCACTGTTGGTGGGCCTCCAGGAACGTGGTTGGGAACCACTGCTCTAATCAATAAATGTTTTCAGGGCCATTTCAAGTTTGACTTTGACGTGACATTAAGCAGTGATATTTAAGTTGTTTACTTACTTTTAAATTTGTCTTCCCATTAATGCCACCATTGTCTTCATTCAGGCCGATTCGAGAACGTGCACGAAAACGGGATTTATCACACAAACCAATCATATCCAATCATAGCGCGATGGAGGCATTGCCTCTTCTCACATGACTTTTCCCCATTCATTCTCAATTACCCCCCACTAAACCCACTGCATGCTTTAGGGGGTCTGTTAAAAGTCAATGGGCTCAGGGGAGGCAAGAGAGACACAGCGTCCCACTGTAACTTTACCTGTGGGAGGTGCTGTTGGTACATTGGAACATTAAAAAAAAATGATTTATATACTTTTTAATGTCACATTTTGTAGTTTTTTATTTTATGTAATATCGATTTTTGTTCTCATAAAATGTTTTGTACCCTTAATTGCCTCTGCAGAGGAAATGCATATAAGAAAACAGGAAACATTTGTAGTTTGGTGTTGAAGACTTCTTGTCTCAAGGACATGCCCACAATAGGGGGATTTCATGAATATTCCACTCAGTGGAACCAAATACTCTCCAATTGTAACACCGGCAAACCCATCCCAGAGTGTTGTGAAAGGAGTTCAAACACCTGCTCTCTGCACATTAGACCTGGCACACAGTTATTAATGTCATATCTGTCTATTCAGCTTCTCGGGAAAAACCTTCTAGTTGGAGATTTCTCAGAAATGAAATGTCTTCTCATTGAAAACAAATGTCTTCTCATTACTCTATACGATTGCAACAAAAACTGTCCTTCAGAGCTGAAAACCCACATGCAGTGGGTGAATCTCAGAAATCCTGCATGTACACACACAAAGCACAAATGATCCCCCGCTGCACTTAAAACCTTATATTTACTAGTTCATGATAATATCATATAA
>CM031950.1:36117340-36124840 GCA_018749465.1 Paracanthobrama guichenoti | reverse complement strand
TGAGGACATTCACAGTCAGTGCGTTCTCTTCTGTCTTTCTGAGCGTTGTGTGTGTGTGTGTGTGTGTCATAGTCAGGACATTCACAGTCAGTGCGTTCTCTTCTGTCTTTCTGAGCATTGTGTGTGTGTGTGTGTCATAGTCAAGTCATTCACAGACAGACAGCGTTTTCTCTTCGGTCTTTCTGAGCATTGTGTGTGTGTGTCATAGGTCATTCACAGACAGCATGTTCTCTTCTGTCTTTCTGAACGTTGTATGTGTGTGTGTGTGTCATAGTCAGGACATTCACAGTCAGTGCGTTCTCTTCTGTCTTTCTGAGCGTTGTGTGTGTGTGTGTGTGTGTGTGTGTGTGTGTGTGTGTGTGTGTGTGTGTCATAGTCAGGACATTCACAGACAGCGTGTTCTCTTCTGTCTTTCTGAGCGTCGTGTGTGTGTGTGTGTGTGTGTCAGTCAGGACATTCACAGACAGCGCATTCTCTTCTGTCTTTCTGAGCATTGTGTGTGTGTGTGTGTGTGTGTGTCATAGTCAGGTCATTCACAGACAGCGCGTTCTCTTCTGTCTTTCTGAGCGCTGTATATGTGTGTGTGTGTATGTGTCATAGTCAGGACATTCACAGTCAGTGCGTTCTCTTCTGTCTTTCTGAGTGTTGTGTGTGTGTGTCATAGTCAGGTCATTCACAGAGAGCGCGTTCTCTTCGGTCTTTCTGAGCATTGTGTGTGTGTGTGTGTGTGTCATAGTCAGGTCATTCACAGACAACACGTTCTCTTCTGTCTTTCTGAGCGTTGTGTGTGTGTGTGTGTGTGTGTGTGTGTGTGTGTGTGTGTGTCATAGTCAGGTCATTCACAGACAGCGCGTTCTCTTCTGTCTTTCTGAGCATTGTATGTGTGTGTGTGTGTCATAGTCAGGTCATTCACAGTCAGCACGTTCTCTTCTGTCTTTCTGAGTGTTGTGTGTGTATGTCATAGTCAGGTCATTCACAGACAGCGCGTTCTCTTCGGTCTTTCTGAGCATTGTGTGTGTGTGTGTGTGTCATAGTCAGGTCATTCACAGACAAAACGTTCTCTTCTGTCTTTCTGAGCGCTGTATGTGTGTGTGTGTGTGTGTGTCATAGTCAGGTCATTCACAGACAGTGCGTTCTCTGCTGTCTTTCTGAGCGTTGTGTGTGTGTGTATGTGTCATAGTCAGGACATTCACAGTCAGTGCGTTCTCTTCTGTCTTTCTGAGTGTTGTGTGTGTGTGTCATAGTCAGGTCATTCACAAACAGCGCGTTCTCTTCGGTCTTTCTGAGCATTGTGTGTGTGTGTGTGTGTGTGTGTGTCATAGTCAGGTCATTCACAGACAACACGTTCTCTTCTGTCTTTCTGAGCGTTGTGTGTGTGTGTGTGTGTGTCATAGTCAGGTCATTCACAGACAGCGTGTTCTCTTCTGTCTTTCTGAGCATTGTATGTGTGTGTGTGTGTGTCATAGTCAGGTCATTCACAGTCAGCACGTTCTCTTCTGTCTTTCTGAGTGTTGTGTGTGTATGTCATAGTCAGGTCATTCACAGACAGCGCGTTCTCTTCGGTCTTTCTGAGCATTGTGTGTGTGTGTGTGTGTGTGTCATAGTCAGGTCATTCACAGACAGTGCGTTCTCTGCTGTCTTTCTGAGCGTTGTGTGTGTGTGTGTGTGTCATAGTCAGGTCATTCACAGACAGCGCGTTCTCTTCTGTCTTTCTGAGCGTTGTGTGTGTATGTCATAGTCAGGTCATTCACAGACAGCGCCTTCTCTCTGTCTTTCTGAGTGTGTGTGTGTGTGTGTGTGTGTGTGTGTCATAGTCAGGTCATTCACAGACAGCGCGTTCTCTTCTGTCTTTCTAAGTGTGTGTGTATGTCATAGTCAGGTCATTCACAGACAGCATGTTCTCTTCTGTCTTTCTGAGCGTTGTGTGTGTGTGTGTGTGTGTGTGTGTGTGTCATAGTCAGGTCATTCACAGACAGCGTGTTCTCTTCTGTCTTTCTGAGCGTCATGTGTGTGTGTGTGTGTGTGTCATAGTCAGGTCATTCACAGACAGCGCGTTCTATTCTGTCTTTCTGAGCATTGTATGTGTGTGTGTGTGTGTGTGTCATAGTCAGGTCATTCACAGACAGAGCGTTCTCTTCTGTCTTTCTGAGTGGTGTGTGTGTGTGTGTGTCATAGTCAGGACATTCACAGTCAGTGCGTTCTCTTCTGTCTTTCTGAGCGTTGTGTGTGTGTGTGTGTGTGTGTCATAGTCAGGACATTCACAGTCAGTGCGTTCTCTTCTGTCTTTCTGAGTGTTGTGTGTGTGTGTCATAGTCAGGTCATTCACAGACAGGGCACTCTCTTCTGTCTTTCTGAGCGTTGTGTGTGTGTGTGTGTGTCATAGTCAGGTCATTCACAGACAGCGTGTTCTCTTCTGTCTTTCTGAGCATTGTGTGTGTGTGTGTCATTGTCAGGACATTCACAGACAGCACGTTCTCTTCTGTCTTTCTGAGTGTTGTGTGTGTGTCATAGTCAGGTCATTCGCAGACAGCGCGTTCTCTTCTGTCTTTCTGAGCATTGTGTGTGTGTGTGTGTGTCATAGTGAGGACATTCACAGTCAGTGCGTTCTCTGCTGTCTTTCTGAGCGTTGTGTGTGTGTGTGTGTGTGTCATAGTCAGGTCATTCACAGACAGCGCATTCTCTTCTGTCTTTCTGAGCGTTGTGTGTGTGTGTCATAGTCAGGTCATTCACAGACAGCGCGTTCTCTTCTGTCTTTCTGAGTGTGTGTGTGTGTGTGTGTGTGTGTGTCATAGTCAGGTCATTCACAGACAGCGCGTTCTCTTCTGTCTTTCTGAGCGTTGTGTGTGTGTGTGTGTGTGTGTGTGTGTGTGTCATAGTCAGGTCATTCACAGACAGCGTGTTCTCTTCTGTCTTTCTGAGCGTCATGTGTGTGTGTGTGTGTGTGTGTGTGTGTCATAGTCAGGTCATTCACAGACAGCGCGTTCTTCTTCTGTCTTCTGAGCATTGTATGTGTGTGTGTGTGTGTGTGTGTGTGTGTGTCATAGTCAGGTCATTCACAGACAGAGCGTTCTCTTCTGTCTTTCTGAGTGGTGTGTGTGTGTGTGTATGTCATAGTCAGGACATTCACAGTCAGTGCGTTCTCTTCTGTCTTTCTGAGCGTTGTGTGTGTGTGTGTGTGTGTCATTGTCAGGACATTCACAGACAGCACGTTCTCTTCTGTCTTTCTGAGTGTTGTGTGTGTGTGTGATAGTCAGGTCATTCGCAGACAGCGCGTTCTCTTCTGTCTTTCTGAGCATTGTGTGTGTGTGTGTGTGTGTCATAGTGAGGACATTCACAGTCAGTGCGTTCTCTGCTGTCTTTCTGAGCGTTGTGTGTGTGTGTGTGTCATAGTCAGGTCATTCACAGACAGCGTTCTCTTCTGTCTTTCTGAGCGTTGTGTGTGTATGTCATAGTCAGGTCATTCACAGACAGCGCGTTTCTCTTCTGTCTTTCTGAGTGTGTGTGTGTGTGTGTGTGTCATAGTCAGGTCATTCTACAGACAGCGTTCTCTTCTGTCTTTCTGAGCGTTGTGTGTGTGTGTGTGTGTGTGTGTGTGTGTGTGTGTGTAGTTCATTCACAGACAGCGTGTTCTCTTCTGTCTTTCTGAGCGTCATGTGTGTGTGTGTGTGTGTGTGTGTGTGTCATAGTCAGGTCATTCACAGACAGCGCGTTCTCTTCTGTCTTTCTGAGCATTGTGTGTGTGTGTGTGTGTGTGTGTGTGTCATAGTCAGGTCATTCACAGACAGAGCGTTCTCTTCTGTCTTTCTGAGTGGTGTGTGTGTGTGTGTATGTCATAGTCAGGACATTCACAGTCAGTGCGTTCTCTTCTGTCTTTCTGAGCGTTGTGTGTGTGTGTGTGTGTGTGTGTCATAGTCAGGACATTCACAGTCAGTGCGTTCTCTTCTGTCTTTCTGAGTGTTGTGTGTGTGTGTCATAGTCAGGTCATTCACAGACAGGGCACTCTCTTCTGTCTTTCTGAGCGTTGTGTGTGTGTGTGTGTGTGTGTCATAGTCAGATCATTCACAGACAGCGCGTTCTCTTCTGTCTTTCTGAGCGTTGTGTGTGTGTGTGTGTGTGTGTCATAGTCAGGTCATTCACAGACAGCGTGTTCTCTTCTGTCTTTCTGAGCATTGTGTGTGTGTGTGTCATTGTCAGGACATTCACAGACAGCACGTTCTCTTCTGTCTTTCTGAGTGTTGTGTGTGTGTGTCATAGTCAGGTCATTCGCAGACAGCGCGTTCTCTTCTGTCTTTCTGAGCATTGTGTGTGTGTGTGTGTGTGTCATAGTGAGGACATTCACAGTCAGTGCGTTCTCTTCTGTCTTTCTGAGCGTGTGTGTGTGTGTGTGTGTGTCATAGTCAGGACATTCACAGTCAGTGCGTTCTCTTCTGTCTTTCTGAGCATTGTGTGTGTGTGTGTGTCATAGTCAGGTCATTCACAGACAGCGCGTTCTCTTCTGTCTTTCTGAGCATTGTGTGTGTGTGTGTCATAGTCAGGTCATTCACAGACAGCATGTTCTCTTCTGTCTTTCTGAGCGTTGTATGTGTGTGTGTGTGTCATAGTCAGGACATTCACAGTCAGTGCGTTCTCTTCTGTCTTTCTGAGCGTTGTGTGTGTGTGTGTGTGTGTGTGTGTGTGTGTGTGTGTGTCATAGTCAGGACATTCACAGACAGCGTGTTCTCTTCTGTCTTTCTGAGCGTCGTGTGTGTGTGTGTGTCAGTCAGGACATTCACAGACAGCGCATTCTCTTCTGTCTTTCTGAGCATTGTGTGTGTGTGTGTGTGTGTGTGTCATAGTCAGGTCATTCACAGACAGCGCGTTCTCTTCTGTCTTTCTGAGCGCTGTATGTGTGTGTGTGTGTGTGTCATAGTCAGGACATTCACAGTCAGTGCGTTCTCTTCTGTCTTTCTGAGTGTTGTGTGTGTGTGTGTGTCATAGTCAGGTCATTCACAGAGAGCGCGTTCTCTTCTGTCTTTCTGAGCATTGTGTGTGTGTGTGTGTGTGTGTCATAGTCAGGTCATTCACAGACAACACGTTCTCTTCTGTCTTTCTGAGCGTTGTGTGTGTGTGTGTGTGTGTGTGTGTGTGTGTGTGTGTGTGTGTGTGTCATAGTCAGGTCATTCACAGACAGCGCGTTCTCTTCTGTCTTTCTGAGCATTGTATGTGTGTGTGTGTGTCATAGTCAGGTCATTCACAGTCAGCACGTTCTCTTCTGTCTTTCTGAGTGTTGTGTGTGTATGTCATAGTCAGGTCATTCACAGACAGCGCGTTCTCTTCGGTCTTTCTGAGCATTGTGTGTGTGTGTGTGTGTGTCATAGTCAGGTCATTCACAGACAAAACGTTCTCTTCTGTCTTTCTGAGCGTTGTATGTGTGTGTGTGTGTGTGTCATAGTCAGGTCATTCACAGACAGTGCGTTCTCTGCTGTCTTTCTGAGCGTTGTGTGTGTGTGTATGTGTCATAGTCAGGACATTCACAGTCAGTGCGTTCTTCTTCTGTCTTTCTTCTGAGTGTTGTGTGTGTGTGTCATAGTCAGGTCATTCACAAACAGCGCGTTCTCTTCGAGTCTTTCTGAGCATTGTGTGTGTGTGTGTGTGTGTGTGTCATATAGTCAGGTCATTCACAGACAACACGTTCTCTTCTGTCTTTCTGAGCGTTGTGTGTGTGTGTGTGTGTGTGTGTGTCATAGTCAGGTCATTCACAGACAGCGCGTTCTCTTCTGTCTTTCTGAGCATTGTATGTGTGTGTGTGTGTAGTCATAGTCAGTCATTCACAGTCAGCACGTTCTCTTCTGTCTTTCTGAGTGTTGTGTGTATGTCATAGTCAGGTCATTCACAGACAGCGCGTTCTCTTCTGGTCTTTCTGAGCATTGTGTGTGTGTGTGTGTGTGTGTCATAGTCAGGTCATTCACAGACAGTGCGTTCTCTGCTGTCTTTCTGAGCGTTGTGTGTGTGTGTGTGTGTCATAGTCAGGTCATTCACAGACAGCGCGTTCTCTTCTGTCTTTCTGAGCGTTGTGTGTGTATGTCATAGTCAGGTCATTCACAGACAGCGCGTTCTCTTCTGTCTTTCTGAGTGTGTGTGTGTGTGTGTGTGTGTGTGTGTCATAGTCAGGTCATTCACAGACAGCGTTTCTCTTCTGTCTTTCTAAGTGTGTGTATGTCATAGTCAGGTCATTCACAGACAGCATGTTCTCTTCTGTCTTTCTGAGCGTTGTGTGTGTGTGTGTGTGTGTGTGTGTGTGTCATAGTCAGGTCATTCACAGACAGCGTGTTCTCTTCTGTCTTTCTGAGCGTCATGTGTGTGTGTGTGTGTGTGTCATAGTCAGGTCATTCACAGACAGCGTGTTCTATTCTGTCTTTCTGAGCATTGTATGTGTGTGTGTGTGTGTGTCATAGTCAGGTCATTCACAGACAGAGCGTTTCTCTTCTGTCTTTCTGAGCGTGTGTGTGTGTGTGTGTGTGTGTGTGTGTGTCATAGTCAGGACATTCACAGACAGTGCGTTCTCTTCTGTCTTTCTGAGCTGTGTATGTGTGTGTGTGTGTCATAGTCAGGACATTCACAGTCAGTGCGTTCTCTTCTGTCTTTCTGAGCGTTGTGTGTGTGTGTGTGTGTGTGACATTCATAGTCAGGTCATTCACAGACAGTGCGTGTGTGTCTTCTGTCTTTCTGAGCGTGTGTGTGTGTGTGTGTGTGTGCATGTGTCAGGTCATTCATTCAGACAGCAGTGTTCTCTCTCTGTCTTTCTGAGCGTCATGTGTGTGTGTGTGTCCTGTCATTGTCAGTGTGTGACAGCACGCTCTCTTCTGTCTTTCTGAGCATGTTGTGTGTGTGTGTGTCATAGTCAGGTCATTCACCAGACAGCTGCGTTTCTCTTCAGCAGTGGTGTGTGTGTGTGTGTGTGTGTCATTCAGCGCATTCACAGTCAGTCGTTCTCTTCTGAGCGTGTGTGTGTGTGTGTGTGTCACCATCAGTTCCAGACAGGACGAGCTCTTCTGTCAGTCTGAGTGTTGTGTGTGTGTCGTGTCTGGTCAACAGACAGCCCAGCAAGTCCTTCGTGTCTTTCTGTGTGTGTGTGTGTGTGTGTGGTCATAGTCAGTCATGATTTCTGACAGTGTGTGTGTGTGTGTGTGCCTGTCTTTCTGAGCGCAGTGTGTGTGTGTGTGTGTGTCTGTACCTCTGTCTTTCAAAGCGTCTTCCTGAGCGTGTGTGTGTGTGTGTGTCATAGTCAGGTCATTCACAGACAGCGTGTGTGTCTTTCTGACACATCTGAAGTGTGTGTGTGTGTCATCAAGTGTACATAGTGAGGTCATTGTCACAGACAGTGTATGTGTTCTCTTCTGTCTTTCTGAGCGTGTGTGTGTGTGTGTGTGTGTGTGTGTATGTCATAGTCAGGTCATTCACAGACAGCGCGTTCTCTTCTGTCTTTGATCTGAGCGTTGTGTGTGTGTGAGTCATTGTACC
>CM031950.1:36087340-36114840 GCA_018749465.1 Paracanthobrama guichenoti | reverse complement strand
GGTCATTCACAGTGTGTTCTCTTCTGTCTTTCTGAGCGTGTGTGTGTGTGTGTGTCAGTGTACCTGAGACATGTGTCATCAGCGTACCTCTTCGGTCTTTCTGAGCATTGTGTGTGTGTGTGTGTGTGTGTCATCAGTGTTCACAGAGCAGCGTGTGTCTGTCATCTGTGCCTGTGTGTGTGTGTGTCATAGTCAGTGTACATTCACAGTCAGTGTGTGTCTCAGTGTTTCTGAGCGTGTGTGTGTGTGTGTGTGTGTACATGAGCGTGTGGTCATTCACAGTGTAGCTGAGCGTTCTCTTCTGTCTTTCTGAGCACCTGTGTGTGTGTGTGTGTGTGTCAGTGTACAGGTGTGTTCACAGTCAGTGCGTGTGTGTCTTCTGTCTTTCTGAGCGTGTGTGTGTGTCAGTGTGTACATGGTCAGGTCATTCATCAGTGCACCTGGCGTGTCTGTCTGTCTGAGTGTTGTGAGCGTGTGTGTGTGTGTCATCAGTGTACCTGAGCGTGTGTGTGTGTCTTCAGTGTACCTGAGCGTGTGTGTGTGTGTGTCATCAGTGTACCTGAGCACAAACAGCGTGTTCTCATCAGTGTTTCTGAGCGTGTGTGTGTGTGTCATCAGTCAGACATTCTACAGACAGCGTGTTCTCTGGCGTCTTTCTGATCATTGTGTGTGTGTGTGTGTGTGTATAGTGTGCCTGTGTGTGTGTCATCAGTGTACCTGAGCGTGTGTGTGTGTCATCAGTGTACCTGAGCGTGTGTGTGTGTCATCAGTGTACCTGAGCGTGTGTGTCACAGTCAGTGCGCGGTGTCATCTGAGCGTGTGTGAGCGTGTGTGTGTGTGTGTGTGTGGCGTGTGTGATAGTCAGGTCATACACAGAGCGCGTTGTGTCTTCAGTGTTTCTGAGCATTGTGTGTGTGTGTGTGTGTGCTGAGCATCAGTGTGACAGTCAGTGTGTGTGACATCAGTGTACCTGAAGAGTGTGTGTGTGTGTGTCATCAGTGTAGGTGATTCACAGTCAGCAGTGTGTGTCATCAGTGTACCTGAGCGTTGTGTGTGTGTGTGTGTGTCAGTGTACAGGTCATTCACAGTCAGCGTGTGTCTTCTGTCTTTCTGAGCGTTGTGTGTGTGTGTGTGTGTGTGTGTGTGTCAGGTCATTCACAGTCAGCGTGTGTCTCTTCTGTCTTTCTGAGCCAGCGTGTGTGTGTGTGTGTCAGTGTGTCATGAGTGTCACAGACAGCGTGTGTGTCTTCAGTGTTTCTGAGCAGTGTGTGTGTGTGTGTGTGTGTGTGTGTGTCATCAGTGTTCCAGACAGCGTGTGTGTGTCTGTCTTTCTGAGCGTTACCTGAGTGTGTGTGTCATCAGTGTACATTCACAGTCAGTGTGTGTCTCTCATCTGTCTTTCTGAGCGTGTGTGTGTGTGTGTGTGTCATGAGTGTGTGTGTGTCATCAGTGTACCTGAGCAGTGTGTCATCAGTGTACCTGTGTGTGTGTGTGTCATCAGTGTACCTGAAGTGTGTGTGTGTGTGTCATCAGTGTACCTGAGCGTGTGTGTGTGTGTCAGTAGTCAGGCTGTGTGCACAGACAGAGTGTCTCTGTCTTTCTGAGCGTTGTGTGTGTGTGTGTGTGTGTGTGTCAGTCAGGTCATGAGCATGTGTGTGCACGTTCTCTTCTGTCTTTCTGAGCATTGTGTGTGTGTGTGTGTGTGTGTGTGTGTGTCATTCACAGACAGCGTGTCTTCTGTCTTTCTCAGTGTTGTGTGAGTGTGTGTGTGTGTGTCATCAGTGTACCTGAAGTGTGTGTGTGTGTGTCATCAGTGTACCTGAAGTGTGTGTGTGTGTGTCATCAGTGTCATTGACAGACAGCGCGTTCTCATCTGTGTACCTGAGCGTGTGTGTGTGTGTCAGTGTGTGTCTGAGTCAGGTCATGTGTGTGACAGCATGTTCTCTTCTGTCTTTCTGAGCGTCAGTGTGCCTGAGTGTGTGTGTGTGTGTCATGTCAGGTGTTCACAGACAGCGTGTGTTCTCTTCATCAGTGTACCTGAGCATGTGTGTGTGTGTGTGTGTCAGTGTGTGTGCGTGTGTGTGTCAGGTCATTCACAGACAGCGTGTGCGTGTGTGTGTGTGTCATCAGTGTCTTCATGTCTGTGTGTGTGTGTGTGTGTGTGTGTGTGTGTGTGTGTCATCAGTCAGGTGTACACAGACAGTGCGTTTCTGTGTCATCAGTGTACCTGAGTGTGTGTGTGTGTGTCATAGTCAGGTGATTCACAGTGTGTGTGTCTCAGTGTTTCTGAGCTTGAGTGTGTGTGTGTGTCATCAGTCAGGTCATTCACAGTCAGTCAGTGTACCTGAGCTGTCTTTCTGTCATCAGTGTGTGTGTGTGTGTGTGTGTGTGTCATAGTCAGTGTCATTCACAGTGTGCATGTGTCTTCTGTCTTTCTGAGCATGTGTGTGTGTGTGTGTGTGTCATCAGTGTACCTGAGCGTGTGTGTGTCATCAGTGTACCTGAGCATGTGTGTGTGTAGTCAGGTCTTTCTGAGCGTGTGTGTGTGTCAGTGTGTGAGTGTGTGTGTGTGGTCATCAGTGTACCACAGACAGCGTGTCAGTGTCTTTCTGTCTTTCTGAGCATCAGGTACATGTGTGTGTGTGTGTGTGTGTGTGTGTGTGTGTGTGTGTGTGTCAGTCATCAGTGTACCTGAGCATGTGTGTGTCTGTCTGTCAGTGTGCCTGAGCGTGTGTGTGTGTGTGTGTGTGTGTGTAGTCAGGTCATTCACAGACAGCAATGTGTGTTCATCAGTGTCTTTCTGAGCATTGTGTGTGTGTGTGTGTGTCATAGTCAGGACATTCACAGTCAGTGCGTTCTCTTCTGTCTTTCTGAGCGTTGTGTGTGTGTGTGTGTCATAGTCAGGTCATTCACAGACAGTGTGTTCTCTTCTGTCTTTCTGAGCGTGTGTGTGTGTGTGTGTCATAGTCAGGGTCATTCACAGACAGCGCGTTCTCTTCTGTCATCAGTGTGAGTGAGTGTGTGTGTGTGTGTGTGTCATAGTCAGGTCATTCACAGACAGCGTGTGTCTCTTCTGTCTTTCTGAGCGTTGTATGTGTGTGTGTGTGTGCATGGTAGTGTGTATGACATTCACAGTCAGTGCATTCTCATGTGTGTGTCTGTGACATCTGTGCCTGAGTGTGTGTGTGTGTCATAGTCAACCTGAGCGTGTGTGTGTCTGTCTTTCTGAGTGTACCTGTGCATGTGTGTGTGTCAGTCAGGACATTCACAGACCAGTGCTGTCTTCTCATCTGTCTTTCTGAGCATTGTGTGTGTGTGTGTGTGTCATAGTCAGGTCATTCACAGACAGCGCATTCTCTTCTGTCTTTCTGAGTACCTGTGTGTGTGTGTGTGTGTCATAGTCAGGTCATTCACAGACAGTGCGTTCTCTTCTGTCTTTCTGAGCGTTGTGTGTGTGTGTGTGTGTCATAGTCAGGTCATTCACAGACAGCGCGTTCTCTTCTGTCTTTCTGAGCATTGTGTGTGTGTGTGTGTGTGTGTGTGTCATAGTCAGGTCATTCACAGTCAGTGTTCTCTTCTGTCTTTCTGAGCGTTGTGTGTGTGTGTGTCAGTGTGTGTCAGTCAGGTCATTCACAGACAGCGTGTTCTCTTCTGTCTTTCTGAGCATCATGTGTGTGTGTGTGTGTGTGTGTGTGTCATAGTCAGGTCATTCACAGACAGCGTGTTCTCTTCTGTCTTTCTGAGCGCTGTATGTGTGTGTGTGTGTGTGTGTCATAGTCAGGTCATTCACAGTCAGTGCGTTCTCTTCTGTCTTTCTGAGCGTTGTGTGTGTGTGTGTCATAGTCAGGTCATTCACAGAGCAGTGTGTTCTCTTCTGTCTTTCTGAGCGTGTGTGTGTGTGTGTGTGTGTAGTGTGTGTGTGTGTCACAGTCAGGTTTCTCTTCTGTCTTTCTGAGCGTTTCTGTGTGTTGTGTGTGTGTGTGTGTGTGTCATAGTCAGGTTATTCACAGACAGCGCGTTCTCTTCGGTCTTTCTGAGCATTGTGTGTGTGTGTGTGTCATAGTCAGGTCATTCACAGTCAGTGCGTTCTCTTCTGTCTTTCTGAGCGTTGTGTGTGTGTGTGTGTGTGTGTCATAGTCAGGTCATTCACAGACAGCGCGTTCTCTTCTGTCTTTCTGAGCATTGTGTGTGTGTGTGTGTGTCATAGTCAGGTCATTCACAGACAGCATGTTCTCTTCTGTCTTTCTGAGCGTTGTGTGTGTGTGTGTGTGTGTGTCATAGTCAGGTCATTCACAGACAGCGTGTTCTCTTCTGTCTTTCTGAGCGTGATGTGTGTGTGTGTCATAGTCAGGTCATTCACAGACAGCGCGTTCTCTTCTGTCTTTCTGAGCGTTGTGTGTGTGTGTGTGTGTCATAGTCAGGTCATTCACAGACAGCCTGCGTTGTGTCTTCTGTCTTTCTGAGCGCCAGTGTGTGTGTGTGTGTGTGTGTGTGTGTGTGTGTGTGTGTGTGTCAGTCAGGTCATTCACAGACAGTGCGCGTTTCTGTGTGTGTCTGTCTTTCTGAGCGTTGTGTGTGTGTGTGTGTGTCATAGTCAGGTCATTCACAGACAGCACGTTCTCTTCGGTCTTTCTGAGCATTGTGTGTGTGTGTGTGTGTGTCATAGTCAGGTCATTCACAGACAGCATGTTCTCTTCTGTCTTTCTGAGCGTTGTGTGTGTGTGTGTGTCATAGTCAGTCAGGTCATTCAGACAGCGTGTTCTCTTCTGTCTTTCTGAGCGTGTGTGTGTGTGTGTGTGTGTCATAGTCAGGTCATTCACAGACAGCGCGTTCTCTTCTGTCTTTCTGAGTGTGTGTGTGTGTGTGTCATAGTCAGGTCATTCACAGACAGCGCGTTCTCTTCTGTCTTTCTGAGCGTTGTATGTGTGTGTGTGTGTCATAGTGAGGACATTCACAGTCAGTGCGTTCTCTTCTGTCTTTCTGAGCGTTGTGTGTGTGTGTCATAGTCAAGTCATTCACAAACAGCGTGTTCTCTTCTGTCTTTCTGAGCGTCGTGTGTGTGTGTGTGTTAGTCAGGACATTCACAGACAGCGCCTTCTCTTCGGTCTTTCTGAGCATTGTGTGTGTGTGTGTGTGTGTGTGTCATAGTCAGGTCATTCACAGACAGCGCGTTCTCTTCTGTCTTTCTGAGCGTTGTGTGTGTGTGTGTGTGTCATAGTCAGGTCATTCACAGTCAGTGCGTTTCTCATCTGTCTTTCTGAGCGTTGTGTGTGTGTGTGTGTGTGTGTCATAGTCAGTGTCATTCACAGACAGCGCGTTCTCTTCTGTCTTTCTGAGCATTGTGTGTGTGTGTGTGTGTGTGCATAGTGTGTCAGGTCATTCACAGTCAGTGCGTTCTCTTCTGTCTTTCTGAGCGTTGTGTGTGTGTGTGTCATAGTCAGGTCATTCACAGACAGCGCGTTCTCTTCTGTCTTTCTGAGCATTGTGTGTGTGTGTGTGTGTGTGTGTGTCATAGTCAGGTCATTCACAGACAGCGCGTTCTCTTCTGTCTTTCTGAGCGTCTGTGTGTGTGTGTATGTGTGTGTGTCATAGTCAGGAGGTCATTCACAGACAGCAGTGTTCTCTTCTGTCTTTCTGAGCGTTGTGTGTGTGTGTGTGTGTGTGTGTCATGAGTCAGGTCATTCACAGACAGCGCGTTCTCTTCTGTCTTTCTGAGCATTGTGTGTGTGTGTGTGTGTGTCATAGTCAGGTCATTCACAGACAGCCAGCGTTCTCTTCTGTCTGTGTGTGTGTGTGTGTGTGTGTGTGTGTGTGTGTGTGTGTCATCAGTGGTCATTCACAGACAGTGCGCTCTCTTCTGTCTTTCTGAGCATTGTGTGTGTGTGTGTCATAGTCAGGTCATTCACAGTCAGTGCAGTTTCTCTTCTGTCTTTCTGAGTGTTGTGTGTGTGTGTCATAGTCAGGTCATTCACAGTCAGTGCGTTCTCTTCTGTCTTTCTGAGCATTGTGTGTGTGTGTGTGTGTGTAGTCAGGTCATTCACAGACAGCGTGTTCTCTTCTGTCTTTCTGAGCGTTGTGTGTGTGTGTGTGTGTGTCATAGTCAGGTCATTCACAGACAGCGCATTCTCTTCTGTCTTTCTGAGCGTGTGTGTGTGTGTGTGTGTGTGTGTGTGTGTGTCATCAGTCAGGTCATTCACAGTCAGTGTGTTCTCTTCTGTCTTTCTGAGTGTTGTGTGTGTGTGTGTGTGTCAGTCAGTTGTCATTCACAGACAGCGCGTTCTCTTCTGTCTTTCTGAGCATTGTGTGTGTGTGTGTGTGTGTGTCATGGTCAGGTCATTCACAGACAACACGTTCTCTTCTGTCTTTCTGAGCGTCATGTGTGTGTGTGTGTGTGTGTGTGTGTGTGTGTGTAGTCAGGTCATTCACAGACAGCACGTTCTCTTCTGTCTTTCTGAGCATTGTGTGTGTGTGTGTGTGTCATAGTGTGGTCATTCACAGTCAGTGCGTTCTCTTCTGTCTTTCTGAGCGTTGTGTGTGTGTGTGTGTGTGTGTGTATTAGGTCAGGTGTCACAGACAGCGTGTTCTCTTGTTCTTTCTGAGCATTGTGTGTGTGTGTGTGTGTGTAGTCCAGGTCAGGTCTGACAGCGCGTTCTCTTCTGTCTTTCTGAGCGTTGTGTGTGTGTGTGTGTCATAGTCAGGTCATTCACAGACAGCATGTTCTCTTCTGTCTTTCTGAGCACAGCAGCGTTCTCTTCTGTCTTGTGTGTGTGTGTTCTGTGTGTGTGTGTGTGTGTCATAGTCAGGTCATTCACAGACAGCGCGTTCTCTTCTGTCTTTCTGAGTGTGTGTGTGTGTATATGTATGTCATAGTCAGGTCATTCACAGACAGCAGCGTTCTCTTCTGTCTTTCTGAGCGTTGTGTGTGTGTGTGTGTGTGTGTGTGTCCAGTCATAGTCAGATGTGTTCAGACAGCGCTGTTCTCTTCTGTCTTTCTGAGCGTTGTGTGTGTGTGTGTGTGTGTGTGTGTGTCATAGTCAGGTCATTCACAGACAGCGCGTTCTCTTCTGTCTTTCTGAGCGTATGTGTGTGTGTGTGTGTGTGTGTCATAGTCAGGTCATTCACAGACAGCAGCGTTCTCTTCTGTCTTTCTGAGCATTGTGTGTGTGTGTGTGTGTGTCATAGTCAGGTCATTCACAGACAGTGCGTTCTCTTCTGTCTTTCTGAGCGTTGTATGTGTGTGTGTGTGTGTGTGTGTCATAGTCAGGTCATTCCACAGTCAGTGCGTTTCTTCTCTGTCTTTCTGAGTGTGTGTGTGTGTGTGTCATAGTCAGGTCATTCACAGACAGTGCGTTCTCTTCTGTCTTTCTGAGCGTTGTGTGTGTGTGTGTGTGTGTCATAGTCAGGTCATTCACAGACAGTGCGTTCTCTTCTGTCTTTCTGAGCATTGTGTGTGTGTGTGTGTCATAGTCAGTGTTCACAGACAGTCGTTCTCTTCTGTCTTTCTGAGTGTTGTGTGTGTGTCAGTCAGTCATTCTGAAGACAGCGCGTTCTCTTCTGTCTTTCTGAGTGTGTGTGTGTGTGTGTGTCATAGTCAGGTCATTCACAGACAGCGCGTTCTCTTCTGTCTTTCTGAGCATTGTGTGTGTGTGTGTGTGTGTGTGTCATAGTCAGGTCATTCACAGACAGTGCGTTCTCTTCTGTCTTTCTGAGCGTTGTGTGTGTGTGTGTGTGTGTCATAGTCAGGTCATTCACAAAGACAGCACGTTCTCTTCTGTCTTTCTGAGCGTTGTGTGTGTGTGTGTCATAGTCAGGTCATTCACAGACAGAGCGTTCTCTTCTGTCTTTCTGAGCGTTGTGTGTGTGTGTGTGTGTGTGTGTGTGTGTCATAGTCAGGTCATTCACAGACAGCGTTTACTCTTCTGTCTTTCTGAGCATTGTGTGTGTGTGTGTGTGTGTGTGTGTCATAGTCAGGTTCATTCACAGACAGCGTGTTCTCTTCTGTCTTTCTGATGCGTGTGTGTGTGTGTGTGTGTGTGTGTGGCTGGTCTGTGCGACAGAGCTGAGCATGTGTGTGTGTGTCATAGTCAGGTCATTCACACAGACAGTGCGTTCTCTTCTGTCTTTCTGAGCAGTGTGTGTGTGTGTGTGTGTGTGTCATAGTCAGGTCATTCACAGACAGCACGTTCTCTTCTGTCTTTCTGAGCTGTTGTGTGTGTGTGTCATAGTTGTGGTCATTCACAGTGTGCATTGTGTCTCAGGGGGTCTACAGACAGTCATGTCTCTTCTGTCTTCTGAGCAGTGTGTTGTGTGTGTGTGTGTGTGTGTGTCATAGTCAGGTCATTCACAGACAGCGCGTTCTCTTCTGTCTTTCTGAGCGTTGTGTGTGTGTGTGTGTGTGTGTGTCATAGTCAGGTCATTCACAGACAGCACGTTCTCTTCGGTCTTTCTGAGCATTGTGTGTGTGTGTGTGTGTCAGGTCATTCACAGACAGCATGTTCTCTTCTGTCTTTCTGAGCGTTGTGTGTGTGTGTCATAGTCAGGTCATTCACAGACAGCGTGTTCTCTTACTGTCTTTCTGAGCATTGTGTGTGTGTGTGTGTGTGTCATAGTCAGGTCATTCACAGACAGCGCGTTTCTCTTCTGTCTTTCTGAGCATTGTGTGTGTGTGTGTGTGTGTGTGTCATAGTCAGGTCATTCACAGACAGCGCGTTCTCTTCTGTCTTTCTGAGCGTTGTGTGTGTGTGTGTGTGTCATAGTCAGGTCATTCACAGTCAGCGCGTTCTCTTCTGTCTTTCTGAGCGTTGTGTGTGTGTGTGTGTCATAGTCAGGTCATTCACAAACAGCGTGTTCTCTTCTGTCTTTCTGAGCGTCGTGTGTGTGTGTGTGTCAGTCAGGACATTCACAGACAGCGCCTTCTCTTCGGTCTTTCTGAGCATTGTGTGTGTGTGTGTGTGTGTGTGTCATAGTCAGGTCATTCACAGACAGCGCGTTCTCTTCTGTCTTTCTGAGCGCTGTGTGTGTGTGTGTGTGTGTGTGTGTCATAGTCAGGTCATTCACAGTCAGTGCGTTCTCTTCTGTCTTTCTGAGCATTGTTGTGTGTGAGTCAGGTCATTCCACAGTTTCTCTTCTGTCTTTCTGAGTGTGTGTGTGTGTGTCATAGTCAGGTCATTCACAGACAGCGCGTTCTCTTCTGTCTTTCTGAGCATTGTGTGTGTGTGTGTGTGTGTGTCATAGTCAGGTCATTCACAACCAGTGCGTTCTCTTCTGTCTTTCTGAGCGTTGTGTGTGTGTGTGTGTGTGTGTGTCATAGTCAGGTCATTCACAGACAGTGCGTTCTCTTCTGTCTTTCTGAGCGTTGTGTGTGTGTGTGTGTCATAGTCAGGTCATTCACAGACAGCGCGTTCTCTTCTGTCTTTCTGAGCATTGTGTGTGTGTGTGTGTCATAGTCAGGTCATTCACAGTCAGCACGTTCTCTTCTGTCTTTCTGAGTGTGTGTGTGTGTGTGTCATAGTCAGGTCATTCACAGACAGCGCGTTCTCTTCTGTCTTTCTGAGCATTGTGTGTGTGTGTGTGTGTGTCATAGTCAGGTCATTCACAGACAGCGCGTTCTCTTCTGTCTTTCTGAGTGTGTGTGTGTGTGTGTCAGTCAGTCATTCACAGACAGCGCGTTCTCTTCTGTCTTTCTGAGCATTGTGTGTGTGTGTGTGTGTGTGTCATAGTCAGGTCATTCACAGACAGCGCGTTCTCTTCTGTCTTTCTGAGCGTTGTGTGTGTGTGTGTGTGTGTGTGTGTGTCATGTCAGTCATTCACAGACAGTGCGTTCTCTTCTGTCTTTCTGAGGCGTTGTGTGTGTGTGTGTGTCATAGTCAGGTCATTCACAGACAGCGCGTTCTCTTCTGTCTTTCTGAGTGTGTGTGTGTGTGTGTGTGTGTGTGTGTGTGTGTGGCTAGTCAGGTCATTCACAGTCAGCGCGTTCTCTTCTGTCTTTCTGAGCATTGTGTGTGTGTGTGTCATATAGTCAGGTCATTCACAGACAGCATGTTCTCTTCTGTCTTTCTGAGCGTTGTGTGTGTGTGTGTGTGTCATAGTCAGGTCATTCACAGACAGTGCGTTCTCTTCTGTCTTTCTGAGCGTTGTGTGTGTGTGTGTGTGTGTGTGTCATGTCAGTCAGGTCATTCACAGACAGCGCGTTCTCTTCTGTCTTTCTGAGTCGTGTGTGTGTGTGTGTGTGTAGTCAGGACATTCACAGACAGCGCATTCTCTTCTGTCTTTCTGAGCATTGTGTGTGTGTGTGTGTGTGTGTGTCATAGTCAGGTCATTCACAGACAGCGCGTTCTCTTCTGTCTTTCTGAGCGCTGTATGTGTGTGTGTGTGTGTGTGTGTGTGTTCACAGTAGTGCGTTCTCTTCTGTCTTTCTGAGTGTTTGTGTGTGTGTGTGTGTCATTCAGGTCATTCTTATTGTCTCTTCTGTCTTTCTGAGCATTGTGTGTGTGTGTGTGTGTGTGTGTGTCATAGTCAGGTCATTCACAGACAGCGCGTTCTCTTCTGTCTTTCTGAGCGTTGTGTGTGTGTGTGTGTGTGTGTGTGTCATAGTCAGGTCATTCACAGACAGCGCGTTCTCTTCTGTCTTTCTGAGCATTGTGTGTGTGTGTGTGTGTCATAGTCAGGTCATTCACAGTCAGCACGTTCTCTTCTGTCTTTCTGAGTGTGTGTGTGTGTGTCATAGTCAGGTCATTCACAGACAGCGCGTTCTCTTCTGTCTTTCTGAGCATTGTGTGTGTGTGTGTGTGTGTGTGTCATAGTCAGGTCATTCACAGACAGCGTGTTCTCTTTCTGTCTTTCTGAGCGTTGTGTGTGTGTGTGTGTGTCATAGTCAGGTCATTCACAGACAGCGCGTTCTCTTCTGTCTTTCTGAGCATTGTGTGTGTGTGTGTGTCATAGTCAGGTCATTCACAGACAGCGCGTTCTCTTCTGTCTTTCTGAGCGTTGTGTGTGTGTGTGTGTGTCATAGTCAGGTCATTCACAGACAGCGCGTTCTCTTCTGTCTTTCTGAGCGTTGTGTGTGTGTGTGTGTGTGTGTGTGTCATAGTCAGGTCATTTACAGACAGCGTGCAGTCTTTCTGAGTGTGTGTGTGTGTGTCATAGTCAGGTCATTCACAGACAGCGCATTCTCTTCTCTTCTGTTGTGTGTGTGTGTGTGTGTGTGTGTGTGTGTGTCATAGTCAGGTCATTCACAGACAGCGCGTTCTCTTCTGTCTTTCTGAGCGTGTGTGTGTGTGTGTGTGTGTGTGTGTCATAGTCAGGACATTCACAGACAGTGCGTTCTCTTCTGTCTTTCTGAGCATTGTGTGTGTGTGTGTGTGTGTGTCATAGTCAGGTCATTCACAGTCAGCAGCGTTCTCTTCTGTCTTTCTGAGTGTGTGTGTGTGTGTCATAGTCAGGTCATTCACAGACAGCGCGTTCTCTTCTGTCTTTCTGAGCATGTGTGTGTGTGTGTGTGTGTGTGTCATAGTCAGGTCATTCACAGACAGCACGTTCTCTTCTGTCTTTCTGAGCATTGTGTGTGTGTGTGTGTGTGTGTGTGTCATAGTCAGGTCATTCACAGACAGTGCGTTCTCTTCTGTCTTTCTGAGCGTTGTGTGTGTGTGTGTGTCATAGTCAGGTCATTCACAGACAGCGCGTTCTCTTCTGTCTTTCTGAGCGTTGTGTGTGTGTGTGTCATAGTCAGGTCATTCACAGACAGCGCGTTCTCTTCTGTCTTTCTGAGCGTTGTGTGTGTGTGTGTGTGTGTGTCATTCACAGACAGCGCGTTCTCTTCTGTCTTTCTGAGTGTGTGTGTGTGTGTGTGTCATAGTCAGGTCATTCACAGACAGCGCGTTCTCTTCTGTCTTTCTGAGCGTTGTGTGTGTGTGTGTGTGTGTGTGTGTCATAGTCAGGTCATTCACAGACAGCGCGTTCTCTTCTGTCTTTCTGAGCATTGTGTGTGTGTGTGTGTCAGTTCATTCACAGAGTTCTCTTTCCGTCTTTCTGAGCATTGTGTGTGTGTGTGTGTGTGTGTGTGTGTCATAGTCAGGTCATTCACAGACAGCAGCGTTCTCTTCTGTCTTTCTGAGCGTTGTGTGTGTGTGTCATGTCAGGTGTGACAGCGTTCTCTTCTGTCTTTCTGAGCATTGTGTGTGTGTGTGTGTCATAGTCAGGTCATTCACAGACAGCGCGTTCTCTTCTGTCTTTCTGAGCGTTGTGTGTGTGTGTGTGTGTCATAGTCAGGTCATTCACAGACAGCGCGTTCTCTTCTGTCTTTCTGAGCGTTGTGTGTGTGTGTGTGTGTGTGTGTGTGTGTGTCATAGTCAGGTCATTCACAGACAGCGCGTTCTCTTCTGTCTTTCTGAGTGTGTGTGTGTGTGTGTCATAGTCAGGTCATTCACAGACAGCATGTTCTCTTCTGTCTTTCTGAGCGTTGTGTGTGTGTGTGTGTGTGTGTCATAGTCAGGTCATTCACAGACAGCATGTTCTCTTCTGTCTTTCTGAGCGTCATGTGTGTGTGTGTGTGTGTGTGTGTGTGTCAGGTCATTCACAGACAGCGCGTTCTCTTCTGTCTTTCTGAGTGTGTGTGTGTATGTCATAGTCAGGTCATTCACAGACAGCATGTTCTCTTCTGTCTTTCTGAGCGTTGTGTGTGTGTGTGTGTGTGTGTGTCATAGTCAGGTCATTCACAGACAGCATGTTCTCTTCTGTCTTTCTGAGCGTCTGTGTGTGTGTGTGTGTGTGTGTGTGTGTGTCATAGTCAGGTCATTCACAGACAGCGTGTTCTCTTCTGTCTTTCTGAGCATTGTGTGTGTGTGTGTGTGTGTGTGTCATAGTCAGGTCATTCACAGACAGAGCGTTCTCTTCTGTCTTTCTGAGTGTTGTGTGTGTGTGTGTGTCATAGTCAGGTCATTCACAGACAGTGCGTTCTCTTCTGTCTTTCTGAGCGTTGTGTGTGTGTGTGTGTGTGTGTCATAGTCAGGTCATTCACAGTCAGCACGTTCTCTTCTGTCTTTCTGAGTGTTGTGTGTGTGTGTCATAGTCAGGTCATTCACAGACAGCGCGTTCTCTTCGGTCTTTCTGAGCATTGTGTGTGTGTGTGTGTGTGTGTGTCATAGTCAGGTCATTCACAGTCAGTGCGTTCTCTTCTGTCTTTCTGAGCGTTGTGTGTGTGTGTGTGTCAGTCAGGTCATTCACAGACAGTGCGTTCTCTTCTGTCTTTCTGAGCAGTGTGTGTGTGTGTGTGTGTGTGTGTGTTCAGGTCATTTCGTTCTCTTCTGTCTTTCTGAGCGTTGTGTGTGTGTGTGTGTCATAGTCAGGTCATTCACAGACAGCGCGTTCTCTTCTGTCTTTCTGAGCATTGTGTGTGTGTGTGTGTCATAGTCAGGTCATTCACAGACAGCGCGTTCTCTTCTGTCTTTCTGAGTGTGTGTGTGTGTGTGTGTGTGTGTGTGTCATAGTCAGGTCATTCACAGACAGTCTTTCTGAGTTCTCTTCTGTCTTTCTGAGTGTGTGTGCGTGTATGTGATAGTCAGGTCATTCACAGTCAGCACGTTCTCTTCTGTCTTTCTGAGCGTTGTGTGTGTGTGTCATAGTCAGGTCATTCACAGACAGCGCATTCTCTTCGGTCTTTCTGAGCATTGTGTGTGTGTGTGTGTCATAGTCAGGTCATTCACAGACAGCATGTTCTCTTCTGTCTTTCTGAGCGTTGTGTGTGTGTGTGTGTGTGTGTGTGTGTCATAGTCAGGTCATTCACAGTCAGTGCGTTCTCTTCTGTCTTTCTGAGCGTTGTGTATGTGTGTGTGTGTCATAGTCAGGTCATTCACAGACAGCGTGTTCTCTTCTGTCTTTCTGAGTGTCTTGTGTGTGTGTGTGTGTGTGTGTGTCAGTCATGACATTCACAGACAGCGCATTCTCTTCGGTCTTTCTGAGCATTGTGTGTGTGTGTGTGTGTGTGTGTGTGTCATAGTCAGGTCATTCACAGACAGCGCGTTCTCTTCTGTCTTTCTGAGCGCTGTATGTGTGTGTGTGTGTGTGTCATAGTCAGGACATTCACAGTCAGTGCGTTCTCTTCTGTCTTTCTGAGCATTGTGTGTGTGTGTGTGTGTGTCATAGTCAGGTCATTCACAGTCAGCACGTTCTCTTCTGTCTTTCTGAGTGTTGTGTGTGTGTGTCATAGTCAGGTCATTCACAGACAGCGCGTTCTCTTCGGTCTTTCTGAGCATTGTGTGTGTGTGTGTGTGTCATAGTCAGGTCATTCACAGACAACACGTTCTCTTCTGTCTTTCTGAGCGTTGTATGTGTGTGTGTGTGTGTGTGTCATAGTCAGGTCATTCACAGACAGTGCGTTCTCTACTGTCTTTCTGAGCGTTGTGTGTGTGTGTGTGTGTCATAGTCAGGTCATTCACAGACAGCGCGTTCTCTTCTGTCTTTCTGAGCATTGTGTGTGTGTGTGTCATAGTCAGGTCATTCACAGTCAGCACGTTCTCTTCTGTCTTTCTGAGTGTTGTGTGTGTGTGTCATAGTCAGGTCATTCACAGACAGCGCGTTCTCTTCGGTCTTTCTGAGCACTGTGTGTGTGTGTGTGTGTGTGTGTGTGTCATAGTCAGGTCATTCACAGACAGCATGTTCTCTTCTGTCTTTCTGAGCGTCATGTGTGTGTGTGTGTGTGTAATAGTCAGGTCATTCACAGACAGCGCGTTCTCTTCTGTCTTTCTGAGCATTGTGTGTGTGTGTGTGTGTCATAGTCAGGTCATTCACAGACAGCGCGTTCTCTTCTGTCTTTCTGAGCGTTGTGTGTGTGTGTGTGTGTGTGTGTGTGTGTCAGTCAGGTCATTCACAGACAGTGCGTTCTCTTCTGTCTTTCTGAGCGTTGTGTGTGTGTGTGTGTGTGTGTGTGTGTGTGTCATAGTCAGGTCATTCACAGACAGCGCGTTCTCTTCTGTCTTTCTGAGCGTTGTGTGTGTTTATGTCATAGTCAGGTCATTCACAGACAGCGCGTTCTCTTCTGTCTTTCTGAGTGTGTGTGTGTGTGTGTGTGTGTGTGTGTGTGTGTCATAGTCAGGTCATTCACAGTCAGCGCATTCTCTTCAGTCTTTCTGAGCATTGTGTGTGTGTGTGTCATAGTCAGGTCATTCACAGACAGCATGTTCTCTTCTGTCTTTCTGAGCGTTGTATGTGTGTGTGTGTGTGTCATAGTCAGGACATTCACAGTCAGTGCGTTCTCTTCTGTCTTTCTGAGCGTTGTGTGTGTGTGTGTGTGTGTGTGTGTGTGTGTGTCATAGTCAGGACATTCACAGACAGCGTGTTCTCTTCTGTCTTTCTGAGCGTCGTGTGTGTGTGTGTGTGTGTGTGTCAGTCAGGACATTCACAGACAGCGCATTCTCTTCTGTCTTTCTGAGCATTGTGTGTGTGTGTGTGTGTGTGTGTGTGTGTGTGTCATAGTCAGGTCATTCACAGACAGCGCGTTCTCTTCTGTCTTTCTGAGCGCTGTATGTGTGTGTGTGTGTGTGTGTCATAGTCAGGACATTCACAGTCAGTGCGTTCTCTTCTGTCTTTCTGAGTGTTGTGTGTGTGTGTGTGTCATAGTCAGGTCATTCACAGACAGCGCGTTCTCTTCGGTCTTTCTGAGCATTGTGTGTGTGTGTGTGTGTGTGTGTGTCATAGTCAGGTCATTCACAGACAACACGTTCTCTTCTGTCTTTCTGAGCGTTGTGTGTGTGTGTGTGTGTGTGTGTGTCATAGTCAGGTCATTCACAGACAGCGCGTTCTCTTCTGTCTTTCTGAGCATTGTGTGTGTGTGTGTGTGTGTGTCATGTCAGGTCATTCACAGTCAGCACGTTCTCTTCTGTCTTTTTGAGTGTTGTGTGTGTGTGTCATAGTCAGGTCATTCACAGACAGCGCGTTCTCTTCTGTCTTTCTGAGCATTGTGTGTGTGTGTGTGTGTGTGTGTGTCATAGTCAGGTCATTCACAGACAGCGTGTTCTCTTCTGTCTTTCTGAGCGTGTGTGTGTGTGTGTGTGTGTGTGTGTGTGTGTCATAGTCAGGTCATTCACAGACAGCGCGTTCTCTTCTGTCTTTCTGAGCATTGTGTGTGTGTGTGTGTGTCATAGTCAGGTCATTCACAGACAGCGCGTTCTCTTCTGTCTTTCTGAGCGTTGTGTGTGTGTGTGTGTGTGTCAGTCAGGTCATTCACAGACAGTGCGTTCTCTTCTGTCTTTCTGAGCGTGTGTGTGTGTGTGTGTGTGTGTGTCATAGTCAGGTCATTCACAGACAGCGCGTTCTCTTCTGTCTTTCTGAGCGTTATGTGTGTGTGTGTGTGTGTGTAATAGTCAGGTCATTCACAGACAGCGCATTCTCTTCGGTCTTTCTGAGCATTGTGTGTGTGTGTGTGTGTGTGTGTGTGTGTCATAGTCAGGTCATTCACAGACAGCGCGTTCTCTTCTGTCTTTCTGAGCGCTGTATGTGTGTGTGTGTGTGTGTGTGTGTCATAGTCAGGACATTCACAGTCAGTGCGTTCTCTTCTGTCTTTCTGAGCATTGTGTGTGTGTGTGTGTGTGTGTGTCATAGTCAGGTCATTCACAGTCAGCACGTTCTCTTCTGTCTTTCTGAGTGTTGTGTGTGTGTGTCATAGTCAGGTCATTCACAGACAGCGCGTTCTCTTCTGTCTTTCTGAGCATTGTGTGTGTGTGTGTGTGTGTGTCATAGTCAGGTCATTCACAGACAGCACGTTCTCTTCTGTCTTTCTGAGCGTTGTGTGTGTGTGTGTGTGTGTGTGTGTGTGTGTCATAGTCAGGTCATTCACAGACAGCGCGTTCTCTTCTGTCTTTCTGAGCGTTGTGTGTGTGTGTGTGTGTCATAGTCAGGTCATTCACAGACAGCGCGTTCTCTTCTGTCTTTCTGAGCGTTGTGTGTGTGTGTGTGTGTCATAGTCAGGTCATTCACAGACAGCGCGTTCTCTTCTGTGTTTCTGAGCGTTGTGTGTGTGTGTGTGTGTGTGTGTCATAGTCAGGTCATTCACAGACAGCGCGTTCTCTTCTGTCTTTCTGAGTGTGTGTGTGTGTGTATGTCATAGTCAGGTCATTCACAGACAGCGCGTTCTCTTCTGTCTTTCTGAGCGTTGTGTGTGTGTGTGTGTGTGTGTGTGTGTCATAGTCAGGTCATTCATAGACAGCGTGTTCTCTTCTGTCTTTCTGAGCATCGTGTGTGTGTGTGTGTCAGTCAGGACATTCACAGACAGTGCATTCTCTTCGGTCTTTCTGAGCAGTGTGTGTGTGTGTGTGTGTGTGTCATAGTCAGGTCATTCACAGTCAGCACGTTCTCTTCTGTCTTTCTGAGCGTTGTGTGTGTGTGTGTGTGTGTGTGTCATAGTCAGGTCATTCACAGACAGCGCGTTCTCTTCTGTCTTTCTGAGCATTGTGTGTGTGTGTGTGTGTCATAGTCAGGTCATTCACAGACAGCGCGTTCTCTTCTGTCTTTCTGAGCGTTGTGTGTGTGTGTGTATGTCATAGTCAGGTCATTCACAGACAGCGCGTTCTCTTCTGTCTTTCTGAGCGTGTGTGTGTGTGTGTGTGTGTGTGTGTGTGTCATAGTCAGGTCATTCACAGACAGCGCGTTCTCTTCTGTCTTTCTGAGTGTGTGTGTGTGTGTCATAGTCAGGTCATTCACAGACAGCATGTTCTCTTCTGTCTTTCTGAGCGTTGTGTGTGTGTGTGTGTGTCATAGTCAGGTCATTCACAGACAGCATGTTCTCTTCTGTCTTTCTGAGCGTGTGTGTGTGTGTGTGTGTGTGTGTGTCATAGTCAGGTCATTCACAGACAGCGCGTTCTCTTCTGTCTTTCTGAGTGTGTGTGTGTGTGTGTGTGTGTCATAGTCAGGTCATTCACAGACAGCGCGTTCTCTTCTGTCTTTCTGAGTTGTGTGTGTGTGTGTGTGTGTCATAGTCAGGTCATTCACAGTCAGTGCGTTCTCTTCTGTCTTTCTGAGCGTTGTGTGTGTGTGTGTGTGTGTGTGTCAGTCATTCACAGTCAGTCTGAGTGTGTGTGTGTGTGTCATAGTCAGGTCATTCACAGACAGCGCGTTCTCTTCTGTCTTTCTGAGCATCTGTGTGTGTGTGTGTGTGTGTGTGTCATAGTCAGGTCATTCACAGACAGCGCGTTCTCTTCTGTCTTTCTGAGCGTTGTGTGTGTGTGTGTGTGTGTCATAGTCAGGTCATTCACAGACAGTGCGTTCTCTTCTGTCTTTCTGAGCGTTGTGTGTGTGTGTGTGTGTGTGTGTCATAGTCAGGTCATTCACAGACAGTGCGTTCTCTTCTGTCTTTCTGAGCGTTGTGTGTGTGTGTGTGTGTGTGTCAGGTCATTCACAGACAGCGCGTTCTCTTCTGTCTTTCTGAGCATTGTCATTCACAGACATAGTCAGGTTCATTCACAGACAGCGCGTTCTCTTCTGTCTTTCTGAGTGTGTGTGTGTGTGTGTGTGTGTGTGTGTGTCAGGTCATTCACAGACAGCGCGTTCTCTTCTGTCTTTCTGAGCATGTGTGTGTGTGTCATAGTCAGGTCATTCACAGACAGCGCGTTCTCTTCTGTCTTTCTGAGCGTTGCGTTGTGTGTGTGTGTGTGTGTGTGTGTGTGTCATAGTCAGGTCATTCACAGACAGCGCGTTCTCTTCTGTCTTTCTGAGCATTGTGTGTGTGTGTGTGTGTGTGTCAGGGTCATTCACAGACAGCGCGTTCTCTTCTGTCTTTCTGAGCGTTGTGTGTGTGTGTGTGTGTGTGTAGTCAGGTCATTCACAGACAGCGCGTTCTCTTCTGTCTTTCTGAGCGTTGTGTGTGTGTGTGTGTGTCATAGTCAGGTCATTCACAGTGTCTTTCTGAGCGTTGTGTGTGTGTGTGTGTGTGTGTCAGGTCATTCACAGACAGCGCGTTCTCTTCTGTCTTTCTGAGCATTGTGTGTGTGTGTGTGTGTGTGTGTGTGTAGTCAGGTCATTCACAGACAGCGCGTTCTCTTCTGTCTTTCTGAGCGTTGTGTGTGTGTGTGTGTGTGTAGTCAGGTCATTCACAGACAGCGCGTTCTCTTCTGTCTTTCTGAGCGTTGTGTGTGTGTGTGTGTGTGTCATAGTCAGGTCATTCACAGACAGCGCGTTCTCTTCTGTCTTTCTGAGCGTTGTGTGTGTGTGTGTGTGTCATAGTCAGGTCATTCACAGACAGCGCGTTCTCTTCTGTCTTTCTGAGCATTGTGTGTGTGTGTGTGTGTGTGTGTGTGTGTCAGTCAGGTCATTCACAGACAGCGCGTTCTCTTCTGTCTTTCTGAGTGTGTGTGTGTGTGTGTCATAGTCAGGTCATTCACAGACAGCGCGTTCTCTTCTGTCTTTCTGAGCGTTGTGTGTGTGTGTGTGTGTGTGTGTGTGTCATAGTCAGGTCATTCACAGTCAGTGCGTTCTCTTCTGTCTTTCTGAGCTGTGTCTTCTGTGTGTGTGTGTGTGTGTCATAGTCAGGTCATTCACAGACAGTGCGTTCTCTTCTGTCTTTCTGAGCTGTGTGTGTGTGTGTGTGTGTGTGTGTCATAGTCAGGTCATTCACAGACAGCGCGTTCTCTTCTGTCTTTCTGAGCATGTGTGTGTGTGTGTGTGTGTGTGTCATAGTCAGGTCATTCACAGACAGCGCGTTCTCTTCTGTCTTTCTGAGCATTGTGTGTGTGTGTGTGTGTGTGTGTGTGTGTGTCATAGTCAGGTCATTCACAGACAGCGCGTTCTCTTCTGTCTTTCTGAGCATTGTATGTGTGTGTGTGTGTGTGTGTCATAGTCAGGTCATTCACAGTCAGCGTTCGTCTTCTCTTCTGTCTTTCTGAGTGTGTGTGTGTGTGTGTCATAGTCAGGTCATTCACAGACAGCGCGTTCTCTTCTGTCTTTCTGAGCATTGTGTGTGTGTGTGTGTGTGTGTGTCATAGTCAGGTCATTCACAGACAGCGCGTTCTCTTCTGTCTTTCTGAGCGTTGTATGTGTGTGTGTGTGTGTGTGTGTCATAGTCAGGTCATTCACAGACAGCGCGTTCTCTTCTGTCTTTCTGAGCGTTGTGTGTGTGTGTGTGTCATAGTCAGGTCATTCACAGACAGCGCGTTCTCTTCTGTCTTTCTGAGCATTGTGTGTGTGTGTGTGTGTGTGTGTCATAGTCAGGTCATTCACAGACAGCGTGTTCTCTTCTCTTTCTGTCTTGTGTGTGTGTGTGTGTGTGTGTGTGTGTCATAGTCAGGTCATTCACAGACAGCGCGTTCTCTTCTGTCTTTCTGAGCATTGTGTGTGTGTGTGTGTGTGTCAGGTCATTCACAGACAGCGCGTTCTCTTCTGTCTTTCTGAGCGTGTGTGTGTGTGTGTGTGTCAGGTCATTCACAGACAGCGTGTTCTCTTCTGTCTTTCTGAGCGTGTGTGTGTGTGTGTGTGTGTGTGTGTGTCAGGTCAGGTCATTCACAGACAGCGCGTTCTCTTCTGTCTTTCTGAGCATTGTGTGTGTGTGTGTGTGTCATAGTCAGGTCATTCACAGACAGCGCGTTCTCTTCTGTCTTTCTGAGCGTTGTGTGTGTGTGTGTGTGTGTGTCATAGTCAGGTCATTCACAGACAGTGCGTTCTCTTCTGTCTTTCTGAGCGTTGTGTGTGTGTGTGTGTGTGTGTGTGTGTCATAGTCAGGTCATTCACAGACAGCACGTTCTCTTCTGTCTTTCTGAGCGTTGTGTGTGTGTGTCATAGTCAGGTCATTCACAGACAGCGCGTTCTCTTCTGTCTTTCTGAGCATGTGTGTGTGTGTGTGTGTGTGTGTGTGTGTGTGTGTCATAGTCAGGTCATTCACAGAGAGCGCATTCTCTTCTGTCTTTCTGAGCGTTGTGTGTGTGTGTGTGTGTCATAGTCAGGTCATTCACAGACAGCATGTTCTCTTCTGTCTTTCTGAGCGTTGTGTGTGTGTGTGTGTCATAGTCAGGTCATTCACAGACAGTGCGTTCTCTTCTGTCTTTCTGAGCGTTGTGTGTGTGTGTGTGTGTGTGTGTGTGTCATAGTCAGGACATTCACAGACAGCGTGTTCTCTTCTGTCTTTCTGAGCGTCGTGTGTGTGTGTGTGTGTGTGTCAGTCAGGTCATTCACAGACAGCGCGTTCTCTTCTGTCTTTCTGAGCATTGTGTGTGTGTGTGTGTGTGTGTGTGTGTGTGTGTCATAGTCAGGTCATTCACAGACAGCGCGTTCTCTTCTGTCTTTCTGAGCGTTGTGTGTGTGTGTCATAGTCAGGTCATTCACAGTCAGTGCGTTCTCTTCTGTCTTTCTGAGAGTTGTGTGTTGTGTGTGTGTGTCATAGTCAGGTTATTCACAGACAGCGCGTTCTCTTCTGTCTTTCTGAGCATTGTGTGTGTGTGTGTGTGTGTGTGTGTGTAGTCAGGTCATTCACAGACAGCACGTTCTCTTCTGTCTTTCTGAGCGTTGTATGTGTGTGTGTGTGTGTGTCATAGTCAGGTCATTCGACAGCGCGTTCTCTTCTGTCTTTCTGAGTGTTGTATGTGTGTGTCATAGTCAGGTTATTCACAGACAGCGCGTTCTCTTCTGGTCTTTCTGAGCATTGTCTGTGTGTGTGTGTGTGTGTGTGTGTGTGTCATAGTCAGGTCATTCACAGACAGCGTGTTCTCTTCTGTCTTTCTGAGCGTTGTGTGTGTGTGTGTGTGTGTGTCATAGTCAGGTCATTCACAGACAGCGCGTTCTCTTCTGTCTTTCTGAGCGTTGTGTGTGTGTGTGTGTGTCATAGTCAGGTCATTCACAGTCAGTGCGTTCTCTTCTGTCTTTCTGAGCGTTGTGTGTGTGTGTGTGTGTGTGTGTGTGTGTAGTCAGGTCATTCACAGACAGCGTGTTCTCTTCTGTCTTTCTGAGTGTGTGTGTGTGTGTGTGTCAGTCAGGACATTCACAGACAGCGCGTTCTCTTCGGTCTTTCTGAGCATTGTGTGTGTGTGTGTGTGTGTGTCATAGTCAGGTCATTCACAGACAGTGCGTTCTCTTCTGTCTTTCTGAGCGTTGTGTGTGTGTGTGTGTGTGTGTGTCATAGTCAGGTCATTCACAGACAGCGCGTTCTCTTCTGTCTTTCTGAGCATTGTGTGTGTGTGTGTGTGTGTGTGTGTCATAGTCAGGTCATTCACAGTCAGCACGTTCTCTTCTGTCTTTCTGAGTGTTGTGTGTGTGTGTCATAGTCAGGTCATTCACAGACAGCTGCGCGTTCTCTTCTCTGTCTTTCTGAGCATGTGTGTGTGTGTGTGTGTGTGTCATAGTCAGGTCATTCACAGACAGCACGTTCTCTTCTGTCTTTCTGAGCGTTGTGTGTGTGTGTGTGTGTGTGTGTGTGTGTGTCAGTCAGGTCATTCACAGACAGTGCGTTCTCTTCTGTCTTTCTGAGCGTTGTGTGTGTGTGTGTCATAGTCAGGTCATTCACAGACAGCGTGTTCTCTTCTGTCTTTCTGAGCGTTGTGTGTGTGTGTGTCATAGTCAGGTCATTCACAGACAGCGCGTTCTCTTCTGTCTTTCTGAGTGTGTGTGTGTGTGTGTGTGTCATAGTCAGGTCATTCACAGACAGCGCGTTCTCTTCTGTCTTTCTGAGCATTGTGTGTGTGTGTGTGTCATAGTCAGGTCATTCACAGTCAGCGCGTTCTCTTCTGTCTTTCTGAGCGTTGTGTGTGTGTGTGTGTGTGTGTCATAGTCAGGTCATTCACAGACAGCGCGTTCTCTTCTGTCTTTCTGAGCATCGTGTGTGTGTGTGTCAGTCAGGACATTCACAGACAGCGCGTTCTCTTCTGTCTTTCTGAGCATGTGTGTGTGTGTGTGTGTGTCATAGTCAGGTCATTCACAGACAGCGCGTTCTCTTCTGTCTTTCTGAGCGCTGTATGTGTGTGTGTGTGTGTGTGTGTCATAGTCAGGACATTCACAGTCAGTGCGTTCTCTTCTGTCTTTCTGAGCATTGTGTGTGTGTGTGTGTGTGTGTGTGTGTCATAGTCAGGTCATTCACAGTCAGCACGTTCTCTTCTGTCTTTCTGAGTGTTGTGTGTGTGTGTGTAGTCATGGTCATTCATTCAGACAGCGCGTTCTCTTCTGTCTTTCTGAGCATTGTGTGTGTGTGTGTGTGTGTGTGTGTGTCATAGTCAGGTCATTCACAGACAGCGCGTTCTCTTCTGTCTTTCTGAGCGTTGTGTGTGTGTGTGTGTGTGTGTCATAGTCAGGTCATTCACAGACAGTGCGTTCTCTGTCTAGTCTTTCTGAGCAGCACGTTGTGTGTGTGTCTTGTGTGTGTTGTGTGTGTGTATGTCAGTCAGGTCATTCACAGACAGCGCGTTCTCTTCTGTCTTTCTGAGTGTGTGTGTGTGTGTGTCATAGTCAGGTCATTCACAGACAGCGCGTTCTCTTCTGTCTTTCTGAATGTGTGTGTGTGTGTATGTCATAGTCAGGTCATTCACAGTCAGCACGTTCTCTTCTGTCTTTGAGCTTGTGTGTGTGTGTGTGTGTGTGTGTAGTCAGGTCATTCACAGACAGCGCATTCTCTTCTGTCTTTCTGAGCGTGTGTGTGTGTGTGTGTGTGTGTCATAGTCAGGTCATTCACAGACAGCGCGTTCTCTTCTGTCTTTCTGAGCATGTGTGTGTGTGTGTGTGTGTGTGTGTCAGTCAGGTCATTCACAGACAGCGCGTTCTCTCTTCTGTCTTTCTGAGCATTGTGTGTGTGTGTGTCATGTGTCATAGTCAGGTCATTCACAGACAGCACGTTCTCTTCTGTCTTTCTGATGTGTGTGTGTGTGTGTCATAGTCAGGTCATTCACAGACAGCACGTTCTCTTCGGTCTTTCTGAGCATTGTGTGTGTGTGTGTGTGTGTCATAGTCAGGTCATTCACAGTCAGTGCGTTCTCTTCTGTCTTTCTGAGCGTTGTGTGTGTGTGTGTGTGTGTGTGTGTGTCAGTCAGGTCATTCACAGACAGCGCATTCTCTTCTGTCTTTCTGAGCAGTGTGTGTGTGTGTGTGTGTGTGTCATAGTCAGGTCATTCACAGACAGCGCGTTCTCTTCTGTCTTTCTGAGCGTGTGTGTGTGTGTGTGTGTGTGTGTCATAGTCAGGACATTCACAGTCAGTGCGTTCTCTTCTGTCTTTCTGAGCATTGTGTGTGTGTGTGTGTGTGTGTCATAGTCAGGTCATTCACAGTCAGCACGTTCTCTTCTGTCTTTCTGAGTGTTGTGTGTGTGTGTCATAGTCAGGTCATTCACAGACAGCGCGTTCTCTTCTGTCTTTCTGAGCATTGTGTGTGTGTGTGTGTGTGTGTGTGTGTGTCAGTCAGGTCATTCACAGACAGTGCGTTCTCTTCTGTCTTTCTGAGCGTTGTGTGTGTGTGTGTGTGTGTGTGTGTCATAGTCAGGTCATTCACAGACAGTGCGTTCTCTACTGTCTTTCTGAGCGTTGTGTGTGTGTGTGTCAGGTCATTCACAGACAGCACGTTCTCTTCTGTCTTTCTGAGCGTTGTGTGTGTGTGTGTCATAGTCAGGTCATTCACAGACAGCGCGTTCTCTTCTGTCTTTCTGAGTGTGTGTGTGTGTGTGTCATAGTCAGGTCATTCACAGACAGCGCGTTCTCTTCTGTCTTTCTGAGTGTGTGTGCGTGTATGTCATAGTCAGGTCATTCACAGTCAGCACGTTCTCTTCTGTCTTTCTGAGCGTTGTGTGTGTGTGTGTGTGTGTGTGTCATAGTCAGGTCATTCACAGACAGCGCGTTCTCTTCTGTCTTTCTGAGCATTGTGTGTGTGTGTGTGTGTGTCATAGTCAGGTCATTCACAGACAGCGTGTTCTCTTCTGTCTTTCTGAGCGTCATGTGTGTGTGTGTGTGTGTGTGTGTGTCAGTCAGGTCATTCACAGACAGCGCATTCTCTTCTGTCTTTCTGAGCATTGTGTGTGTGTGTCATAGTCAGGTCATTTCAGACAGCGTTCTCTTCTGTGTCTTTCTGAATGTGTGTGTGTGTGTCATAGTCAGGTCATTCACAGTCAGCACGTTCTCTTCTGTCTTTCTGAGCATTGTGTGTGTGTGTGTGTGTGTCATAGTCAGGACATTCACAGTCAGTGCGTTCTCTTCTGTCTTTCTGAGCGTTGTGTGTGTGTGTGTGTGTCAGTCAGGTCATTCACAGACAGCGCATTCTCTTCTGTCTTTCTGAGCATTGTGTGTGTGTGTGTGTGTGTGTGTGTGTGTGTGTGTGTGTGTGTAGTCATATCAGGTCATTCAGAGACAGCATGTTCTCTTCTGTCTTTCTGAGCGTTGTGTGTGTGTGTGTGTGTGTGTGTGTGTGTAGTCAGGTCATTCACAGACAGCGCATTCTCTTCTGTCTTTCTGAGCGTTGTGTGTGTGTGTGTGTGTCAGTCAGGTCATTCACAGACAGCGCATTCTCTTCTGTCTTTCTGAGCGCTGTGTGTGTGTGTGTGTGTGTGTCATAGTCAGGTCATTCACAGTCAGCACGTTCTCTTCTGTCTTTCTGAGCGTTGTGTGTGTGTCATAGTCAGGTCATTCACAGACAGCTCGTTCTCTTCTGTCTTTCTGAGCGTTGTGTGTGTGTGTGTGTGTGTGTGTGTGTGTGTGTGTGTGTGTCATAGTCAGGTCATTCACAGTCAGCACGTTCTCTTCTGTCTTTCTGAGCGTTGTCATGTGTGTCATAGTCAGGTCATTCACAGTCAGCACGTTCTCTTCTGTCTTTCTGAGTGTTGTGTGTGTGTGTGTCATAGTCAGGTCATTCACAGACAGCATGTTCTCTTCTGTCTTTCTGAGCGTTGTGTGTGTGTGTGTGTGTGTGTGTCATAGTCAGGTCATTCACAGACAGCGTGTTCTCTTCTGTCTTTCTGAGCGTCATGTGTGTGTGTGTGTGTGTGTGTCAGTCAGGTCATTCACAGACAGCGCGTTCTCTTCTGTCTTTCTGAGCATTGTGTGTGTGTGTGTGTGTGTCATAGTCAGGTCATTCACAGACAGCATGTTCTCTTCTGTCTTTCTGAGCGTTGTGTGTGTGTGTGTGTCATAGTCAGGTCATTCACAGACAGCGTGTTCTCTTCTGTCTTTCTGAGCGTCATGTGTGTGTGTGTGTGTGTCAGGTCATTCACAGACAGCGCGTTCTCTTCTGTCTTTCTGAGCATTGTGTGTGTGTGTGTGTGTGTGTGTGTGTCATAGTCAGGTCATTCACAGACAGCATGTTCTCTTCTGTCTTTCTGAGCATTGTGTGTGTGTGTGTGTCATAGTCAGGTCATTCACAGTCAGTGCGTTCTCTTCTGTCTTTCTGAGCATTGTGTGTGTGTGTGTGTGTGTGTGTGTGTCATAGTCAGGTCATTCACAGTCAGCACGTTCTCTTCTGTCTTTCTGAGTGTTGTGTGTGTGTGTCATAGTCAGGTCATTCACAGACAGCGCGTTCTCTTCTGTCTTTCTGAGCATTGTGTGTGTGTGTGTGTGTGTGTGTGTGTGTGTGTGTCATAGTCAGGTCATTCACAGACAGCGCGTTCTCTTCTGTCTTTCTGAGCGTTGTATGTGTGTGTGTGTGTGTGTGTCATAGTCAGGTCATTCACAGACAGTGCGTTCTCTACTGTCTTTCTGAGCGTTGTGTGTGTGTGTAGTCAGGTGTTCACAGACAGCACGTGTGTGTGTCTTAGTCAGTGTGTGTGTATTCACAGTCAGGTCATTCACAGACAGCGTTTCTCTTCTGTCTTTCTGAGTGTGTGTGTGTGTGTGTGTCATAGTCAGGTCATTCACAGACAGCGCGTTCTCTTCTGTCTTTCTGAATGTGTGTGTGTGTGTGTGTGTCATAGTCAGGTCATTCACAGTCAGCACGTTCTCTTCTGTCTTTCTGAGCATTGTGTGTGTGTGTGTGTGTGTGTCATAGTCAGGTCATTCACAGACAGCGTGTTCTCTTCTGTCTTTCTGAGCGTCATGTGTGTGTGTGTGTGTGTGTGTGTGTGTGTGTGTGTGTGTCAGTCAGGTCATTCACAGACAGCGCGTTCTCTTCTCTTTCTGAGCATTGTGTGTGTGTGTGTCATTTCAGGTCATTCACAGACAGCACGTTCTCTTCTGTCTTTCTGAATGTGTGTGTGTGTGTGTCATAGTCAGGTCATTCACAGTCAGCACGTTCTCTTCTGTCTTTCTGAGCATTGTGTGTGTGTGTGTGTGTGTGTCATAGTCAGGTCATTCACAGTCAGTGCGTTCTCTTCTGTCTTTCTGAGCGTTGTGTGTGTGTGTGTGTGTGTGTGTGTCAGTCAGGACATTCACAGACAGCGCATTCTCTTCTGTCTTTCTGAGCATTGTGTGTGTGTGTGTGTGTGTGTGTCAGGTCATTCACAGACAGCGCATTCTCTTCTGTCTTTCTGAGCGCTGTGTGTGTGTGTGTGTGTGTGTCATAGTCAGGACATTCACAGTCAGCACGTTCTCTTCTGTCTTTCTGAGCATTGTGTGTGTGTGTGTGTGTGT
>CM031950.1:36054840-36079840 GCA_018749465.1 Paracanthobrama guichenoti | reverse complement strand
TCACAGACAGCGCGTTCTCTTCTGTCTTTCTGAGCGCTGTATGTGTGTGTGTGTGTGTGTCATAGTCAGGACATTCACAGTCAGTGCGTTCTCTTCTGTCTTTCTGAGTGTTGTGTGTGTGTGTCATAGTCAGGTCATTCACAGACAGCGCGTTCTCTTCTGTCTTTCTGAGCATTGTGTGTGTGTGTGTGTGTGTGTGTGTGTCATAGTCAGGTCATTCACAGACAACACATTCTCTTCTGTCTTTCTGAGCGTTGTATGTGTGTGTGTGTGTGTCATAGTCAGGTCATTCTGAGACAGCGCGTTGTCTTCTGTCTGTGAGTTGTGTGTGTGTGTCATAGTCAGGTCATTCACAGACAGCGCGTTCTCTTCGGTCTTTCTGAGCATTGTGTGTGTGTGTGTGTGTGTGTGTCATAGTCAGGTCATTAACAGACAGCGTGTTCTCTTCTTTCTTTCTGAGCGTCATGTGTGTGTGTGTGTGTGTGTAATAGTCAGGTCATTCACAGACAGCGCGTTCTCTTCTGTCTTTCTGAGCATTGTATGTGTGTGTGTGTGTCATAGTCAGGACATTCACAGTCAGTGCGTTCTCTTCTGTCTTTCTGAGCGTTGTGTGTGTGTGTGTGTGTGTCATAGTCAGGTCATTCACAGACAGCGTGTTCTCTTCTGTCTTTCTGAGCATTGTGTGTGTGTGTGTGTGTGTGTCAGTCAGGACATTCACAGACAGCGCATTCTCTTCGGTCTTTCTGAGCATTGTGTGTGTGTGTGTGTGTGTGTCATAGTCAGGACATTCACAGTCAGTGCGTTTTCTTCTGTCTTTCTGAGCGTTGTGTGTGTGTGTGTGTGTGTCATAGTCAGGTCATTCATAGACAGCGTGTTCTCTTCTGTCTTTCTGAGCATTGTGTGTGTGTGTGTGTGTGTGTGTCATAGTCAGGTCATTCACAGTCAGCACGTTCTCTTCTGTCTTTCTGAGTGTTGTGTGTGTGTGTCATAGTCAGGTCATTCACAGACAGCGCGTTCTCTTCGGTCTTTCTGAGCATTGTGTGTGTGTGTGTGTGTGTGTCATAGTCAGATCATTCACAGACAGCACGTTCTCTTCTGTCTTTCTGTGCGTTGTATGTGTGTGTGTGTGTGTGTGTGTGTGTGTGTGTGTGTCATAGTCAGGTCATTCATAGACAGCGTGTTCTCTTCTGTCTTTCTGAGCATCGTGTGTGTGTGTGTCAGTCAGGACATTCACAGACAGCGCATTCTCTTCGGTCTTTCTGAGCAGTGTGTGTGTGTGTGTGTGTGTGTGTGTCATAGTCAGGTCATTCACACACAGCGCGTTCTCTTCTGTCTTTCTGAGCGCTGTATGTGTGTGTGTGTGTGTGTGTCATAGTCAGGACATTCACAGTCAGTGCGTTCTCTTCTGTCTTTCTGAGCATTGTGTGTGTGTGTGTGTGTGTGTGTGTGTGTCATAGTCAGGTCATTCACAGTCAGCACGTTCTCTTCTGTCTTTCTGAGTGTTGTGTGTGTGTGTCATAGTCAGGTCATTCACAGACAGCGCGTTCTCTTCGGTCTTTCTGAGCATTGTGTGTGTGTGTGTGTGTGTGTGTGTGTGTGTGTGTCATAGTCAGGTCATTCACAGACAGCGCGTTCTCTTCTGTCTTTCTGAGCGTTGTGTGTGTGTGTGTGTGTGTGTGTGTGTGTCATAGTCAGGTCATTCACAGACAGTGCGTTCTCTACTGTCTTTCTGAGCGTTGTGTGTGTGTCATAGTCAGGTCATTCACAGACAGCACGTTCTCTTCTGTCTTTCTGAGCGTTGTGTGTGTGTATGTCATAGTCAGGTCATTCACAGACAGCGCGTTCTCTTCTGTCTTTCTGAGTGTGTGTGTGTGTGTGTGTCATAGTCAGGTCATTCACAGACAGCGCGTTCTCTTCTGTCTTTCTGAATGTGTGTGTGTGTGTATGTCATAGTCAGGACATTCACAGACAGCGCATTCTCTTCTGTCTTTCTGAGCATTGTGTGTGTGTGTGTGTGTGTGTGTGTCATAGTCAGGTCATTCACAGACAGCGTGTTCTCTTCTGTCTTTCTGAGCGTCATGTGTGTGTGTGTGTGTGTGTGTGTGTGTGTGTGTGTGTCAGTCAGGACATTCACAGACAGCGCATTCTCTTCGGTCTTTCTGAGCATTGTGTGTGTGTGTGTCATAGTCAGGTCATTCACAGACAGCACGTTCTCTTCTGTCTTTCTGAATGTGTGTGTGTGTGTATGTCATAGTCAGGTCATTCACAGTCAGCACGTTCTCTTCTGTCTTTCTGAGCATTGTGTGTGTGTGTGTGTGTGTGTCATAGTCAGGACATTCACAGTCAGTGCGTTCTCTTCTGTCTTTCTGAGCGTTGTGTGTGTGTGTGTGTGTGTGTCAGTCAGGACATTCACAGACAGCGCATTCTCTTCGGTCTTTCTGAGCATTGTGTGTGTGTGTGTGTGTGTGTGTGTGTGTGTGTGTCATAGTCAGGTCATTCACAGACAGCATGTTCTCTTCTGTCTTTCTGAGCGTCATGTGTGTGTGTGTGTGTGTGTGTGTGTGTCAGTCAGGACATTCACAGACAGCGCATTCTCTTCTGGGTCTTTCTGAGCATTGTGTGTGTGTGTGTGTCAGTCAGGTCATTCACAGACAGCGCATTCTCTTCTGTCTTTCTGAGCGTTGTGTGTGTGTGTGTGTGTGTGTGTGTGTGTGTGTGTGTGTGTGTGTGTCATAGTCAGGACATTCACAGTCAGCACGTTCTCTTCTGTCTTTCTGAGCGTTGTGTGTGTCATAGTCAGGTCATTCACAGTCAGCACGTTCTCTTCTGTCTTTCTGAGTGTTGTGTGTGTGTGTGTCATAGTCAGGTCAATCACAGACAGCATGTTCTCTTCTGTCTTTCTGAGCGTTGTGTGTGTATGTGTGTGTGTGTCATAGTCAGGTCATTCACAGACAGCGTGTTGTCTTCTGTCTTTCTGAGCGTCATGTGTGTGTGTGTGTGTGTGTGTGTCAGTCAGGACATTCACAGACAGCGCATTCTCTTCTGTCTTTCTGAGCATTGTGTGTGTGTGTGTGTGTGTCATAGTCAGGTCATTCACAGACAGCATGTTCTCTTCTGTCTTTCTGAGCGTTGTGTTTGTATATGTGTGTGTGTGTCATAGTCAGGTCATTCACAGACAGCGTGTTCTCTTCTGTCTTTCTGAGCATTGTATGTGTGTGTCATAGTCAGGTCATTCACAGACAGCGCGTTCTCTTCGGTCTTTCTGAGCATTGTGTGTGTGTGTGTGTGTGTCAGAGTCAGGTCATTCACAGACAACACATTCTCTTCTGTCTTTCTGAGCGTTGTATGTGTGTGTGTGTGTGTGTCATAGTCAGGTCATTCACAGACAGCGCGTTCTCTTCTGTCTTTCTGAGCATTGTATGTGTGTGTCATAGTCAGGTCATTCACAGACAGCGCGTTCTCTTCGGTCTTTCTGAGCATTGTGTGTGTGTGTGTGTGTGTGTGTGTGTGTCATAGTCAGGTCATTAACAGACAGCGTGTTCTCTTCTTTCTTTCTGAGCGTCATGTGTGTGTGTGTGTGTGTGTAATAGTCAGGTCATTCACAGACAGCGCGTTCTCTTCTGTCTTTCTGAGCATTGTATGTGTGTGTGTGTGTCATAGTCAGGACATTCACAGTCAGTGCGTTCTCTTCTGTCTTTCTGAGCGTTGTGTGTGTGTGTGTGTGTGTGTCATAGTCAGGTCATTCACAGACAGCGTGTTCTCTTCTGTCTTTCTGAGCGTCGTGTGTGTGTGTGTGTCAGTCAGGACATTCACAGACAGCACATTCTCTTCGGTCTTTCTGAGCATTGTGTGTGTGTGTGTGTGTGTGTCATAGTCAGGACATTCACAGTCAGTGCGTTCTCTTCTGTCTTTCTGAGCGTTGTGTGTGTGTGTGTGTGTGTGTGTGTGTGTCATAGTCAGGTCATTCACAGACAGCGTGTTCTCTTCTGTCTTTCTGAGCATTGTGTGTGTGTGTGTGTGTGTGTGTCATAGTCAGGTCATTCACAGTCAGCACGTTCTCTTCTGTCTTTCTGAGTGTTGTGTGTGTGTGTCATAGTCAGGTCATTCACAGACAGCGCGTTCTCTTCTGTCTTTCTGAGCATTGTGTGTGTGTGTGTGTGTGTGTGTGTCATAGTCAGATCATTCACAGACAGCACGTTCTCTTCTGTCTTTCTGTGCATTGTATGTGTGTGTGTGTGTGTGTGTGTGTGTGTGTGTGTGTCATAGTCAGGTCATTCATAGACAGCGTGTTCTCTTCTGTCTTTCTGAGCATCGTGTGTGTGTGTGTCAGTCAGGACATTCACAGACAGCGCATTCTCTTCGGTCTTTCTGAGCAGTGTGTGTGTGTGTGTGTGTGTGTCATAGTCAGGTCATTCACAGACAGCGCGTTCTCTTCTGTCTTTCTGAGCGCTGTATGTGTGTGTGTGTGTGTGTGTGTCATAGTCAGGACATTCACAGTCAGTGCGTTCTCTTCTGTCTTTCTGAGCATTGTGTGTGTGTGTGTGTGTGTGTGTGTGTCATAGTCAGGTCATTCACAGTCAGCACGTTCTCTTCTGTCTTTCTGAGTGTTGTGTGTGTGTGTGTGTCATAGTCAGGTCATTCACAGACAGCGCGTTCTCTTCTGTCTTTCTGAGCATTGTGTGTGTGTGTGTGTGTGTGTGTGTGTGTGTCATAGTCAGGTCATTCACAGACAGCGCGTTCTCTTCTGTCTTTCTGAGCGTTGTGTGTGTGTGTGTGTGTGTGTGTGTGTGTCATAGTCAGGTCATTCACAGACAGTGCGTTCTCTACTGTCTTTCTGAGCGTTGTGTGTGTGTCATAGTCAGGTCATTCACAGACAGCACGTTCTCTTCTGTCTTTCTGAGCGTTGTGTGTGTGTATGTCATGTCAGGTCATTCACAGACAGCGCGTTCTCTTCTGTCTTTCTGAGTGTGTGTGTGTGTGTGTGTGTGTCATAGTCAGGTCATTCACAGACAGCGCGTTCTCTTCTGTCTTTCTGAATGTGTGTGTGTGTGTATGTCATAGTCAGGACATTCACAGACAGCGCATTCTCTTCGGTCTTTCTGAGCATTGTGTGTGTGTGTGTGTGTGTGTGTGTCATAGTCAGGTCATTCACAGACAGCGTGTTCTCTTCTGTCTTTCTGAGCGTCATGTGTGTGTGTGTGTGTGTGTGTGTGTGTGTGTGTCAGTCAGGACATTCACAGACAGCGCATTCTCTTCGGTCTTTCTGAGCATTGTGTGTGTGTGTGTCATAGTCAGGTCATTCACAGACAGCACGTTCTCTTCTGTCTTTCTGAATGTGTGTGTGTGTGTATGTCATAGTCAGGTCATTCACAGTCAGCACGTTCTCTTCTGTCTTTCTGAGCATTGTGTGTGTGTGTGTGTGTGTCATAGTCAGGACATTCACAGTCAGTGCGTTCTCTTCTGTCTTTCTGAGCGTTGTGTGTGTGTGTGTGTGTGTCAGTCAGGACATTCACAGACAGCGCATTCTCTTCGGTCTTTCTGAGCATTGTGTGTGTGTGTGTGTGTGTGTGTGTGTGTGTCATAGTCAGGTCATTCACAGACAGCATGTTCTCTTCTGTCTTTCTGAGCGTCATGTGTGTGTGTGTGTGTGTGTGTGTGTGTGTCAGTCAGGACATTCACAGACAGCGCATTCTCTTCGGTCTTTCTGAGCATTGTGTGTGTGTGTGTGTCAGTCAGGTCATTCACAGACAGCGCATTCTCTTCTGTCTTTCTGAGCGCTGTATGTGTGTGTGTGTGTGTGTGTGTGTGTGTGTGTGTGTGTGTGTGTGTCATAGTCAGGACATTCACAGTCAGCACGTTCTCTTCTGTCTTTCTGAGCGTTGTGTGTGTGTCATAGTCAGGTCATTCACAGTCAGCACGTTCTCTTCTGTCTTTCTGAGTGTTGTGTGTGTGTGTGTGTCATAGTCAGGTCAATCACAGACAGCATGTTCTCTTCTGTCTTTCTGAGCGTTGTGTGTGTATATGTGTGTGTGTGTCATAGTCAGGTCATTCACAGACAGCGTGTTGTCTTCTGTCTTTCTGAGCGTCATGTGCGTGTGTGTGTGTGTGTGTGTCAGTCAGGACATTCACAGACAGCGCATTCTCTTCTGTCTTTCTGAGCATTGTGTGTGTGTGTGTGTGTGTGTGTCATAGTCAGGTCATTCACAGACAGCATGTTCTCTTCTGTCTTTCTGAGCGTTGTGTGTGTGTGTGTGTGTGTGTGTGTCATAGTCAGGTCATTCACAGACAGCGTGTTCTCTTCTGTCTTTCTGAGCGTTGTGTGTGTGTGTGTGTGTCAGTCAGGACATTCACAGACAGCGCATTCTCTTCGGTCTTTCTGAGCATTGTGTGTGTGTGTGTGTGTGTGTGTGTCAGTCAGGTCATTCACAGACAGCGCATTCTCTTCTGTCTTTCTGAGCGCTGTATGTGTGTGTGTGTGTGTGTGTCATAGTCAGGACATTCACAGTCAGCACGTTCTCTTCTGTCTTTCTGAGCGTTGTGTGTGTGTCATAGTCAGGTCATTCACAGTCAGCACGTTCTCTTCTGTCTTTCTGAGCGCTGTATGTGTGTGTGTGTGTGTGTGTGTGTGTGTGTCATAGTCAGGTCATTCACAGACAGCATGTTCTCTTCTGTCTTTCTGAGCATTGTGTGTGTGTGTGTGTCATAGTCAGGACATTCACAGTCAGTGCGTTCTCTTCTGTCTTTCTGAGCATTGTGTGTGTGTGTGTGTGTGTGTGTGTGTGTGTCATAGTCAGGTCATTCACAGTCAGCACGTTCTCTTCTGTCTTTCTGAGTGTTGTGTGTGTGTCATAGTCAGGTCATTCACAGACAGCGAGTTCTCTTCGGTCTTTCTGAGCATTGTGTGTGTGTGTGTGTGTGTGTGTCATAGTCAGGTCATTCACAGACAGCGCGTTCTCTTCTGTCTTTCTGAGCGTTGTATGTGTGTGTGTGTGTGTGTGTGTGTGTCATAGTCAGGTCATTCACAGACAGTGCGTTCTCTACTGTCTTTCTGAGCGTTGTGTGTGTGTCATAGTCAGGTCATTCACAGACAGCACGTTCTCTTCTGTCTTTCTGAGCGTTGTGTGTGTGTATGTCATAGTCAGGTCATTCACAGACAGCGCGTTCTCTTCTGTCTTTCTGAGTGTGTGTGTGTGTGTGTGTGTGTCATAGTCAGGTCATTCACAGACAGCGCGTTCTCTTCTGTCTTTCTGAATGTGTGGTGTGTGTGTATGTCATAGTCAGGTCATTCACAGTCAGCACGTTCTCTTCTGTCTTTCTGAGCATTGTGTGTGTGTGTGTGTGTGTCATAGTCAGGTCATTCACAGACAGCGTGTTCTCTTCTGTCTTTCTGAGCGTCATGTGTGTGTGTGTGTGTGTGTGTGTGTGTGTCAGGACATTCACAGACAGCGCATTCTCTTCGGTCTTTCTGAGCATTGTGTGTGTGTGTGTCATAGTCAGGTCATTCACAGACAGCACGTTCTCTTCTGTCTTTCTGAATGTGTGTGTGTGTGTGTATGTCATAGTCAGGTCATTCACAGTCAGCACGTTCTCTTCTGTCTTTCTGAGCATTGTGTGTGTGTGTGTGTGTGTCATAGTCAGGACATTCACAGTCAGTGCGTTCTCTTCTGTCTTTCTGAGCGTTGTGTGTGTGTGTGTGTGTGTGTCAGTCAGGACATTCACAGACAGCGCATTCTCTTCGGTCTTTCTGAGCATTGTGTGTGTGTGTGTGTCAGTCAGGTCATTCACAGACAGCGCATTCTCTTCTGTCTTTCTGAGCGCTGTATGTGTGTGTGTGTGTGTGTCATAGTCAGGACATTCACAGTCAGCACGTTCTCTTCTGTCTTTCTGAGCGTTGTGTGTGTGTCATAGTCAGGTCATTCACAGTCAGCACGTTCTCTTCTGTCTTTCTGAGCGCTGTATGTGTGTGTGTGTGTGTGTGTGTGTGTGTGTGTCATAGTCAGGACATTCACAGTCAGCACGTTCTCTTCTGTCTTTCTGAGCGCTGTATGTGTGTGTGTGTGTGTGTGTGTGTGTGTCAGTCAGGACATTCACAGACAGCGCATTCTCTTCTGTCTTTCTGAGCATTGTGTGTGTGTGTGTGTGTGTGTGTGTCATAGTCAGGTCATTCACAGACAGCATGTTCTCTTCTGTCTTTCTGAGCGTTGTGTGTGTATATGTGTGTGTGTGTGTCATAGTCAGGTCATTCACAGACAGCGTGTTGTCTTCTGTCTTTCTGAGCGTCATGTGTGTGTGTGTGTGTGTGTGTGTGTGTCAGTCAGGACATTCACAGACAGCGCATTCTCTTCTGTCTTTCTGAGCATTGTGTGTGTGTGTGTGTGTGTGTGTCATAGTCAGGTCATTCACAGACAGCATGTTCTCTTCTGTCTTTCTGAGCATTGTGTGTGTGTCATAGTCAGGACATTCACAGTCAGTGCGTTCTCTTCTGTCTTTCTGAGCATTGTGTGTGTGTGTGTGTGTGTGTGTGTGTGTGTGTGTGTGTGTGTACATGGCATTGTGAATAAGAGCGTGATCATATAATGTAAGGCTAGCCAAAGGATGACAGAAAAAACTGATGCTGCATTAATTGCGTTAAATATTTTTTATGTGTTAAACTGAAAAAATCTATCGCATGCGTTAACGCGTTAATTTTGATAGCAATAAATTAAATTATAATATAATAGCATTACTATCCTCTTTACTTTGAAATATAATACTGTGATCTGTCTCCCCTATCCCTTTATTATCATGTGAACTCTTGTCAGAGAAAAAGCTGGTTCTCATACTCTGACAACATGCATGTAAAACAAATAAAATGTCATTATTATTTAATTCCCTCACAAACCCTGATCTACAATATGCAACTTTATGCAAGTTGCAACCTTAAAAATGAGCCGACTCAGGCAGCGAGGCGTATTAGTCGTCTCTCTCTGTCAGATGTGTGTTTACATGACCTGGGCGAGCCTGAGCTCAGTGAGGCGGCACTATCAGTGCATAAATATTGTTCATTCTGCAGTGATGGACTCTCTGCACAACACACTGAGAGTTTAGTTTGGGCTGGATTGATGGAGGTGCCATTGGGTGTCTGTTTGTGTTCAATGATGAAACTCCAGTGTGTTTGGCACAAGCAAACCAGGGAAGCTGGTGACCGCATGAGGTCAAGCTCATCTCCACTAGTGAGGAGCAGAATTTGCTGACTTGTAAGGACAGGTCAAAATGATACCAGCTCAACCTGAAAGGAGGAGATTAGAAAAATACAGAAGATTTACATCTTTTATGAAAAATATCTGATTATTTTTACAGTGGGCAAAATAGGGCCTAAAACCATCAAATTGGATTGAATAATCCTATTCATATTATGAATTAATAATTTTAAATGAGTAAAAAAAACCCTAGAACTTAATATATTTTGTATAAATTTTAATGGAACAAGGAATGGATCATTTAGTTTATGTGATTCGTATTCATACATTTAAAAAAAAAAAAAAATGAATATATGTTTACATTTATGAACTAAATGGTCCATTCTCTTGTTCTGTTAAAATCTATAAAAAAAATGTTTTACCCTTTAATTAAAATGCTTTATTCAGAATATAAATAATATAAGGATTGTTCAATTCAATTTAATGGAATTTTAACATTAATTCTATATATTTATAAATGTTGGTACAATTTTGATAAAATTGTAATGTTTAATTAAAGAAATGAAATATAAAAGCTATGTCAGCCAGAACAACATGGTTGAAAATTATGTCTAAATTAAGTCAAAAAAACATTTGTTTGACCATTCTTCTTACAGTGACTTGATAACAGGGTTGAATTATTAAAATAGAATAAGATTATTTACCTTTCATTCAATCTTGCCATAAAAAAGGACCAAATTATTAATTTGATTATTATTAAATCCTATTGCATAAGATTTACATTTAAAATTTGTTATTCGTTTGATTTATTATTGATATAGTGCATTGTATATCCCCCCGCTTTATTTTCTCCCCTATTATATTCTATATTCATTTTCTATTTTTTTCCACACATTTCTTGATAGTTTATTATATTCTATATTCTATTTTGTGTGTGTATTTCCATTGGTTCTGGTGTTGTTGCACTGTAATGAGGAACTAAGAATAAACATTACATCAGACATACACTATATTGCCAAAAGTTTTGGGACGTCTGCCCTCACATGCATATGAACTTTAATGACATCCCATTCTTAATCCGTAGGGTTTAATATGGAGTCGGCCCACCCTTTGCAGCTCTAACAGCTTCAGCTCTTCTGGGAAGGCTTTCCACAAGGTTTAGGAGTGTGTTTATGGGAATGTTTGACCATTCTTCTAGAAGCGCATTTGTGAGGTCAGGCACTGATGTTGGACGAGAAGTCCTGGCTCGCAGTCTCCGCTCTAATTCATCCCAAAGGTAGGGGTGTGCGATATATATCGTAATTATTGTTTTAACGATGTGCGAACTGACATTATCGAGTATACCCCTCACACACACCCAGTTGAATCTCAATGACTCACTCATTAAACGTGACTTGCTGCCACCTACTGGCGGTTTTAATTTCACAGTACAAAGTATCTTTTCATGTTTTAAATAATTTCAAATATCAATATTATTCAACATTTTATGTTTTAAACACCAAAACATTATTTATGCATAACTGCAGGTTATTAATGTGTCACTTCTGAGCTGTGTAAATGATCTGAATCCACTTCAGATGCAGCTTCTGTGTTTCCTCTGCACTGCAAAGATTCATGTTGTTGATACTTATTTCATTTGATTGGTAACAGCCCTATTGTGTCTTATTATAATACATTTTTATTACATTTATGAAATTGACACAAAAGATGTAAAAAAAGAAATGTATCGAGGTAAAAAAGATGCTTTCTGTCACTTCTGTGAACTGACCACCACACAGAATATGAAGAATATCATAAACTTTAGGAGTCAGCTGACCACGGCAGTCCTAAACCTGCCAAAGTACCAGCACAATAACACACTCAGCAAAATATCGTCTAATTATCGTTATCGTGAAAATCCCAGAAAATATCGAGATATCTTTTTTTGCCAGTGTCGCACACCCCTACCCAAAGGTGTTCTATCGGGTTGAGGTCAGGACTCTGTGCAGGCCAGTCAAGTTCCTCCACACCAAACTCACTCATCCATGTCTTTATGGACCGACACTTTGTGCACTGGAGCGCAGTCATGTTGGGACAGGAAGGGGCCGTCCCCAAACTGTTCCCACAAAGTGGGGAGCATGAAATTGTCCAAAATGTCTTGGTATGCTGAAGCATTAAGAGTTCCCTTCACTGGAACTAAGGGACCAAGCCCAACCCCTGAAAAACAACCCCACACCATAATCCCCCCTCCACCAAACTTTACACTTGGCACAATGCAGTCAGGCAAGTCCCGTTCTCCTGGCAACCGCCAAACCCAGACTCATCCATGGGATTGCCAGATGCAGAAGCGTGATTGGTCACTCCAGAGAACACATCTCCACTGCTCTAGAGTCCAGTGGCGGTGTGCTTTACACCACGGCATCCCACGCTTTGCATTGCACTTGGTGATGTAAGGCTTGGATGAGCTGCTCGGCCATGGAAACCCATTCCATGAAGCTCTCTACGCACTGTTCTTGAGCTCATCTGAAGGCCACAGAAGTTTGGACATCTGGAGCTATTGACTCTGCAGAAAGTTGGTGACTTCTGCACACTGTGACCCTCAGCATGCGCTGACCCCGCTCTGTGATTTTACGTGGCCTGAGTTTCTGTTGTTCCCAACTGCTTCCACTTTGTTATAATCCCACTAACAGTTGAGCGTGGAATATTTAGTAGTGAGGAAATTTCAGGAATGGACTTATTGCACAGGTGGCAACCTATCACGGTACCACGCTTGAGTTCACTGAGCTCCTGAGAGCGACCCATTCTTTCACAAATGTGTGTAGAAGCGTCTGCATGCCTAGTGCTTGATTTATACACCTGTGGCCATGAAGGGATTGAACTCCTGAACTCAGGGATTTGGAGGGGTGTCCCAATACTTTTGGCAATATAGTGTATATAAGACAAATAAAGAACCTATTATTTTTTACCATAATGACTTCGATATCAGTTCAACAGATGAAGTCAAGATCAAGACCTCTGATATGGGACCAATCTAATGTGTTTAAATTAAAATGAGCTTAAAATCCTGTTAGATACAAACACACAAAAACACAACCGTTTTTGTGATGTGCGTTTTAGTTCTCTATGGTTCATGCTGCGATGCTGAACAACAAAACATGACAAGATGTGGTTTCACAGTTGCATAAGATTCACATTTATTTGGTTTCAAGTCCTAAAACATTCTAAACATGCTTTTATAACACATATGGGTCACATTCTTCACAGGTAGTAAAAGTCAGAGGAGCAGAAGAAGAGCTTTGTGACACGGGTTAGGAAAAGCACCTCAGACGTCACTCCCAAAAACACAAACTTCACGTAGCATGTGCGAGTGTTGATGTGGGGTTTTCAGGAGCGCGTCTGTTCCCTGAGATAATCATCCATGTTTCCAAAGCTCTCGTCTGGCTCCGTATGGTTTGCTCAAGCCCCAACATTCACCAGTGTTTCTTTCCACTGGATCAAGAATAATGCCAAAGAGAACGGTTAGAAATAAGATTGAGATAAGCTCTCTGGCTACGACAGCACTTTGATAGTCTTTCAAGAACCAATCAGGATACCCGTAACAATCAAGTGAAAGAAATCTGATTGGCTGAAAAGTGTCAAAGCATTCACATGATTACGATGAACTGACAACAAACTTGTAAACAGTTGAGAAATAATAATAAAATCGTACAGACAAAAAATACATTCTTCATGAAAACAATTCACAAACAGTGTTTACAACTAGGAATATAATACTGTTCATTTCACATGTTATAATTGCACTGAGAAACAGTCTTCATTGAAGAGTGAAGCAGCATCTGATGTTAACATCAGGCCATATCACACAATTCAGAAATTAATGATTCTTTCGAGGCGATGACTGAATATGAACAGGTGGAAACTACACTCTTGAAATCTCTGAAGTTTCCAGAATGGCATATGAGACGGACAAAGAAAAAAGAAAACAGGATCACTGGTGCTTTGAAACCAATAAATAACGATTAATACTTTGCCTCAATGAAAGCACGCTACATGATGACACACAAAAGAGGTAGTTTCAAATGAAAAATGTATAAAAAGAAACAAACGAGGACGCTTTGTAAAATACGCAAAGAAAACAAAAAGACCTGAATGGGGAGTGTGGCTCTGCTACGAGATTCAAAGGCTTCCTTTAAAACTGTTTATATCAAAAATAAGAAAATTCCTGAGTTTCTTCCAGAGAACGAGCAGGTCATGTTCAGCTGTTATAGCTGAAACATGACATTCATATTTCAAAAGACAATGGTGTGAGGTTGTTCCACACTATTCTAGCATCGCAGTCTATGTCGGCGTGTTTTGGCATTGCTACCTGTAACAAACACTTCCACCGTATCAGGAGTTTAGTCTGAGTTTAGCTGGCTCACACTCGAAAACAAAACATTCACGATATCTACGACGTACAAAATGAAGCGACAACAAATGAAGGGGATGGATGGATGACACGACGAATGAAACGCTTAGGATTAAGGACACACAAAGCGGCATACGGACAGAGCGGTAACAGTTGGTTTAGCTGCACTTGAGACGGGCCGTTACCAGGCTGAACGTGCGTCTTTGGTTTGAGCCCCTTTGTCATTGTCTGGTGCAAATATGTAAACATTACTTGACGCGTATCGAACGTGTTTGGAATGTCTGAAATGATGAGCGCATCCACTGATAAAAGCCTCGGCAAGAGAAAAGAATCAACGAAAATCTCCAAGGCATCGGATGGCTTGTCATAGGCGGACTAGCTAGCATCTCAGTCATGGTTATTCCCTCGATTTGTGTTTACAGTAAAACTCATTGCATCTTATACTCAAAACCGAAACAAAACACCCTTCAAAATAACACTCCCCCCTTCCCGAACGCATAAAAAGAAAAACTTCTAACAAGGACCTACAATGTCCAGAATAATACTACAAAAACTATTAAACAACTACAAGTACATCAGCGCTGCGATATCTGAGAGAGAATTAGAAAAACAGTACGTTTACCCTGTTTCAGATGTGAGGGACCAGGCCTGAACTAGACTGCCAGGAAATCCATTTCTCCCTTTATTGTAGTTTGAGAGTAGGGTTGCAAAGCTTCCAGAAACTTTACAGGATTTTGGGAAACCTTTCAGGATTTTTGGGGAAATTTTCGGAAACTTTTGGAAAGTTTCTGGAAATGTAGTGGAAAATACCAGGACTTTTAGAAACTTTCCATGAATTTTGGAAACTTTTTTTTAGGATTTCTTTTGGACATTTTTGGAAATGTACCATAAATTTCCAGGATTTTTGGAAACTTTCCAGGATTTCTTTTGGACACTTTCCAAGATTTTTTTTGGGGGGGGGAAATGTTCGGAAACTTTCTGGAAATTTACTGAAAAAATTCCATGAATTTTGGGAAATTTTCAGAAATTTTTGAAAAGTTTCTAGAAATGTTACGGTGGCAATCTGAAAAATTTTCAGGATTTTTTGGTAATTTCCCAAGATCTTTTTGGAAATTTTCTGAAACTTTTGGAAAGCTTCTGGAAATTTACCAGAAATTTCCAGGATTTTTGGAAAAGTTTCTGGACATTTACTGGACATTTTCAGCCCCTTTGCAACCCTATTTGTGAACATTGCAAACAAATCTGATGCTAATCCTGATCATCTGAGACCATCTGCTGACTGAATCGCTCCAATGCTAAATTTCAGCTGATAAATAGTTCCGATTAAAATCCAATAAAATTCCGATTAAGCCCATACACCACATTTCATTGCCGGACCGAGTGCAAACCGTGTGGAGTGTGCCGTTTTAAACTGTAAAAAAAAAAAGTTTTCCTAATTGGTATTTTTGTCTTGTTTTCCAGTACAAACATTCCTAAATCAAGACACAAGCAAAATTACAAATTAGTCTTGTTTCTAATGAAATGTGTCAAAATGAAGTGAATTTATGATTAAAACAAGAAACAAAACTCCAATGGGCAAGTTGATTTTTCTGACCCCATTGACAGATATTTTTTCTTAACTCACTTCACTTTGGTACATTTTTCAGCAAACAACACTAAATATAATTTTGCTTCTCAAGTACATGTATCTTGATTAGGCTTGGAATTTTTGGAAACTTCCAGGATTTTTTGGGAATTTTTTGGAAACTTTTGAGCCCATTTGCAACCCTAATCTTGATCTAAGAATGTGTAGATATTTATACTGGAAAGCTAGACAAAAATACTAAGTAAGAAACACATTTTTTTATTCTCCCCAGAAATAAGGGTGAGCCGAGCAGGGCTTACTTCCCTCCAAATTTGCATAAAACTTTGGTCAAAACCATAAAAAATAAAAAGAAAGAAATCAACATAAACAATATTAACACACATATTCTGTTGTCAAGTAAAATCCTCACTTCGTCCTCAGCCTATGATTGTGAAACATACGCGTACACCTCTCTTTTGTGGAAACAATCACACTCTCTATCGTGGCTTTGCATAGGAAGATAAAAACCACGTGTTAGGAGTTTACACGACTACTGAGGACCGCAGAAATGACAAGACGGCCTCAAACTCAAGGCACAGCGTCGACGTTAACTTCTGAGCGGCCGCGAGAGAAAGAGAGAGAGTACGTGAAAGGTTTTCTTCCTGAGGTAGTTTTCAATAAAACAGTTCCTTTCATACTTATCTGTCCCTATCAGCACCCAAAAGAAAGTGAATAGAAGTATAAAATAAAACCAAGCAGTAGATCTAATCCGATCAGTGGTTACACGTCACATATCGCAGTTGGACTGAAGCGTGTGAAATCCACTGCGCTTTTTGTGCATTTTCATATGAAAAGGAGCATGTGCACAGTGTGGATCAACATACATTCAGCTCTGTCTGGTAATAAATAGAGAGAAAAAACAACACTAATCTAAACAAAATGCATAAAATAGTTTCTTATCACATTCATGAGAGGAGGATGAGGAGGAGGGTGCCCCCAAATATAACACCCGCCCCCGTGCAATAAGATGGGGAGGGTGTTTTCAAGGGAGGCGGGGCTAGTTGGCAGGGGCGGTGCCCTTTGGCACACAGGGGGAGGAGCCGGTCCTGTAGTTGCTCAGACTTGACTTACAGGAGTGCAATACTGCCTTAAACAGCAGGGGGAGCTGCTCCAAAGGGATGTTGACCAACTTCCCTGAAAAAAACGAGTGGAGAATATCTGAGTTTTTAACCGCAATTTATACCTTAAACAATATGATATCTCTTCTGGACTTACCTGCAATGCAGCGGATCTCTGGCAGACACATCATGATCTCGGGAAAGCGTTTGGGCTGGTGAGGGTACTTGTACTCGGTGTAATCCTGACAAACGTACCAGTAACGCTTGTTCAACTGCTCCAGCTGGGTCACATTGGTCAGACCCCGGATATCTAGACAAACAAAGAAATATCATGATGCTGGAAATATGAGGACTTGAAACATTTGAAAAGCACAGTGCTTTTCTATTTTATGTCATGTTGATATATACATTATTCTCTATATATCTGAGTGCTCAAGCAGTTTTCATGCATTAAGGCAATAATCTTTGACTCATCTCAACCGATTCATTCAGACGACTGATTCACTCAAGAATGAGGAGGCTGTTTGCGAATGAGTCATTGAATCTTTGACTCAACCGATTCGTTCAAATGGCTGATTCACTGAAGAATGAGGCAGTTGTTTATGAATGGGTCATTGAATCTTTGACTCAACACAACTGATTTGTTCAAATGGCTGATTCATTACAGTTGTTTACAAATGAGTCACTGAATCTTTGATTGATCTCAAATGATTTGTTCAGAAGGCTGATTCAGTCAAGAACGAGGCAGTTGTTTACGAATGAGTCATTGAATCTTTGACTCAACTCAACTGATTTGTTCAAATGGCTAATTCATTGCAGTTGTTTACAAATGAGTCACTGAATGTTTGATTGATCTCAAATGATTCGTTGAGAAGGCTGATTCACTCAAGAATGAGGCAGTTGTTTACGAATGAGTCATTGAATCTTTGACTCAACCGATTTGTTCAAACGGCTGATTCACTGAAGAATGAGGCAGTTGTTTATGAATGGGTCACTGAATCTTTGACTCAACCGGTTCGTTCAAACGGCTGATTCACTCAAGAATGAGGCAGTTGTTTACGAATAAGTCATTGAATCTTTGACTTAACCCATTCGTTCAAACGGCTGATTCACTCAAGAATGAGGCAGTTGTTTATGAATCAACCGATTCGTTCAAGATGCTGAGTCATTCAGTAATGAAACAGCACTCTAGGTTGTGTGATGTTGCTTAACTGTATCATATATTATAAATATAAAAATTCCACAAAATTCAGTTTTTAACTGCAATATGTTAACTGAGCTTCTTTGTGTGTGCTGCGCTCCTTTGTTTCCATTTGACTGTGCGAGCCTCAACAGCTCAACCTTGTTACCGTCATTATACATTATTATCCACTATCAATCGCCACTTACAATAAATGTAATAAAATCAGAATCATTCAAAAAATCCACTTGTCCCAGACAAGCCTTATCGTCGAGCTCTGTAATGTCTGTTGCATTATACTGTAAATATGACTGAATGTGTCTAAGTGGCGTTTTACCTTGGTTGAGGAAGTTGATGGCCTTCATGCAGGCGTATTCCTCATTGCTGACCTTCAACTGATGAAACTTACGGAACAGATAGATCAGCTTCTCCATCACCTCCATCCCATCCTCACTGAAACTACACACACACAATCCATCAATACACCACAGATTTCACAGCCGACCTCACAGCTATCGACAGTATTGATTGATCAGAACAATATCATGAATGCCACAGCTCAATCGGTAAGCAAAATTACATTTGTTGATGAATTTGTGCTGATGATACACACTAGAGTAAAGCTTCTTCTCACAAGAGCCGACATCCACATGAGAGTTTTTAATAAACCCGTTTCTGAGAAATGTTGATCTCTAATCTGATTCCATATGTGTGCACATCCTGCTAGCCGTAGAGTTTATGAGCTTAATTTATGTTACTAATGAGATAATAAGAGTATGTCTGAGTGGGAGACCATATGAACAGTGGAATAATGTTTTAGTGATAAAGCGTATCTTGGTGCTAAATTACTTCATGCCACGACATACCCAGCACCTTCAGTCTTCATGACTCTGAATCTGATCGGTCTCTAGGAATCGGTCTCCGCCGCTCTCCTTCACTCCCTTTGAACTCTCTCCCTAAAGGTAGGTCGTGACCTTCAGCATGCACCTGCCCCGTTAAAAGTGAGTGCTTCACTAGCTCAGACCTCACGCCCTGCATTTCTGCCCAGCATGCAACAGTAAATCTAGCCAGGGGGTTCAGAGGTCATGTGATCACAGACACACACACACACACACACACACACACACACACACACACACACACACACACACACACACACACACACACACCTCCTCCACGTTGGCTCTAGTATTTCATTCTTCAGGCCTAAGCCAACAAATATATTATATTTATATGTTTATAGTACATTTATTTCAAATAAATGCTGTTCTTTTGAAATTATCAAAGATTCCTGTAAAAAACAATCAATGTTTCCACACAATATGAAGCAGCTCAACTGTTTTTAACACTGATAATAATCATAACTGTGTGTTGATCATCAGATCCTCATATGAGAGTGATCAGTGAAGGATCATGTGACACTGAAGACTGGAGTAATGATGATAAACTCAGCTTTGATCACAGGAATAAATCACACTTTACTATATATTCACATTGAAAAGTGTATATTCATTTTGATCAAATGTGAACATACAAGATTTTTTTCAAAACAAAAAAATCTTGCATGCAAACAGATGTGCAAGCACACTCACACAAACACACACACTCACACAAACACACACGCACGCACTCACATAAACACACTCACACAAACACACATACACACACACATACAAACACACACACACACTCACACAAACACGCACGCACTCACTCACATAAACACACACTCACATGCAAACAGACAGACAGACACACACACACAAACACACACACTCACACGCAAACAGACACAGACACACACACACGCAAACACACACTCACATGCAAACAGACAGACACACACACACGCAAACACACACTCACACGCAAACAGACAGACACACACACACGCAAACACACACACTCACACGCAAACAGACAGACAGACACACACACACGCAAACACACACACTCACACGCAAACAGACAGCAAACACACACACGCAAACACACACACTCACACGCAGACAGACAGACACACACACACGCAAACACACACACTCACACGCAAACAGACACGTGCAAACACACACAATCACACTCACACAAACAGACACGCGCAAACACACACAATCACAATCACACTCACACACACGCAAACACTCACATGCAAGCACACATGCACACACATACACATACACACGCAAACACACGCAAACACACACTCACATGCAGACACGTGCAAACACGCACACAAACAAACGCACTCACAGAAACACACACACACGCAAACACACACTCACATGCAGACACGCGCAAACACGCACACAAACAAACGCACTCACAGAAACACACGCAAACACACACACTCACATAAACACACACTCACATGCAAACAGACAGACACACACACGTAAACACACACACTCACACGCAAACAGACAGACACACACACACGCAAACACACACTCACATGCAAACAGACAGACACACACACACACACACGCAAACACACACTCACATGCAAACAGACAAACACACACACATACATACAAACACACACACACTCACACAAACACACGCACGCACTCACATAAACACACACTCACATGCAAACAGACAGACAGACACACACACACACGCAAACACACACTCACATGCAAACAGACAGACACACACACGCAAACACACACTCACGCAAACAGACAGACAGACACACGCAAACACACACTCACATGCAAACAGACAGACACACACGCAAACACACACTCACATGCAAACAGACAGACAGACACACACACACGCAAACACACACACTCACATGCAAACAGACAGACAGACACACACACACGCAAACACACACACTCACACGCAAACAGACAGACAGACACACACATGCAAACACACACACTCACACGCAAACAGACAGACACACGCAAACACACACACTCACACGCAAACAGACAGACACACACACGCAAACACACACACGCAAACACACACACTCACACGCAAACAGACAGACACACACACACGCAAACACACACACTCACACGCAAACAGACAGACACACACACGCAAACACACACACTCACACGCAAACAGACAGACAGACACACACACACGCAAACACACACACACTCACACGCAAACACACACTCACATGCAAACAGACAGACAGACAGACACACACGCACAAACACACACACTCACACGCAAACAGACAGAGAGACACACACACGCAAACACACACACGCAAACAGACAGAGACACACACACACACACACACGCAAACACACACACACACTCACACGCAAACAGACAGACAGACACACACATGCAAACACACACACTCACACGCAAACAGACAGACAGACACACACACGCAAACACACACACTCACACGCAAACAGACAGACACACACGCAAACACACACACTCCACACGCAAAACAGACAGACACACACACACGCAAACACACACACTCACACGCAAACAGACAGACACACGCAAACACACACACTCACACGCAAACAGACAGACACACACACGCAAACACACACACTCACACGCAAACAGACACGCGCAAACACACACACAATCACACAAGACACGCGCAAACACACACAATCACAATCACACTCACACAAACACACGCAAACACACACTCACATGCAGACACGTGCAAACGCACACAAACAAACGCACTCACAGAAACACACACACACGCAAACACACACTCACATGCAGACGCGCAAACACGCACACAAACAAACGCACTCACAGAAACACACACGCAAACACACACACTCACATAAACACACACGCACGCACTCACATAAACACACTCACATGCAAACAGACAGACAGACACACACACGCAAACACACACTCACATGCAAACAGACAGACACACACGCAAACACACACACTCACATGCAAACAGACACGCGCAAACACACACACAATCACACGCAAACACGAACATGCAAGCACACACTCACATGCAAACACATACACACACACACAAACACACACTCACATGCAGACACGTGCAAACACGCACACAAACAAACGCACTTACACAAACACATAAATGCTTGTGTAAAACACACATACACGCAAATACACACACACAATAACACTCATACTATATAGTATATCATACATATATTTACTAAAATACATTATATTAATATATAAGCATATTAAAGTTTCATTTTAATTTATTTTAAAAAATTATATATATACACACACTATCTATCTATCTATCTATCTATATAGAAAGAGAGAGAGAGAGAGAGAGAGAGAGAGAGAGAGAGAGAATTAACACAAACATTTAAATAAAAAGAAATTTAAAAGCAATAATAATTATTTTACACAATATTAAATGAATTATTAAACTATTATTGTCCTATTAAAATATATATTATATATAACAAATAATATAAACAAAAATTCTATTAAACTTTTCACATTTAATTTGTTATTGAAAAATACAGAAAAAGTTTGGGGAAACCTAATATTGATGTTGTAAAAAGCTTTTTAAATAGTTTCTCACAAACATACAGTGGGAATCCACAAAACCTGTCCGATTTCTGAGGCGATGGAGAAATACAGGCAGAGACGTGAGATGAAAATGTGTTTTCTTCTGCCTTTCTCCCACACTCCCAAGCCTGAGCGTATCTGAAGCCTGGAGGACAGCCTAAACAAGCCCTACAGTCACACAAGAGCAGGAGGAGATCTTCCTCCAAATCATAGCGAGAGCTGGGAATGAGACCGGCGGGTGGCATGAGAAGTGTGTTCCTCACCTCTGCAGCTCTTCGTCCGACGGGGTGTATTTGTCAGTGACGCCGGCGAGGTCTCCGAGCACCTGAGCGCTGTAGACCGTCAGACAGGCCAGCAGGATGAGCTCCTGCCAGGTGGCACTCAGGAGCCGCGTGTAGTCCTCGATGGACAGCTCACAGAAGAACGGAAGCTTCTTGATCCAGGAGATCTGTCTGAAGAGAAGCTCATCTGCCAGCCGGCACAGCAGCGCGAACAGCTCCACCTGAGTGACCCGATACCTACGCACCAGAGATCAAGAGTGAGGCACGCCACTTTACAAACATCAGTGCTTTACCATGGGTGACGGTGCACATGGCTGTTGAAGGATGCTGCGTCTACATTTGAAATTGGCCTTTTTTGTTTCAAAGCTCTCTCCGTCCACACTGAAATCCTCCATGTGTAAAATGCAAAGGTCCTTGAAATGATACGAGAGACCAGACATAATAAAGTTCTGGCACGATCATTTTATTAACAAAATATCCCACCGCTCACATGGTGCTTTCGGCTCGCACTCATTCGCCATTACACGTCTGGTCTAAAACACACTCGCCTCATGTTTTGATGCAGGACAGCAATTGAGAGTAAATTTTCTTTCCCAGTTAACAAAAATCTGTTTTTAAAAACATTTTCCTACCGTTCCCATTAAGCTACATAAAAATGTTCTCTTAACATTCAGAGAACTAGCATGTTACTAGCATTCTTTAACACGTAGCTAACAATATTGAACACATTGCTAGCTGATTAGCATGTTCTTAGCATTATTTGGGATTTGCTAACATGGTTTAACACATTGCTAGCATGATTTCACATGCTACTAACTCGATTTAACACATTGCAAGCATGTTGCTAACATAATTAACATGTTGCTACAATAATTTAACATGTTGCTAACATGGTTAACACATTGCTAGCATGATTTAGCATATTCTTAACATAATTTAACAAGTTGCTAACAAGATTTAACACATTGCTAGCATTTCGATAGCAAGATTTGGCACATTGTTAACATGGTTTAACACATTGCTAGCAGGATTTAACATTTTGATACCATTATTTAACATGTTGCAAACATGTTGCTAGCATGATTAACACATTGCTAGCATGATTTAACATGTTTGCTAGCATGATTTAGTATATTGTTACATGATTAACACATTGTTAGCATGATTTACCTTTTGTTAGCATGTGTTAACATTTTCCTAACATGATTTAACAAGTTGTTAACAAGATTTAGCACACAGTGTTAGCATTTTGCTAGCATGATTTGTCACATTGTTAACATGGTTTAACACGTTGCTAGCAGGATTTAACGTGTTTTGCTAGCATGATTGAACACGTTGCAAGCATGATTTAACATATTACAAACATGTTGCTAGCATGATTAGCATTTTGCTACAATGATTTAACATGTTGCTAGCATTATTAACACATTGTTAGCATTATTTAGCATGTTTGCTGGCATGATTTAACAGTTACATGATTAACACATTGTTAGCATTCTTTAGCATGTTGCTAGCATGAGTTAGTATGTTCTCATGATCTAACAAGTTGTTAACAAGATTTAACATATTACTAGCATGTTGCTAGATTATTCAGTCGTAATGAAATGATACATGTTAGCTAGATTGTGTTCATTACCAGTCTAGCGATCTATGTTTATGCTGAAATATAATAAAATAATGCTTTCTATTTTTAAAAACACATATCACGTGTCGTTATCGTCGTTATGTCTAATGAGTTGGCTCGTGTGATTGACACATTGTTAGCATGATTTAGCATTTGTTAGCATTTTTCTTAACATGATTTAATAATTTAGCCAACAAGATTTAACACATTACTAGCATGTTGCTAGCATTATTTGGCACATTGTTAACATGGTTTAACACATTGCAAACAGGATTTAGCATATTGCTAGCATTATTTAACACCTTGCTACCATGATTAGCACATTGCCAGCATGATTCAGCCATAATTAAATGATACATGTTAGCTAGATTGTGTTCATTACCAGTCTAGCGATGTATGTTTATGCTGAAATATAATAAAATAATGCTTTCTATTTTTAAAATCACATATCGCGTGTCGTTATCGTCGTTATGTCTAATGAGTTGGCTCACGTGATTTAAGTTTCGCGCTTCAGAAATTCCATTAAGGGAGCATAGTGAGCATCGATGCACTGGGTTTTGCGGTGCATTGTGGGACTTTTTAGGGAGCGAATGTTTCAGTGTCCTGGAAGGATTCCCTTCAAATGGCCGACTCAGGACAAAAACGTCGTCTCAGTGTGGACGGAAGGCCAAACAAATGTGTTTTCAGATGCATCCGGATGAATGTGGGCGGAGCCTGAATGAGGTGTAGTTTACCCGTCCTCAATGAGCATGGGCGTGCCCAGCGGGGCCAGTTCCTCTGCTGCCACCAGCTGGCTGATGAGTGTATGGCTCTGGGGGTACAGACTGCGCGGCTGGGCGGCGTATCCGAACAGATGAGGCAGAAACTGGTAGTGCTGGGCCATTGCATTGCCAATGTACTGTTCCCTCAGAGCAGCGGTGTAGCCATTCAGCTCCACAGAGCGGCTGCGTCAGACAGGGAGGAAGCCGAGTATACTTTACACATGCACAACGGGTTTATTTCAATGCATCTGAGGCGAATGCAAAGGAATCCGGTCTTTTGATTATTCCTACACTGAATTCCACGGATGGAGCAGGGAATACTCACTTGGATGAGAGTGTGGATACGGGCGATGGCTGATTCCCGTCGGAGACGCCG
>CM031950.1:35859840-36049840 GCA_018749465.1 Paracanthobrama guichenoti | reverse complement strand
TCTCTCTCTCTCTCTCTCTCTCTCTCTCTCTCTCTCTCTCTCTCTCTCTCTCTCTCTCTCTCTCTCTCTCTCTCTCTCTCTCTCTCTCTCTCTGTCTCTCTCTCTCTCTCTCTCTCTCTGTCTCTCTCTCTCTCTCTCTCTCTCTCTCTCTCTCTCTCTCTCTCTCTCTCTCTCTCTCTCTCTCTCTCTCTCTCTCTCTCTCTCTCTCTCTCTCTCTCTCTCTGTCTCTCTCTCTCTGTCTCTCTCTCTCTCTCTCTCTCTCTCTCTGTCTCTCTCTCTCTCTCTCTCTCTCTCTCTCTCTCTCTCTCTCTCTCTCTCTCTGTCTCTCTCTCTGTCTCTCTCTCTCTCTCTCTCTCTCTCTCTCTCTCTCTCTCTCTCTCTCTCTCTCTCTCTCTCTCTCTCTCTCTCTCTCTCTCTCTCTCTCTCTCTCTCTCTCTCTCTCTCTCTCTCTCTCTCTCTCTCTCTCTCTCTCTCTCTCTCTCTCTCTCTCTCTCTCTCTCTCTCTCTCTCTCTCTCTCTCTCTCTCTCTCTCTCTCTCTCTCTCTCTCTCTCTCTCTCTCTCTCTCTCTCTCTCTCTCTCTCTCTCTCTCTCTCTCTGTCTCTCTCTCTCTCTCTCTCTCTCTCTCTCTCTCTCTCTCTGTCTCTCTCTCTGTCTCTCTCTCTCTCTCTCTCTCTCTCTCTCTGTCTCTCTCTCTCTCTCTCTCTCTCTCTCTCTCTCTCTCTCTCTCTCTCTCTCTCTCTCTCTCTCTCTCTCTCTCTCTCTCTCTCTCTCTCTCTCTCTCTCTCTCTCTCTCTCTCTCTCTCTCTCTCTCTCTCTCTCTCTCTCTCTCTCTCTCTCTCTCTCTCTCTCTCTCTCTCTCTCTCTCTCTCTCTCTCTCTCTCTCTCTCTCTCTCTCTCTCTGTCTCTCTCTCTCTCTCTCTCTCTCTCTCTCTCTCTCTCTCTCTCTCTCTCTCTCTCTCTCTCTCTCTCTCTCTCTCTCTCTCTCTCTCTCTCTCTCTCTCTCTCTCTCTCTCTGTCTCTCTCTCTCTCTCTCTCTCTCTCTCTCTCTCTCTCTCTCTCTCTCTCTCTCTCTCTCTCTCTCTCTCTCTCTCTCTCTCTCTCTCTCTCTCTCTCTCTCTCTCTCTCTCTCTCTCTCTCTCTCTCTCTCTCTGTCTCTCTCTCTCTCTCTCTCTCTCTCTCTCTCTCTCTCTCTCTCTCTCTCTCTCTCTCTCTCTCTCTCTCTCTCTCTCTCTCTCTCTCTCTCTCTCTCTCTCTCTCTCTCTCTCTCTCTCTCTCTCTCTCTCTCTCTCTCTCTCTGTCTCTCTCTCTCTCTCTCTCTCTCTCTCTCTCTCTCTCTCTCTCTCTCTCTCTCTCTCTCTCTCTCTCTCTCTCTCTCTCTCTCTCTCTCTCTCTCTCTCTCTCTCTGTCTCTCTCTCTCTCTCTCTCTCTCTCTCTCTCTCTCTCTCTCTCTCTCTCTCTCTCTCTCTCTCTCTCTCTCTCTCTCTCTCTGTCTCTCTCTCTCTCTCTCTCTCTCTCTCTCTCTCTCTCTCTCTCTCTCTCTGTGTCTCTCTCTCTCTCTCTCTCTCTCTCTCTCTCTCTCTCTCTCTCTCTCTCTCTCTCTCTCTCTCTCTCTCTCTCTCTCTCTCTCTCTCTCTCTGTCTCTCTCTCTCTCTCTCTCTCTCTCTCTCTCTCTCTCTCTCTCTCTCTCTCTCTCTCTCTCTCTCTCTCTCTGTCTCTCTCTCTCTCTCTCTCTCTCTCTCTCTCTCTCTCTCTCTCTCTCTCTCTCTCTCTCTCTCTCTCTCTCTCTCTCTCTCTCTCTCTCTCTCTCTCTCTCTCTCTCTCTCTCTCTCTCTCTCTCTCTCTCTCTCTCTCTCTCTCTCTCTCTCTCTCTCTCTCTCTCTCTCTCTCTCTCTCTCTGTCTCTCTCTCTCTCTCTCTCTCTCTCTCTCTCTCTCTCTGTCTCTCTCTCTCTCTCTCTCTCTCTCTCTCTCTCTCTCTCTCTCTCTCTCTCTCTCTCTCTCTCTCTCTCTCTCTCTCTCTCTCTCTCTCTCTCTCTCTCTCTCTCTCTCTCTCTCTCTCTCTCTCTCTCTCTCTCTCTCTCTCTCTCTCTCTCTCTCTCTCTCTCTCTCTCTCTCTCTCTCTCTCTCTCTCTCTCTCTCTCTCTGTCTCTCTCTCTCTCTCTCTCTCTCTCTCTCTCTGTCTCTCTCTCTCTCTCTCTCTCTCTCTCTCTCTCTCTCTCTCTCTCTCTCTCTCTCTCTGTCTCTCTCTCTCTCTCTCTCTCTCTCTCTCTCTCTCTCTCTCTCTCTCTCTCTCTCTCTCTCTCTCTCTCTCTCTGTCTCTCTCTCTCTCTCTCTCTCTCTCTCTCTCTCTCTCTCTCTCTCTCTCTCTCTCTCTCTCTCTCTCTCTCTCTCTCTCTCTCTCTCTCTCTCTCTCTGTCTCTCTCTCTCTGTCTCTCTCTCTCTCTCTCTCTCTCTCTCTCTCTCTCTGTCTCTCTCTCTGTCTCTCTCTCTCTCTAAGAAAGTAATGCTTTCCAATGTACCTCCGTTTATTCCCAGCGATACACTTAAGTGCATTCTCATGCGTTATGGCAAACTAATGGGACCGATTAGAATGATCCCGCTCGGTCTTAAGAATCCAGCTTTAAAACATGTCATGTCATTTAGACGCTACACCTACATGATTTTAAATGCTGAATCTCAAAACCTTGAAGTTTCGGTCAAAATGAGTTTTAACGGGAAAGATTACACGATATTTATCACAGCTGATTCAATGAAATGTTTTTCTTGTGGAAGACAGGGGCATGTGAGGCAGTCATGTCCTTTAAACATGGAGGCTGAGAAGCAGAGTGATGCATCAGCGGAGCAGGTGAGCAATGCTGTGGATAACATTAGTGTAGATGATCGAGCCTGACAGTGTGGATGTGCTTGTTCAGGACCGTCCTGCTGGAGATACGGGCAGTGGAGAGGTCTCTGATGTGCCTGTTCAGGACCGTCCAACTGCAGATAAGGGCAGTGCCTCTGTCATCAGCTCAGTGTGAAAGCTGATGAGGAGATCACTGATGCTGGGGTAATTACTGTTTCAAAATGCTCAGAAGAACAAAGTGAGCTTGAAAATGTGTTAGTACAAAGTAGCAGCTTGTTGCAATGTGATATAGATCTGTTCTCACAGAGAACTGAGGACTTATCTGAAAATGACTCTGAATGTGAAGGTCCAGATACTGGGGAAGATGTTGACATGAATTCACAGGGAAAGTCTGAGGGGAATAATCTTACCTCTTATTTAAAGCCTTCCTTTTACACCATTCAGCAGTTAAGTCATTTCCTAGATGCAACTAAGAATCAGAAAAAAACCAAACTGGAAAAGTTTTTCCCTGATTTGGAGCTGTTTGTTGAGTCTAGTGCCTTTGCTATGCGGAAGGCAACACTGGAAGAACTAGATCAACCCAAATGTTATAGGCTGAAAACATTTGTTAGTTCAGCTAGAAAAAGTTTAAATTGTCGTCTGAAGAAACATTGATCTAATGAAAAGTGTTAGCAAGCAGATGTGGTGGGTTGCTTTTTACCCCATTGTATTTGTCATGATTTTTTAAAATATTGGGTCTTTGAATATTAATGGTTGTCGCAGCACAGCTAAAAGAAGTGATCTCTTTAATTATCTCATTCTGAAGAAGGCTGATGTGATCTTACTGCAGGAGACACACAGATTCACAGAATCAGTCACAGTGGTTCAGCGATTGGAAGGGTGATGTGCTTCTAAGCCACGGCACAAATGTTAGTTCAGGGGTTGCATTTCTGTTTTCACCCCAGGTTGTTGGGATTTTAAAGAGTTTTGAGATCGTACCCGGTAGAATATTACGGGTTTATGTTACTTTGGGTGACCCAGTTTTTTCGTTGTTTAATGTGTATGCTCCAAATGATGGCCAGGAGCGCATTACCCGTTTTAAAAAGCTATCAGATACCTTATCTAACTGTCCCCAGGATAATATTATTGTAATGGGGGGAGATTTTAACTGCACTCTGAATCAGCAGTTGGACAGGAATCATAATGAACCACATCCCCCTTCAGCTAAGACTTTTAAAAGCATAGTTGATCGTTATAATTTTGTTGATTTGTGGAGAGATACATTTCCTGGCCTTAGACAATATACTTGGATGAAAGTGCACTCAAATAATATGTCTGTAGCGAGGCTTGACCGTTTTTATACTGAAGCGTCTCACAGAGGAAGGTTTTTTAGAAACTCTATTTCACCAACCTTTCTCTCAGATCATCATTACATTTCTATGGCGGTTTCTGTTGAGGCCACTAAACCTTACAAATCACTCTGGCACTTTGACAACAGTTTACTTCAGGATCACTGCTTTATTCATTCTTTTCACTTGTTTTGGGATTCTTGGAGAGAGGAGAGAGTAAGTTTCCCATCTTTAAGTCAATGGTGGGATGTGGGCAAGGTGCAGATTAAAATGTTCTGTCAGCAGTTTACTGCACACATCAGAGGAGCCCTGGTCCAAAGAATGAAAGCCCTTGAGCAAGAAATCCTTGGACAAAGCAGTCATAGTTCTACAGATTTTATTCCCACTGGCTCGTTCGAAAGGAAAAAGTTCCTTTTACGCAACTTAGCAGAAGAACAAGGAAAAACAAGGAGTAAACGATATGGATTCTCCTACTACTTATTTCTTTGGACTTGAAAAAAAACCAAGAGCACATAAGTATCTTCATCAGCTGAAACTTCCAGATGGAAGAGTATTAACAACACAAACGGAAATTAACGCCTTTGCTATTTCATTTTATGAAGATTTATATCGTTCAGAGCCATGTAATGGAGAAGAAGCAGACACACTTCTGAGAGACCTGCCGCAACTCTCTGAAAAGGATAAGATGGATCTTGAGAAGTCTTTGACAATGGCTGAACTTTTGAGAGCTGTTCAGGACTTGAATCCTGGAAAGTCACCTGGTTTGGACGGTCTTTCAGCCGAGTTTTACAAGGCCTTTTGGAATTTAATTGGCCAGGACTTCCATGATGTTTTGGAAGAAAGCATCGAAAGAGAGACCCTTCCTCTAAGCTGCCGGAGAGCGGTTTTAACTTTGATCCGAAAGGGGTCAACTTTGATTTAACTTTTGATAAGAAAGGAGATCTTAGCTGCTTAAAGAATTGGTGCCCCATCTCCTTGCTGTGCGTCGATCTTAAGATCTTTTCAAAGGTTTTAACCAACAGACTGAAGAACTGCATAGAAACTGTCATTCATAACGATCAGTCGTACTGTATCCCCAACCGAACAATTTTTGATAACCTCTTCCTGATCAGAGACATTATTACAGTGGCAAAAAGACATAACCTGGACATCAGCCTTCTCTCTTTGGACCAACAAAAAGCTTTTGATAGAGTGGACCACTCTTATCTATTTAAGACTCTTGAGGCTTTTGGTTTTGGTCATCATTTTGTGTTTTTAGTCAAGCTCATGTATACTGAAATTTATAGCATTTTAAGAGTAAATGGTACATTAACCAGACCCTTCTCAGTGACACGAGGAATCAGACAAAGGTGCCCTCTTTCAGGTCTACTTTATGCTATCGCTATTGAGCCTTTTTTGTGTTTGCTGAGAAAAGGATTATGTGGTATTGGTGTTCCTGGTTGCCCTAAAGTTCCCCAAGTAAAGCTTATTGCATATGCAGACGATGTTACCCTGATGATCAGGAACTCAAATGATATTGAAACTATAATTTTATGTTTGAATATTTTTCAAAAAGCAACCTCAGCATGTATAAACTGGGAAAAATGTACTTCTTTATTGATGGGAGACTGGTGCAGTACAGGGCCTCCTGATTTACCGATGCAGTGCAAATGGGCCCAGGATGGGCTAAAGGTTCTTGGCATCTACTTTGGATCTGACCAGTATATGGATAAGAACTGGGAAGGACTGGTTGAGAAGGTTACTGACAAAATTCAAAAGTGGAAGTGGATCCTCCCACAGCTTTCATATAGAGGGAGATGCTTGGTTATTAATAATCTGGCAGCTTCAATGCTTTGGCATAAAGTCACAGTTTTAGTTCCTCCTAAAGAACTGCTTTTAAAGATTCAACGAGTTTTTGTTGACTTTTTTTGGAATGGTCATCATTGGCTTCCGCCGGGAGTGCTTTATCTTCCTGTTCCTGAGGGCGGTCAAGACCTCATACATGTGGAGTCAAAGATCAGAGCAATGAGACTACAAACTTTGCAAAAACTGCTGTATTGCTCTGATGGCATGCCATGGGTGGACTTTTGTCTGTATATTCTTAAAGATCTTGGAGGAATAGGCCTTTGACAAAGAGCTATTTTTAATCGAGAAGCCTCATGTTGAAGGTGTGTGTTCTTCGTTTCTTAATTTTTATCGATCAATTTTTCAGTCATGGAGTTTGTTAAAATTTTTAAGAGCAAGTGACGAAAACTATAGATGTTCAGAACCTTTGTTTTTTAATCCTTTTCTTAAGATACAGCCGCCAGTATCAGACTCTGTTATGAAAATGTTTGTGAATGCTGGAATAATTCGAGTTGTGGACCTGCTCAATGTCACAGACGGCCAGTGGCGAACGGCTCAGGCACTCACTGACCAGGTTGAGATTCGGTCAATATTCAGATTCGGGAATAGTTAACAGCATTAAAACTTGTTTTCCCCCTGTTTTTACCTTATTTATAAATTCTGTTTTAATTAATGGCTTTTTATCTAAGAATTTTCCGGTATTAAAAGTTGTTCCGAATAATATTGAAGAGAGTGAAGAGAACACTAAGGTTTTTTTGTTAAAAGGGTTTGATTTTTTTAGATTTTCAAAGCATGAGTAAGAAAATGCTTTATCATTTTAATGTTAAATCCTCACACTTTGACCAGTTAAAGGGAAGGGTTGACACTAAATGGAGGACTTGTCTTTCTGTGCCCAGAGAGGTGAACCCCTCATGGAGGCTGCTGTATAAGCCTCCTGTCCCCAAAAGATGTGGAGGTTTACAGTGGAGGATCCTTCACAGTGCAGTGGCTACAAATGCCTTTGTTTCAAAATTTAATGAAATGGTTTTATCTGAATGTGCGTTTTGTAAGGTTTCTGACAGTTTTTCATTTGTTCTGTGAGTGTTCCAGGCTGGTTCCACTTTTTGCACTTTTAGAAATACTTACCATGAAAATGGGATTTGTTTTTACAAATACCCTTTTTATTCTTGGTTGTACGTATAAACAGTCATGGCATGAACAGTGTGTGCTTGCCAATTTTTTAATAGGCCAAGCTAAGTTAGCAATTTTAAAAACGCATCAGTGGAAAAATGCGGGTCAAGATGTTGATTTGTTGTCTCTTTTTAAATCATTAGTTGAATTTAGGGTTACCATTGAATTTGCATATTATAAACAAACTGATAATGTCCCCTTTTTTAAAATGAAGTGGGGTGTGAGAGATGCTTTAGTATCAGTCAGTGATTTTGGAAATATGGTTTTCAACTGGTGAATATTTATTTCTTTTTTCTGTAATGTTTTTTTTATAATGTTGTAAATTAAAATGGTTTTTAAAAGTCAAAAAAAGTCTCTGTCTCTCTCTGTCTCTCTCTGTCTCTCTCTCTGTCTCTCTCTCTCTCTGTCTCTCTCTCTCTCTGTCTCTCTCTCTCTCTGTCTCTCTCTCTCTCTGTCTCTGTCTCTCTCTGTCTCTCTCTCTCTCTCTCTCTCTCTCTCTCTCTCTCTGTCTCTCTCTCTCTCTCTCTCTCTCTCTCTCTCTCTCTCTCTCTGTCTCTGTCTCTCTCTCTCTGTCTCTGTCTCTCTCTCTCTGTCTCTCTCTCTCTCTCTCTCTCTCTCTCTCTCTCTCTCTCTCTCTCTCTCTCTCTCTCTCTCTCTCTCTCTCTCTCTCTCTCTCTCTCTCTCTGTCTCTCTCTCTCTGTCTCTCTGTCTCTCTGTCTCTCTCTCTCTCTCTCTCTCTCTCTCTCTCTCTCTCTCTCTCTCTCTCTCTGTCTCTCTCTCTCTCTCTCTCTCTCTCTCTCTCTCTCTCTCTCTCTCTCTCTCTCTCTCTCTCTCTCTCTGTCTCTCTCTCTCTCTCTCTCTCTCTCTCTGTCTCTCTCTCTGTCTCTCTCTGTCTCTCTCTGTCTCTCTCTGTCTCTCTCTGTCTCTCTCTCTGTCTCTCTCTCTCTCTCTCTCTCTCTCTCTCTCTCTCTCTCTCTCTCTGTCTCTCTCTCTCTCTCTGTCTCTCTCTGTCTCTCTCTCTGTCTCTCTCTCTCTCTCTTTCTCTCACCTTTACGGTTCATCCCCATCTGCAGGCACTTGAGCAGCCGGCAGTACTGGCAGCGGTTGCGCTGTTTGCGCGACATCTCGCAGTTCTTGTCGCGGCTGCATCGGTACACACGCTTGTTGCAGATGCTGCGCTTGAAGAAGCCCTTGCAGCCCTCGCAGGAAATGATGCCATAGTGCAGTCCTGTGGCGCGGTCTCCGCAGATGAGACAAGAGCGCTGCTCAGCCTGGTCATCTGAGAGAAACACACACACACACACACACACACACACACATATTAACATATTGTCATAATTTTTTACAGTGATATTCACTTTGCTATGAAGATGCGCTACTGTTCAAAGGTTCAGCTGTTCTCTGTGTGAATATACAGTAAAGTGTGAGTTATTCCTGTGATCAAAGCTGAGTTTATCATCATTACTCCAGTCTTCAGTGTCACATGATCCTTCACTGATCACTCTCAGATGAGGATCTGATCATCAACACACATTTATGGTTATTATCAGTGTTGAAAACAGTGGAAACTGTGATATTTTTATTTCAGGATTCATTGATGAATAGAAAGTTCAAAAGAACAGCCTTTGCTTAAGAAATGACTGTTTATATATATATATATAAATGTCCTATTGTGCACAACTTTCTTGCTAACCAAGGCTGTGTGGGTGGAGACAAATAATATTAACCAATAACATTTGCACCTTCCAATCACAGTCTGACGTGACACTGAATATCAAAGTTAAATTAAAGTTAAAGGCATTTCATGTTGTTTTTAAGAAAAAATGTTTCATTCGTGGCGAAATGAAAACACTGAAAAAACAAGTAAAATTAATTTGAAAATATATATTTTGCAAGTCTTGTGCACACGGTTTAAGTAACTCTCACATATGGAATTAAGTAAAATCTACTTAACTAAATTAAGAAATGAACACAGAAAATAAGTTGAAGTTTACTTTGCAATACTCCGTTTAAAGTACATTTTACTCATACTGTGACCCTGGACCACAAAACCAATCATACGGGTCAATTTCTTGAAATTGAGATTTATACATCATCTGGGTCTAATATCCTAATGATTTTTGGCATAAAAGAAAAATGTATAATTTTGACCCTTATAATGTATTGTTGTACAGATATACCCGTGAGACTCCAGATGGACTCCAGATGTCACAAAACAGCCAAAAGCAATGCTAAAACAGTGTACATACAGCTGGAAAACAGTCAAAATGCAATTATGCATGCCCCAGTGCATGATGGGAACACCAGCATTAGAAAGGTTGAGTCATTTCTACAAGCAAAGTTGCATACTCTCTTGAGTAGGTACTTATTTTTAATAGTTACTTCACAAGCACTAAAAAAGTGTGTTCTATATCAAACGTTCAGACGCCACGGACCCCCAAACATGAACGTCCTCGTGTGAGGGACACATCCTGACATTTAAAACACGCCTGACTACTGAAAAACACTCACCATATTAATATTATCTAACATCAGCTTCTATTGAGTTACTTTATTATATAGCTTTTCTACGCACTATAATAATGTACTGTTAAACGTGTCATTTATTAGTTTATTTCAATCTAATATAAATAAGCAATTAAATGTTAAATTAACATAAAATATAAAAATAAAAAGAATTATAAATTAAATTAATAAAACCGTGATTAAAATACACATTTTTATTGATTTAATAGATTAATAAAAATAGTTTAATCACATTATTAATTTATTTTAATCTAATTTATTTATGTACTTTAATATAATGATATTTCTCAAACTTTTGCACATTTATTTAAGCTAATTTGCTTATTTTAATATTATTATTAATATGATTTTTACAGTTTTACGCTAAGCTTTCTCACATATATTCATTTTAAATCTCTTTTATTTATTATTTGTACATTTTTATCATATGATAATATAACATTCAATCATTTATTTGTTCGTTTAATCTAATTTATGAATTTTTTTCTCTAGACTTAAGCAAAGAAATAAAAAAATGAATTAAAATTATAAGAAATTAAGCAAATTTATTTACTTATTTAAATGTATTTATTTTTTATATGTTTATGTTAATTTAATATTTAATAACATTTATTCATTTATTTATTTTAATCTTATTCATTTATTTATTTGCTTTTTTCATGGTCACTTCTTTTGCGGCCCCTTGGGGTCCCTCTGGACCCCAGTTTGAAAACCCCTGTTCTATATAGTATGAATGTAATCCGGATGTACATCCGCCATGTTGTCATTATCATGTGACCTTCCAGCGTCACTGTCATTCACAAACCCTCTCCCGTGGCCTCATGGGATAGTAAAGTGTCCATCAGATGCACAGCAGAAGTCCTGCTCTTTTATGAGTGCTGTGGATTCAGACACTTCTATTGTCACATGTTTTTTTCACCTACTGTACAGTAGGGAAGTGTGTGATTTGGGACACAGCCCAAGACAAACACACACACACCCTCCCCCAGCCCCTGACCAGATGGGTCGGTGCCATGGTAACTGTGAATGCGTGAGGAATGTGCTTGCTCACCGCGGCTGTGGCGTCACGGCTGACTAAGCGAAGAAAGGGTTCAAACCGAGAGCAGCAGAAACACTAACCCTCCCTCGCTCCCTCGCTCGCCCGCTGTCAGAGTCACGAGATCAGCTCACACTGAAGCCAGACCCCCGTCTGATCACTGAAGAATCCGATGCCTTCGCTGGTTAAATGGTGAAGAATCAGCAGTGATTCTTTTTTAATGATTCAATCAAAAACATTTGCATTAATAAAGCCTATACTGTATCATATCTGATGCTAAAATACTACATGATCAACAACCTGTTGCACACTCTTTAGTGAGAAAAATGTGTCTTTTAATGATTTTTGCTAGTAATATTTTAAGACGAACACTTCCTGGAATGAAGCAACTCGGGTTTACTTGATTCAAATGTGAATATGCAATATGATCATCAGGCTTTATCTGTTCATCTGTCAATCATCACTGTGTTGCATTGCATTATGTTTTAAAACAGAGCTTTGATCATAAAACTAACCATTATAATAACATCTTACTAAGACGTCTTATTGGCAGATATTGATATTTATATGCATTGTATGTCAGTATCTGCTACACGGTAATAAAGAGCTCACTGATTGACTTTTTTAAATACCAAATTGCGGTCCCTCTGAATAAAATTGAGCTGTTTTTCCTCCATATTCTCACTGTAGCAGACTATATTATGAGCCATAACCTGTTTCTAGATGTATTTTTGTAACATTTTATCTAAAGGTTCAATAAAATAAAAATAAAAAGATTTTTCTGACTATTATTTTATATCTACACTGTAAAAAAATGAGAGATGATTTATGTGGTTCAGATAACATAATATTTTAAGTTTCTGTTGATTAAACCAAATCTCCTTCATTGTATTAACTCAAAGTTTTAATTTCAATTAACTTAAAATGTTAAGGTTACTATTTAATTTTTCAAGTTAGACCAACAATAATTCAAAGCTGTAGACAATTAATATAGTGCTAAACGGCAGTGATTTGATGAATCAATTGAAACTAAAAATGAAAAATGATTCTGCACTGTAAAAATACTGTTGGTTTAACTTTAGAAAAGCCTGTTTGCCTTAAAATGTAGAGTTCATTGAAATTAACAACTGAAATTGGTTTATTAATAGAAACTCAAAATATGTTATCTGAACCACATTAACTATCTAAGATGATTTGACAACAGATAAAAAGTTGTGATAAATCATGAAAATCGCCATCTTTTCGGTGATGAAAGATCTACGCGTTATAAAAGTGGAAACTGACCGAAAGTCAAGGCGATAAACACAAACCCGGATGATTTCCCGGTGAAAGAGCCGGCGGGGTCAACGGCCGGGGCTGTGGACCATTAACAGAGAGTTCAAGTCATAAAAACAGGGTCACAGCCCAGCGCCTTTTCTTTCTCAATATGAGAGGGAGTTCCGCCGGCCCGTCATTACAGCGGAGTCAAGAACAGGCCATTCATGCCATCTGACGGGCCTTTCCTCCTCTTTAGGACTGTATGATTACAGTGCAAATGCTGCCTTTTCATCCGGCTTTCAAAGCAGCAATGCTTCAGTGTTTTCTGAGGAGCCGAGCGAGCCGAAGGGGTCAAGAGTGCGCCGGGACAGTCCAGGGTTACACACGTGTTAAGTGTGGCCTTTCAGGCTTTAAAGCTTCATATTTTGACTTGAAGCACGAGGGTTTACACATGAACGGATAGATGACTGCTGGGGGAACATTTCCCTGGCCTTGTGTCTCATCGGGAGCTTCAAAACAGGGCTCAGAAGAAAAACAATCAGTCGCATGACTGCCGATATTGAATGTTTAAGATATCACACGGGAAGGCATTCATTTGACCAAACGTGAGTGATGTTACAAAAAATATATATTTCTTTTGATCGGTCTATTCATCAAACAATCCTGCAAAAAAGAAGATATTCAGCATCAGATCCTCATGTGAGAGTGATCAGTGAAGGATCATGTGACACTGAAGACTGGAGTAATGATGATAAACTCAGCTTTGATCACAGGAATAAATCACACTTTACTGTATATTCACTTAGTGCCAATTGGGCATCGTTTGAATGCCACGGCCTACCTGAGCATTGTTTCTGACCATGTCCATCCCTTTATGACCACCATGTACCCATTCTCTGATGGCTACTTCCAGCAGGATAATGCACCATGTCACAAAGCTCAAATCATTTCAAATTGGTTTCTTGAACATGACAATGAGTTCACTGTACTAAAATGGCCCCCACAGTCACCAGATCTCAACCCAATAGAGCATCTTTGGGATGTGGTGGAACGGGAGCTTCGTGCCCTGGATGTGCATCCCACAAATCTCCATCAACTGCAAGATGCTATCCTATCAATATGGGCCAACATTTCTAAAGAATGCTTTCAGCACCTTGTTGAATCAATGCCACGTAGAATTAAGGCAGTTCTGAAGGCGAAAGGGGGTCAAACACAGTATTAGTATGGTGTTCCTAATAATCCTTTAGGTGAGTGTATATATTATGTGATTAATTACGATTCATTTTTCCCCAGCACTAATATTATGTATTATGAATATTATGTAAATATCTACATATTCATCAAATAAATATTCCTGTTGCTAATTTGACCATATAAATGAAATCAATAAAACAAATGACAAGTTAAAAACATGCTGTGTTAGAAAAAATGCTTTTCTTTCTCTGTGTTTTTGTCTTGTTTCCAGTCTAAACATCGAAACATTCTTAACTCAAGATGCATTTACTACACAAGTACTGTTATATCTTGTTTTCAGAAAGAAAAAAAAATCTTTTTGCTGAAAACAAGCTAAATAATCTGCCAGTGGGGTAATATAAATGATCTTACTGCACTGGCAGATCATTGTTCTTGTTTTTAGCAAAAACAGACGTAATGATTTCTGAAAATGAGACATGATATCTTGTCATTTTACGCACTGATTTAAGAATGTTTGGATATTTGGACTGGAAACAAGACAAACACACCCAGTAAATCAGTGTATATGAACAATCATTTGAAGCATATTGTATGTTTTACACTGAATAAATACAGCATCTCATGTTCTGACAATCACAGACGGTCACATGACTGCCCGCTCAAGTCACATTTACCACCTGGAAACAAATGCCTTGATTGTGTTAACCTGAATTTGACATTTTGAATCTAAATGCAAAAAATTGCTTTTGGTTTTTTTTAAATTTTGGTTTCCTACGCTTGACTGAAAAACCTTTTAGACCATTCCAGAGGAAGAAGATGCATGTGGGATATCATCAAACGGCTGGATAACACTGAGTCCGACTGTCCCCTGTCCCATTCAGAGAGACGGGGAGGGAAAATGCGCACAGATTTGGGCTGATCTCTTAAACTTTTGCATCTGAATGACATTGGCATTGAGATACCGGCGGTGAACTTTAACATACTGAGAGCTTTACTGTACTGGACACACAAGAGCCTCCTGTCAGATAAGCCTTACACGGGACTTTAACACATGCATCCGCTACCACAGAGTGTCATACGCAGGAGCAAAGCCTAATTCAATATGCAAGACAACCTATTTCTAGCAAATGAGTCAGCATTGAGCACAAAAGTGTGACTTCATGCCCTGGTGGCATATTTGTCAAATGGAGAGGACGCCCATATGCGCTACTGTAACACTGACCCGTCCCTGTGACCTCAAACCATTTGCCTGGAATTCCTAGCAGATGTTACGTTATGCAGGAGGCATCTGAAACCATAAATTATTGACCAGTGCATGTGAAATGACCGACTTCCTTTAATGAGAAAACACTGCTTCCAACGCCGGCTTCCTTTATTCACACCCCGGCCGCCTTTGATTGGTTAAATTTGTCACCCTCTCTTTCAAGTGCATGGCCAGCCTATAAACCTGGAGTTCTCTCGCACCTTCACACACTTGATCCCACAGCGTCACTTCACACCCCCGGCCCCGTCTCATTCTGCCCCGTCACTCACACGCCGGGACCAACTGGAGGATCCTGGAATGCTTTTCAGGGAGATTGGGAATTTGAGCTTAAAAATTTGTGAAAACATACATGATAAAAAAAGGAATATATTGTATATGAAATAAAATTACACACACACACACACTACTATTCAACACTACTATTTTACTCATATGAGGATTTGATGCTCCTTATCTTTAATATTTTTGTGGAAACCGTGAAACTTTTCTTTTTCAGGATTCTTTAATAAATAGAAAGTTCAAAAGAACAGCATTTATTAGAAAACAAAATCTTTTGTAGTATTATAAATGTCTTCACTGATCAATTTAATGCATCTTTGCTGAATATAAATATTAATTTAAAAATGTTGTGTGAGTGTTTTTGTGTGTGAATGAGTGTGTGCGTGTGTGTGTGTGTCTGTGTGTGTGATGGGTAGGTGCAGTGTGTGTGTGTGTGTGTGTGTGTGTGTGTGTGATGGGTAGGTTTAGGGGTAGGGGCAGTGTGTGTGTGATGGGTAGGTTTAGGGGTAGTGTGTGTGTGTGTGTCTGTGTGTGTGATGGGTAGGTTTAGGGGTAGGGGCAGTGTGTGTGTGTGTGTGTGTGTGTGTGTGTGTGTGTGATGGGTAGGTTTAGGGGTAGGGGCAGTGTGTGTGTGTGTGTGTGTGTGTGATGGGTAGGTTTAGGGGTAGGGGCAGTGTGTGTGTGATGGGTAGGTTTAGGGGTAGGGGCAGTGTGTGTGTGTGTGTGTGTGTGTGTGTGTGTGTGTGTGTGTGTGTGTGATGGGTAGGTTTAGGGGTAGGGGCAGTGTGTGTGTGATGGGTAGGTTTAGGGGTAGGGGCAGTGTACGGGGATAGAATGTATAGTTTGTACTGTATAAAAACCATGTGTGCACCAACATGTGTGTGTGTGTGTGTGTGTATGTGTGCAAGTCAGTGAATGTGTGTGTGTGTGTGTGATGGGTAGGTTTAGGGTAGGGGCAGTGTGTGTGTGTGTGTGTGTGTGTGTGTGTGTGTGTGTGTGTGTGTGTGTGTGATGGGTAGGTTTAGGGGTAGGGGCAGTGTGTGTGTGTGTGTGTGATGGGTAGGTTTAGGGGTAGGGGCAGTGTGTGTGTGTGATGGGTAGGTTTAGGGGTGTGTGTGTGTGTGTGTGTGTGTGTGTGATGGGTAGGTTTAGGGGTAGGGGCAGTGTGTGTGTGTGTGTGTGTGTGTGTGTGTGTGTGTGTGTGTGTGTGATGGGTAGGTTTAGGGGTAGGGGCAGTGTGTGTGTGATGGGTAGGTTTAGGGGTAGGGGCAGTGTACGGGGATAGAATGTATAGTTTGTACTGTATAAAAACCATGTGTGCACCAACATGTGTGTGTGTGTGTGTGTGTGTGTGTGTGTATGTGTGCAAGTCAGTGAATGTGTGTGTGTGTGTGTGATGGGTAGGTTTAGGGGTAGGGGCAGTGTGTGTGTGTGTGTGTGTGTGTGTGATGGGTAGGTTTAGGGGTAGGGGCAGTGTGTGTGTGTGTGTGTGTGTGATGGGTAGGTTTAGGGGTAGGGGCAGTGTGTGTGTGTGTGTGTGTGTGTGTGTGTGTGTGTGTGTGTGATGGGTAGGTTTAGGGGTAGGGGCAGTGTGTGTGTGTGTGTGTGTGTGATGGGTATGTTTAGGGGTAGGGGCAGTGTGTGTGTGTGTGTGATGGGTAGGTTTAGGGGTAGTGTGTGTGTGTGTGTGTGTGTGTGTGATGGGTAGGTTTAGGGGTAGGGGCAGTGTGTGTGTGTGTGTGATGGGTAGGTTTAGGGGTAGGGGCAGTGTGTGTGTGTGTGTGTGTGTGTGTGTGTGTGATGGGTAGGTTTAGGGGTAGGGGTAGTGTGTGTGTGTGTGTGTGTGATTGGTAGGTTTAGGGGTAGGGGTAGTGTGTGTGTGTGTGTGTGTGTGATTGGTAGGTTTAGGGGTAGGGGTAGTGTGTGTGTGTGTGTGTGTGTGTATGTGTGTGTGTGTGTGTGTGTGTGTGTGATTGGTAGGTTTAGGGGTAGGGGTAGTGTGTGTGTGTGTGTGTGTGTGTGTGTGTGTGTGTGTGTGTGTGTGTGTGTGTGTGTGTGTGTGTGTGTGTGTGTGTGTGAGAGAGAATGTGTGTGAATGAGTGTGTAGCGGAGGATGGGAGGACAGAACAGATGATGGCAGGAGAGAGCGGAGGATGGGGAACAGAGAGAAACACAGAGCTCTCTCTCTCTCTTTGTCTTTCCTTTCCATTACAATCAATCCCAGCTGAGCGGGTGTTCGGGGGAGGTTTGGCTTTCCTGTACTTTTCCGCTCTTCTATCCCTCGTTCTCCTTTCTCTGGATCCTCTGCTTTTTATCTATATGCACATCACTTTTACAGACGCTCCAGCTGGTCAAATCTGGCCATACATCAAATAATTTAATAAATCAATTCAGATCTACATCTCAGACAGCCACAGTTATTTTATATCATTGAGATCATTCTACAGTTTTTGTGTTAAATATTTATATTTTTGCACTTTGTTCAAGTTTCAGTAATTAGTTTTGTCATTTTTATTGGTTATTGTTTAGTTTTTTCATAAATATATCTTTTTATGAAATTGTATTTTTATACATCGTTAAACTAAATGAAATGATATTTTTTCATAAATAACTGTAACCAAAGTCCAAATGCATTATAATATTTGCAGAAACTGATTGTTTGTCTTGCGTTTAACAAGTATTACACAAGTATATTTAAGTTACAAGGCATAATTAATGCAGTAAAATACTTTTATAATGTATATAAAGGCGTTTATTAAAGTGCTACCAGTGTATTATGGGTTCAGCTTTAGTTGCATCAAACCGGTTCAATCGGAGCATGTCTGGTGTCCCGATGGCTCCGATCTCCACGGCCGGACAGTGTCATGTTAATCCTCCACACTTCCACACTCATCTGGGCTTTTCTCAAATGCAAAGCACGGGAGGCTGAGGAGCGAGTCTCCCCCGCTGTAGTAATCTCATAACCATTACAACAGGCAGGAATTAGCAAGCGGTAATTACACCGAGTCTTAATGTAACGCAAAGCATTCTGCCGACACACACCCACTGAATCCTGCCGCTCGGAGGAAGGCTTTGTGCTTCATGTAAATGTGTTTCTGACAACAGTCCATTCAGTCGCCTGGACTTAACCCTGGGCGTTCAGAGAGATGTTAAAGATGCATTCATTACACACTACCACTCAATTAATAAATTCATATTTGTATGCATTAAATTGATCAAAAGTGACTGTAAAGATATTTTTAATAAGATTTCTATTTCAAATAAATGTCGCTCTTTTAAACTTTCTATTCATTAAAGAATCCTGAAAAAAAAATTCACAAAAATATTAAACATATTCAGCATCAGATCCTCACATGAGAGTGATCAGTGAAGGGTCATGTGACACTGAAGACTGGAGTAATGATGATAAACTCAGCTTTGATCACAGGAATAAATCACACTTTACTGTATATTCACACAGAGAACAGCGGATTTAAAATATAAAAATATTTCACATTTTTACTGTATTTACTGTTTTCCATTCAAATAAATGCAGCCTTGTTGAGCAGACGAAACAAACACTTCAATCGTACTGACCCAAGCGTTTGAGCGCTAGTGTACATTATATCATATCATAGCATATATACTGAGACGCATTCAGGCTGTGGCGGCTTCAGAAAGCCCTGTATTATATCAGAACAGCAGATCTTACAGTAAAGCACCAAAGGCCAATTATCTGAAAGCCCTCGCAGCCCAGCGGCGTTACAGCAGAGTATTGAGCCGCTCATACACATCGCTGCGTTTCAACATCTCGGCCATTGTTTGGCCTCTCGGAGCATCCACCGTTAGCTTAAGAAAATCAATAAAGGCCATCAGCAGATAAAGCACATCAAAACCTGAAATATTTGCAAACATTACACAAGACATTGATCCCCCGTCACAAGGGCAGATGTTTTTCTCAGAGATCTGCTGCGGCTTCATTAATAAAGGTGAGCGCTCAGAAAAGCGCCGTGCCATCTCAGGTTTTATCTAAGGAGATTGACAATGTGTGAGATTTGCATGCGGCTCATGTGGTAACACACGATTCTGGTTTATAATGAGGTGTTCTGTGCGATTTAAGAGAGGTTTTGAGCTACAGCACGGCCCTCGTTTGAGAACACGAACAGATGAACCGATGAAGAGCGACGGACACAAACATCAATGATGCTAAAATAAGACCTGCGTGTATCAGGATGTGTGTGTGTGTGTGTGAATCTGCTCCAGTCTCATAATGACCTCAACACACGACGCCTGGCTTCGGAAAAACAGATTTTACAGGAAAACACTATTTGTGTTTTGGCGATGCATTCACTAACAGTAACAGGGGTTCTGAAGATCACTTTAAGACTGTTTCAAGACCTTTCTAAGACCTAGAGAAGAACATGCAAGGAATAAACTGATGTTCTCTAGAGAGAAACACAATGCAGCACTTCAGAGTTTGACATCCGTTACTTTTTAAGTCATTTCACAAAGAAAGTCGCTTGAATCGCTCTGATCTCCAGCGCTAGAATACAGAAATCACTTTTACTGAGGCGTCTGATGCACAAGAGCGATGCTCTTCCTCAGTGTTTCTGTCTGGTTTTACAGTGCAAAAGATTCATTTCAAACAACATGAAGTCTTGATTTCAAAGGTTTCTTGATTTAAAGATGTTTAGATGTTTGTATTTATATAGGGGACATTTATTTTTTGATATGCATGCAACATTTAATGCCATGACTTAATGTAAGACTTTCTGCTCTTAAGACCGTGTGTTCATGTAAATTAAGACTTTTTAAGAGCCCTGATTAACTAACAATGAGCAATACATTAGTTACAGCAGGCTACTGTAACTGCTCATGTTAGCTCAAGTCCATTGAATGATGTTTAAAATACAACTACATGTACTTACTATAGGGCTGGGTTTGGGTTAAGGTGTAATTCTGCACACTTTATATTGATTACTACAGTACAAGGACACAAGGGCCGTATTCTTTATTGTTAGTTCATGTTAATCAACTAATTTGAACAAATGTAACCTTATTGTGAAGTGCTGCCTGAGGGCTCATTTGTTGGCGAGTGGAAACAGGTTTTCGTTCAGACTAAATTTAGCCCAGAATGGCTGAACCTGTATTCCCTGAAGTCCTCTATTGATCGTCACATGGCTTCAGCCCCCCCCCGTGTGTGTGTGTGTGTGTGTGTGTGTGTGTGCACAAACACCCCTCCACCACAGACCAGAGACTTCCTGCATGACGGATGGAGCCGAGGGAAACATGTATGAAACAGCGGAGCAGCAGAGACGAGAGAAAGCAAAGAGGAAGAGGAGACAGAGGGATGAGTGAAGACCCTGAGACACACACAGAGAGAGAGAGAGAGAGAGAGAGATCACCTCCTTCTGTTGGGAAACAATAACAGGGGAGATGGGCGGCAGGAGAATAGGATTAGGAGGAGGAGGAGTCATGTACAGTGTCCTTTCAGCTCCCCCTCCACACACACACACACACAATAGTGTTTTCACATACCACCCTTGAACATATTCACCCTCCAGCACAATACTGTGGCATTTTCCAATCGAGTTACATTCAAATGCAATCACAAAGCCACAGCGCTCTGAAGGTGCCGCCCAGGTGCCTCGCAAACCTCCCGTCCTCATAATCGCTGGTTAAGAACATCAACAGTGATGGATCACCGCCAGTGGGCTTTACATGCCTGACCTGTGGCTAATGGCCAATGGAATGGCACAATACAATACAATACAATACAATACAATACAATACAATACAATATAATATAATATAATATCATATTTTTTAAATGTCTATTTAATTTATTTATTATATTTAATTAAACACAAATACCAATTTTAAAAATGTGTTAAATTATTTAAATAGACATTTACACATATTTACAATATTATATTAAATATTTTAAATGTTTAAATTTTTTAAAGTGATTTAAAAATCGTGTTCAATTAAATATAATAAATAAATGAAATATACACATAAAAGATATTTAAAATATTTAATATAATATATTTTTAAATGTCTACTTAATTTAATTGAACACAAATACCAATTTAAAAATTGTGTTCAATTAACATACTAAAAAATTGTATTAAATAGACATTTAAAAATGTTATATTAAATATTTTATATATTTTCTAAATGTCTATTTAATTTAATTATTATATTTAATTAAACATAAATTGAATATAATTCCATTTAATATAATAAATATATTAAACAGACATTTAAAAACATAAAACAAATTAATAAATAAATTACATACACATTTAAAAATATATAAAACATTATATAAATTAATAAATAATAAATCAAATAGATATTTAAAAGATATTTAAAATATCTTTAAATGTCTATTTAATTTATTTATTATATGTAATTTAACACAAATACCAATGTGAACATATTTATTATTTTTAAATTATTATTATTGTTTATTAACTCACATGCCTGCTTTTAGAACGTCTTAATCACTACATCTCTCAAAGTCTGTGCATATTTAGATTATATAATTACATATTTTAATGAAGCTGTTCAAATTAGGCTGAAACATTAATGTAACATCTGCATCTCTCACATAAGCATGTGCATTATAGGAACAATGTGTGCTTTTCTTTAAGCTGCTCCGATTAGCCCGAACGCAGACTATATCAAATATTCAAGGTGTTTACTTAATTGATTTTTTTTCTCCTAAACACACCTCAGGATCCTTCAACTATTACTATGCACAGAATCTGAAAGCTTTCATGGCATCGACTCATCAACGAGCCGTTTGCACCTTCGGTCCTTACGCATTGCACACCAGCTTTTGAGGAAGGTAATTGGCGGGATCAAATTTGCCCTAAAACTAACACGCGGCAGACAGAAAGCTAATATCTCATTTATTCAGCACAGTCAGAACGTCTGCGCTTCACACTTCTGTGTGTTTGTGAAAGGGCTTCAGCCAGGGGTGCGTGCCGCCATTTCGGGAGGAGATATTGATTTGAAAACAGTAGTTTTGTTAAGGAGTTGCATTCGGTGTCAAGGTCCAAGGCCGCCCAATGAGCGCTTTAAGATGCAATACTTTGACCTTTAGTGTAGTGTGTGAGTGCTATTGCACCAGAAAGGGCTATCATCATTACAGAGCAAACCGGGCTGATAAAATCTAGAGCTCTGAGGGGTGAAGTTTGGGCTACAGTGATAAACCCACACGGGGGTTGTGTGTGTGTGTGAGTGAATCGGGGGTTTGAGCCTCACTGACCCCCGCTCTCATCGCATGAAGACAGCTGCCCGCTCAGCACAGAAAACCTTTTCCAGATGGGCCGCAGCCCGCATACCACAGAGCACACACACACTATCACCATAAACCTACTGAACACACACGCACCAGCCACCAAAATCCTCCGAGAGAGAGAGAGAGAGGGGAAAGAAAACTGAATATTCAAATGCAATGCAATGCAAGTCGCTTTGGATAGCATGCATGCATTTTATTTGAATCAGCTGGGAATCGAACCCATGATCCCGGCCACAGAAAATAAAACGCCATCCTTCAGTGAAAACACACACCACCTGCGATCAGGTCGATCCCAGTCGCAGAGCAAAACAACAGAATCAACAATCCAGCCTTATTTACTGGAGGTCAAACTGAACAAACCGCATGTACAGTCTCACAGATTCCTCTCCACGTTAAAAACACGACGTGAACTCTTTAAGTATAAGCTATTAAGTAAGCCATTTTCTGTGAATGTGCAAGACTTTATTACAGGCGAATAACTAGATTTATGGCACAAACCAGTGTGTTTATGATTACAATGAACATGGGTGTTAAAAACACAGAATGGCTTAAACAACATCTGATATTCAAATATTCCTCAGGAACATACACAGTACAGCCGGTCACATTTAGAGCATTAGGACGAGAATACACTGGCTACACAATGAACCTGATCTGAAATCAGTCCTTTAAAAAGCCTCGCTTGCAACCCAACATCGGCGTGCTCGGCTTACCTTCCCACGAATCCATCTCATGTCTCTCCTGGTCTCCCTGTCATCCATTCATACACGTATCCTCCTCAGGAACAGCGTAGGCCTCATGACTCTGTTCTCTCTCTCTCTCTCTCTCTCTTCGCTCCCTCCTCTCCTCTGTTCTGACTCTCACTGATCCGCCTCTCAGCCTCAGCCCTGCTGGTCAGTTTCAGCCCGGTCACATGACCGCTGAGTTCAGGCCCCAGGGGTCACGGTGTGGCCGGAGGGCCAATGGCAATGCAGGGGTTATCTGAGTGGAACTGATAGCCCTATTTTACTCTCCTGCTGAACAATGCAAGCCCCCTCCCCTCTCTCTCTCTATCTCTCTCTCTCTCTCTCTCTCCCTCCCTCCCTCTCTTACTCACTCTACCTTTCTCTCGTTGGCTTCTCTCAAAGTCAGCAGAAGTGCACGGGCGGTCAAAGGCTGTAAACCTGAACGCAAGAACGGATTAAATTGAGCTGTTTTGTTGTCAGAGCGTGCTGAGCTGTGGAGTTTGTCCAACTGGATGCCCTGCTGGCTGAAACCACACACAGATCTTTATATTCAGTAAAATACAGCCGCATATGCAAGAGATTCAGTTATACAAGCAATGTGCACAAAGCTCCATATCTGTGCGTTTAAACATGTAAACCCATGCATTTACCAGTTTAAACTATCAGCAAAACCACAAATTAAACCACTATTGGTTTTATCTTCTGCCTTGTTTCATTTTATTATATACATATAAATAGTTGTGATAAAAAAATTAAAAAATTGGACATTAGCATGATTGTGTGATATTTTATATATATATATATATATATATATATATATATATATATATATATATATATATATATATATATATATATATATATATATATATACACATACATACATACACACACACTAAAAAAATGTTTTGGTATCAAAAGTAATATTTTTTTATACAGTATGTGTGTGTGTGTGTGTGTGTGTGTGTGTGTGTGTTTTTGCATTTTGTTTTGAGTTTTGTATTTTGTTTGTGTTATTTTGTTTTTGTGTATTGTGTTTTGTTTAGTTGATTTTTTTCTTTAGTTTTGTATTTTGTGGTGCATTTTGTGTTTTTGTTTTGTTTAGTTGATTTTTTTGTTTTGGGTTTTGTTTTGTTTGTTTTTCTGTATTGTTTTGTTGATTTTTGTTTTGTAATTTGTTTAGTGGTTTTGTTCTGTATTTTGTTTGTTATTTTGTTTTTGTGTTTTTGTTTTGTTTAGTTGTTTTTTTTTCTTTAGTTTTGTATTTTTGCAGCGCATTTTGTGTTTTTTGTTTGTTTTTCTGTATTGCTTTGTTTAGTTGATTTTTTGTTTTTGTTTTGCAATCTGAGTTGCATTTTGTGTTTTGTTTGTTTTTCTGTATTGTTTTGTTGATTTTTTTGTTTTGTAATTTGTTTTGCATTTTGTATTTTGTTTGTACCATTTGTGCGTTGTGGTTTGTTTAGTTGAGATTTGAGCTTTTTGTTTTGTAATTTGTTATACTATTAAGGCTTATACACTTTTTATTATTGTGTATTCTTTGTGTTTTTAGATATTTTTCACTCTTATCTGTACTTCCTTATTTAAAATATTTCTTTCTCTACTTAAATATTATACAACGACCAGTGGAAGACAACATAATTTTGTTGTACTTCCATAAAGAGCTTGATATGGTCATCATATACCAAGGTATTATTGAACTGTAGTATTTTTGAAAGGGTCTGTAGGCAAAAAGTTGGGCCACAACCTGTTGAAGTAACTTGAGCTGAGGTCTGTTTTTATTTAACAATCTCCATTAATAGTGTTGACGCATTCTTTATGGGTGGCTTTCAGGATTATTTGTGCTCCCAAAACCAGAAGAAGATCAGCCCAATCCAGTTCAAGCCTGTATGACAACATTAGCCCTCTGCTAACGCTAATGACGCCCCTCCCCGAGCCACACATAAGAGGCTTTTCACATTCAAATGCAACAGGAGAGTCAGGAAGGGGGTGAGGGAGGAGAAGAGGGGCTGTGCTGGACTTTGTCATGTAGAGGTGAGGAGGGGCGGGTGTAGTCGAGGATGAAGAAGTCGGAGGAGGTTCAAGTTTCTGCTGCAGCTGTCGCGGCACGGCTGGGTTTGACCCTAAGGCTACTGCTGAAACACATAAGCTAAATGCATTTAATTATCTTCAGGCATGCGGGAGAGCTGTGGACACTCGGGAATCACAATGACACAGCCCTGCCTTTTGTTTCTAAATGGCTGCTCATCTCTAAACACGTCTCAATAATATGAGCTACACCCAAACATTAAATATTGACTTGGGGCCCGGCCTCAAACAAGCAAACGCTGGTTCAGAAACCTTGACTGTTGCGTGTGCTCTGTGTGGAGAGACAACACTGAAGGTATTTGATCTGGAAATATATTCGTATTGCTTATACACCTTTCAGACTGAATACATGAATAAATAAATGCTAGAGATGCCCACTACAAAAAAAATACCATGGATACCACAGTTTTCACAAATATAACAGTCACTACAGTTACTATAGTTACTATAATAGCAAACAGTACCCAAACAAAACAAAACAGACACAGCCAAACACAAAAAGACAAAACTCAAATCACAAAAACAGACAAAACTAAAACAAAACAAAAGACAAAACTCAAATCACAAAAAGACAAAACTAAAACTAAAACTAAAACAAAAAGACAAAACTCAAATCACAAAAAAAACAGACAAAACTAAAACTAAAACAAAAAGACAAAACTCAAATCACAAAACAGACAAAACTAAAACAAAACAAAAGACAAAACTCAAATCACAAAACAGACAAAACTAAAACAAAACAAAAGACAAAACTCAAATCACAAACAGACAAAACTAAAACAAAACAAAAAGACAAAACTCAAATCACAAAAAACAGACAAAACTAAAACAAAACAAAAAAGACAAAACTCAAATCACAAAAACAGACAGACAAAACTAAAACAAAAACAAAAGACAAAACTCAAATCACAAAAACAGACAAAACTAAAACAAAAAGACAAAACTCAAATCACAAAAAACAGACAAAACTAAAACAAAAGACAAAACTCAAATCACAAAAACAGACAAAACTAAAACAAAACAAAGACAAAACTCAAATCACAAAAACAGACAAAACTAAAACAAAACAAAAAGACAAAACTCAAATCACAAAAACAGACAAAACTAAAACAAAACAAAAAGACAAAACTCAAATCACAAACAGACAAAACTAAAACAAAAAGACAAAACTCAAATCACAAAAAAAAACAGACAAAACTAAAACAAAACAAAAAGACAAAACTCAAATCACAAAAACAGACAAAACTAAAACAAAACAAAGACAAAACTCAAATCACAAAAACAGACAAAACTAAAACAAAACAAAAAGACAAAACTCAAATCACAAAAACAGACAAAACTAAAACAAAACAAAAGACAAAACTCAAATCACAAACAGACAAAACTAAAACAAAAGACAAAACTCAAATCACAAAAAAACAGACAAAACTAAAACAAAACAAAAGACAAAACTCAAATCACAAAAACAGACAAAACTAAAACAAAACAAAAGACAAAACTCAAATCACAAAAACAGACAAAACAAAAAGACAAAACTCAAATCACAAAAACAGACAAAACTAAAACAAAACAAAAGACAAAACTCAAATCACAAAAACAGACAAAACTAAAACAAAACTCAAATCACAAAAACAGACAAAACTAAAAACAAAAAGACAAAACTCAAATCACAAAAACAGACAAAACTAAAACAAAACAAAAAGACAAAACTCAAATCACAAAAACAGACAAAACTAAAACAAAACAAAAAGACAAAACTCAAATCACAAAAAAACAGACAAAACTAAAACAAAACAAAAAGACAAAACTCAAATCACAAAAAACAGACAAAACTAAAACAAAACAAAAAGACAAAACTCAAATCACAAAAACAGACAAAACTAAAAACAAAAAGACAAAACTCAAATCACAAAAACAGACAAAACTAAAACAAAACAAAAAGACAAAACTCAAATCACAAAAAAACAGACAAAACGTAATACTAATACTATACAAAACACTACACAAACAAAATAAATAAACAAAACACAAATGTAACAAAATAATACAAACCTAAACAAAACACTAAAAAAACTAAACAAAACAAAATAATACAAAACACTAAACTAAACAAAAAACTCAAAACAAAACACATACAAAACAAAACTCAAATCACAAAAAATAAATAAATAAACAAACAATACGCAAACAAAATATACAACTAAAGTAAGCAAAAAACAAATAAAAAAATTATAATAAAATCAACTAAAAACACAATACACAAACAAAATAACAAACAAAATGCAACAAAATAATTAACACAAAACAAAACACAAAATTAAACTAAACAAAAAACAAAACCTAAAAAAAACAACACACACACACACACAATGATTCTGACATGGTTTAAGGAAGATTTATTGATTTATTGTGGCTTTAGTGCAGTAATAATAACTGCTGTATTTCTGCTGAACCTGTGATCAACACTGTAAAATTCATGTAAAGAAAGGAACAGTTTGTCAGAGAGAAGCATTGTGCTGTTGGCCTTGATAACACAAACATGTCCGGTGTGAAGGAAAGAATAAAGGAAGTGACATCACAGCACAACAAATGCTCCGAGCAGGCAGTGTGGTTTCCCAGATTACAGCTAATGCCTCTGTAAGAGGGGCTGCACCATATGCTCTCAGTCACAACCTGACCTAAAGAAGCCCGTCAGGAACGTCTCAGAAACCAGGAGCCTCCCGTCGTCTGTCCCTTCAGCGTTACGCTACACGTCTGACCGTTCGAGTTCTGCCGACGCGACTGTACAAGCATTCAGCCGAAGCAAGACCTTTTCCGGCAGTAATTAAGAGAGCATAACAGCATTAGGGAAACCACACTGAGATCCAGGCCTCGGCACACAGGCTTGCCCAGCATGAGGCCAGATTGAATTAATGCTACTAACAGATCCTCACAAATACACTCGCATCTCAATGAAGATTCAGATACAGACACTTTCAACAGAAACCAGATTAACTACAAGAGTTACAAGATAACGATCCTTACAAAAATGGTTGTAACATTCCCATTAAAGGCACAATATGTAAGATTTTTTGGAGTAAAATATCCAAAAACCACTAGAACATGTTGTATATTTTGCTGACTTGTGTACTTACATTATCCCAAATGTTTCCAAGAATCCAGAGAAATAAGCGATTTTAACCAGGACACGGACCGTGCGTTGCCTATCAATGACATCACACCCACGTTACCCTCCGGTGTTATTGTGTAGTAACCATGGAAACACCAAAGCCGCTTTAATATCTGATGTGTTTTATTAGACACTGTTTGGATCATTGATGGACAGAAACTAATCATTGTTCTCCAGCTCAACACAGTTAGTCTGATTGTTTAAATCTGGTGTTGTTGATTTATCTCACAGTAAAACAAGAAACATTGCAGGTGTGTGTGTGTGTGTGTGTGTGTGTGTGTGTGTTGTTTTGGAGTAGAATCACGACAAAAATGCTGTCCAGACAAGCTTAGAAACAAGACTGTCCAGTGTGTAAATCAGAAGTTTCAGGCTGTGTGTGTTGGTGTATTGAATGCTCACTCTGTAGACCTTCGGTTCGTGCATTATTATGATACAAGGGCGTCACTTTTTTCCAATAGTACATTTAATTTCATAAACTTCACATTTACAAATGTTGCTCATTCATACGGTTCTTTTATTTATTTAATCAGGGACAATGTTTTACCATGCCTGATATGATTTAGCTCACCGCAGTGTGAACAGCCAACACACAGAGTCGCATTATAACATCACTTTAACACACTCACATGTGTGTGATATGATAAACAGCGCTGTTACACCGCACACACACACACACACGAGTGGAAGAAGAGGAAGCGGCGTCTGACAGAATAAAAGACACGCCAAATCAATTCATCAAGACACGCCTTTGTTTTAAATAAGCGACCTCTAGCGATGAAAAAATAAATAGTGCCTTTAAATTATAAAAATGTTCCTTCTGAATGTTTTACAAATGTTTTTTTCTTGGTTATTTGAATGTTAAGTGAACATTCCATTTGATCATTTGCCAAACATTATGGAAACGTTACTTTTGAGTGTTCTGAAACAATTCGTAACATTTTTAAAAATGTTACACGAACATTCTAAAATGTTTCAGGTAGACATTCCATGACTTATGTATATTAATGTTTTTGTGCTGAGGCTGAGAGAGCCAGACAACTTTGAACAAATGCTTTATTAATGTTACTGGAAGAATGTTTGGTTACGCTTTATTTTAAGGTGTCATTATATATTTGAATAATATTAATTAACTACATGTGCTTACTATAGGGTTAGGGTTTGTTTGAGGTTTACTTGCATATAATTATGCATCATTTACTGTAATTACTATGGTAAGTACATGTAACGTAATAAAGACACTGAAATAAGGTATAACCTGGTTTGGTTTAAGGTTAGTTAAATGTAATTAATTATACAAAATGTATGGTTATTACTATAGTAACTAAATGTAACGTGTAACAAAATGTTTTTTCATAACTTTGAGAGAACCTTGCAACAACGTCAGCTAAATTAGCATTGTCTGTTAGCTGGGATGTGCTAGTGATACGAATATCCTTTTTAATCTCCACACAAGCATTTGTGAGATTTAAAAACCTGGGGGAATGAATGTGGAAACATCTGATCAATACTTCCACGGGTTATGCTATGACATTCGACGGTGTTTATAATAGAAGCAATCAAAGCCAAGCATTGTTTCAATATCACGACCTTGACGCTTCTCCTCGATGTGAACGGTGGTATTCCCCGAACGGAGCGCATTACGACAACAAAAGCATTTCCCGCCTCAAACGCCGCAGTCGTGCGCTTAAAGAGAGACGGGCTACTTTACTCTCCTGAGTTCAAATCTAATTAGACCGGCTAGAGTAATTAATCTTATTAAAATATTAACCTTGTGAGACTGTGTAGCGAGTTAACAAGGGAACGGGGGGAGGATTAAAACAGCACACCAGCTTCAGTCTGAAGAGAGCCGCCGCGTGGAGGGTTTGACCTTGGCTTGTCATATTTAATAGGTGATCAAACTTGATGAACAGGAGATTATCCAATGGGAAGAGACCATATGTCACCCTTGACCTTGCCGTATCCTTCCTGACCCTTCTACTTAGCACGCGCAGGATGAATGGCATAATCAGCTGGTTTGACCCCGAGGTCAAAGTTGAGCGAAGTATGTTGCACTAGCATGGGCTCCGAGTGAACGAGCCCAAGGGCAGCAGAAACACACCACCAGTGTTATGATGCAGCACAGCTGGCACAACGAGGACAGGATGTATCGGTTATGGGTATCTCTGTCATATGTATGTGGGTATTTATGATAATTAAAACCATGAGAATGCTCCAATCATTCATCTGTATAAAGACATGCGTAGGCCACTGGTTGACTAATAAAGCTAAACAATAAAGAAATCATTCACATTTATACTTGCCCTACTAATATTTTGAAGAATTGCTGCATTTATTTGATTAAAACTGTAATATTGTGACACAATTTAAATAGCCGTTTTCTATTTTCAGATTTCAGCATCATTACTCCAGTCTTCAGTGTCACATGATCCTTCAGAAATCACTCTAATATGAGGATCTGATGATCAAGTACTTTTATTAAAGGGCGGGTCTAATGCGGTTTCATGTATTCTGACTTATTCACACTGTTAAAGAGTTGATTCTCATGATAAACATGGACAAAGTTTCAACAAAACAGCTTGACAGAGTATTTCTGTGGCAAACACTCTCCTTCAGGATTCAAACCAGTTTCAGAAAGTTATTTAGAGTATGGCCCTGTATGATGTCATAATGGGTGGAATTCCTTATATGTGCACTTCTCCCGGATGAGTGCACACACACACACACACACACACACACACACACACACACACACACACACACACACACACACACACACACACACACACACACACACACACAGGGGTGTAGCACCAAATATTGGGCCCCGGTCACAGAACCAAGGGGTGGGCCCCTAATAACTATGTCATTTTGTCATTTTAATATTATGGATTATCAATATAGATTTGTGGCCCCTGTTACTCAGTTCCACTATTACCCCCTGTCCAATCAACATGCTTTGTTCGGGTTACGGGAGCCGTTGGCGGCGCTGGCGTTGTGTGTTTAGACACGAGATCATCAATGTCACTAAAGAAGTGTGTTTCTGCTGTGAGGGAAAGATCACCTTGTTCAGCTTTTGTCTATAAATCTGATAAACTAAAGACTCTTGGGAGATATGAAGAATCAACACTACTCTAGAGATACTCAAGATTAACTTGAGTATCTCTGGAAATTTTCCATGTTTTCACTGTTATACAGTAGGGGGTGCTATGACAAATCTTCTGAAAGAGTACAGAATCTCCTGATCAAAACACAGGGGATGAAGAAGCAGAAACAGGCAATATCATGTGTAATCATATGCATATGTAAAATAAAGTGATCAACATTAAACATCATACAAATCAAAACACTGTCTAATGTTACTGAATGAGATGTCGCCCCAGAACAAGCTACAGGACTGTGAAGCTTTGGGGTGTAACAATACATCAATATGGAAATGTGTAATGATACGATGTATCGATGCAACGTGTAAAAAAATCAATACCATTTATAAATTTAAGACCTTTGTTTTCACACTCTCTACATTTTCACACTATGTCAGTTTATGCATCATCACCAATGTGTTTAGTCAGTTTTCAAATGATTATTCAATTCAATGGAATTTTACTAATTTATGGAATTCTACTATTATTCACTATTTTACTATAAATTGAAATGTGTAAATCTTGAAAAAAGGCTTATTTAAAAAAAAAAAAAACATCAAATTGAATTGAATAATCCTTACATATTCATATTATAAATTAAGAATTTTAAATGAGTAGAAAAAATAGAGCTTAATATTGTTTTATACACTCACCTAAAGGATTATTAGGAACACCTGTTCAGTTTCTCATTAATGCAATTATCTAATCAACCAATCACATGGCAGTTACTTCAATGCATTTAGGGGTGTGGTCCTGGTCAAGACAATCTCCTGAACTCCAAACTGAATGTCAGAATGGGAAAGAAAGGTGATTTAAGCAATTTTGAGCGTGGCATGGTTGTTGGTGCCAGACGGGCCGGTCTGAGTATTTCACAATCTGCTCAGTTACTGGGATTTTCACACACAACCATTTCTAGGGTTTACAAAGAATGGTGTGAAAAGGAAAAACATCCAGTATGCGGCAGTCCTGTGGGCGAAAATGCCTTGTTGATGCTAGAGGTCAGAGGAGAATGGGCCGACTGATTCAAGCTGATAGAAGAGCAACTTTGACTGAAATAACCACTCGTTACAACCGAGGTATGCAGCAAAGCATTTGTGAAGCCACAACACGCACAACCTTGAGGCGGATGGGCTACAACAGTAGAAGACCCCACCGGGTACCACTCATCTCCACTACAAATAGGAAAAATTTGCAATTTGCAATTTGCACAAGCTCACCAAAATTGGACAGTTGAAGACTGGAAAAATGTTGCCTGGTCTGATGAGTCTCGATTTCTGTTGAGACATTCAGATGGTAGAGTCAGAATTTGGCGTAAACAGAATGAGAACATGGATCCATCATGCCTTGTTACCACTGTGCAGGCTGGTGGTGGTGGTGTAATGGTGTGGGGGATGTTTTCTTGGCACACTTTAGGCCCCTTAGTGCCAATTGGGCATCGTTTGAATGCCACGCCCTACCTGAGCATTGTTTCTGACCATGTCCATCCCTTTATGACCACCATGTACCCATTCTCTGATGGCTACTTCCAGCAGGATAATGCACCATGTCACAAAGCTTGAATCATTTCAAATTGGTTTCTTGAACATGACAATGAGTTCACTGTACTAAAATGGCCCCCACAGTCACCAGATCTCAACCCAATAGAGCATCTTTGGGATGTGGTGGAACGGGAGCTTCGTGCCCTGGATGTGCATCCCACAAATCTCCATCAACTGCAAGATGCTATCCTATCAATATGGGCCAACATTTCTAAAGAATGCTTTCAGCACCTTGTTGAATCAATGCCACGTAGAATTAAGGCAGTTCTGAAGGCGAAAGGGGGTCAAACACAGTATTAGTATGGTGCTCCTAATAATCCTTTAGGTGAGTGTATATATATATATATATATATATATATATATATATATATCTTAAATGGAACAATGGAACATAAAAAATATATATTTTAATATATATTATTTAAATTTTAATATATAAGATCTTCACAAAAATAACTTTCACAATGTGTAAATTCTGAGTATGAAGAGCATAAACTATAAAAATGGTGTGACGCGAGTTCTTTACTGTCAAACGTCGGTAAGACAAAATAATTGATTTTAAATCACCCAGAGCCCTAACGGAAATAATGTGAGGTGATCAACCTGTTGAAATTGTGAAGACCTTTAAGTATTTGGGAACTATGACTGACTGTAAATTGAATGTTTCTGATAATGTGGGTCTTATCTGTAAGAAAGCAAATCATAGGTGATTCCTGCAAAGGAAACTGAGGGAATGTTCTGAGGGAATGTTCTCCAAGTCAGGTTGTTTTGCAAAGAGTTTATACTAGAGAGTGTTTTAGGGTATAACATAGCTGTGCAGATCAATTACACCTGTGAAAAAAGTCAAATGAAACAGAATTACAAGAACGGCAGGTAAAATCATAGGATCCAAGCAGGAGTCAGTCGATTAGTATGAAACTGCTGCTCAGAGAAAAGCTTCGGATATAAAGAGACACAACACACCCTTTGAATCAGGCTTTTGAATTATTACCATCTCGTCGTCTTTACAGAACACCAAAAGCAATATATAAGCAAACATTTGTACCAAATGCAAGGACATGTGAATATTTCAGCTTATTATGTTGTTGAAGTGGATGTTGAGTATAGATATTGTTGTGTGTATTGTGGCTGTTGTGTATGGGTAATTGTATTATGATTGTATGGCGAGACCAGAAACCAATTTTCAGCCAAGGCTGGACAATAAAGCACAACTAACTAACTATTTTAGTAAAACCTCATGTACGTCAGCCGTTGAGATGGTGTTGGGTGACTGTAAATGATCAGAATTTGCAAGAACGAGCTTTAATACTTAAAATACTTACTTAATGTAAAAAATGTGTACCTTGAATGCAATGTAAGTCGCTTTGGATAAAAGCGTCTGCCAAATGCATAAATGTGAATGTAATACATCACAGAAAACCAAATGTTAGCGACAACGCAGAACTGGGCCATCATTTTTCTAATAATTTTTTATTTTTATTTTTTGAGCCCGGCTAGCATCTACATTGTAAATAACACAAATATTGTGTCAGTGTGTTACGTGCTACTTCTTTGTAATTAACTGTGGAATTTACTAGCAATTTCTGAGTGAAAATGAGCACCAAATTGTTTTCAGTGACTAGTGGTCGTGCGATATGGATTTCTAAATATCCAATGCCAACACTGTAAACCCTAACACTCAAAATACTTAAGTGGTTTGAGTAGGACAAACTTAAATTAAACAAATGAACTGTTATGAGCATTTAGAACTTTCTTCTTTCAGTTCACAGAACTGTTTCATTGTTTGGAGTTATGAAATCATTTTTAGACAAACTTAAGTTAAACTGAAACTGGGCTGGGATTTCTATTTCCCATGGCAATCGGAAGGAAGAGTAAATGCTAAAATTAAGTAGCCTGGATGCCAGCCGAACTTAGCCCCGCCCACAACATTTGAGGTCAGGAAGTTCAGTCTGGACTTGATCAACATACGTCAACATATGTCACTTACTATATTAGAACGAATTCAACCCAAGTGTTCTTTGGTGACGTGGATGATTACGTTACTGTTGATCATCTGTCCATCATCGTATAAAGCCCGCCCTGACAATCTGATTGGTCCGAACAGCTCTGGTTCGAGTTGCTCCACGACGGATCAAGTCCAGACCGAACTTCCCGACCTCAAATGTTGTGGGCCGGACTAAGTTCGGCTGGCATCCAGGCTATAAAAGTGCATCTATCCATTATAAAAGTGCTCCACACGGCTTCGGGGGTTAATAAAGGCCTTCTGAAGTGAATCGATGGTTTTGTATAAGAAAAATATCCATATTTAACATGTTATAAAGTAAAATATCTATCTTCTGGCGGACCGATTTCCGTATTCAGCTTATGATGGATAGATGCACTTTTATAGACTTCAAAAATGAGGCAACAATTCACTGCCATTATAAAGCTTGGAAGAGCCAGGACATTATTAATATAACTCTGATTGTGTTCGTCTGAAAGAAGAATGTCAGACACACCTGGGATGACCTGAGGAGGAGTAAATCATGGGCTCATTTTCATTTTTGAGTGAACTATCCCATTAACTGTTGACTTTGAATTGCTTAAAAAGCTTTATTTTCCATTAACAAGGCTGTTGGTAAATCTTGGTGAATTACCAGAGTCGAACAACCTCCAAATCACTAAACATTGACAGAATAATTCGATAAATGAATGACAGATGAATAGATTGCGGTATTGTGCTCATGTGCGTCACACAGCTCGTGTCATTTCCTGTCCTCTCTTGAATACTGCTGTCAGCTGGACAAAAATAAAGAAGCTAAAGCTGATATCAAAGAGGCAAACGCTGCTAAAGCATCAGCTATCCACCAGACACGCATCCAACGTACACAACAGGGCAATAGATGCACTGAGAGAACATCGATCTGTTTAAAACGCTGCTAATTATTCCATAAGTGGCGATGCGCGTGATGAATGAGTGACTTGAGTTATGTGGGGTCACGGCCACTCCAGACGAGATTGGATTTAGGATGAGCGGATTGCATTACGACCGCCGCTTCCTTTTCTCTGTTCAAGGCTTGGGTTACTGATCAATCTCTGAACCTCATCACATTGTAATGCTCACTATTGTTCCCTGAAGAGATGCTGAGAACACAAATACAGTGCATGATCCAATCCATCTCACATGCTATACTGTATATATTTGTTTCTAGTCAACATATATTTTAAGTATACATATGCTGTACACAGTGAAGCTCAATTGAAAATGTTTCAACCATCATTTGCCAAAATATATTTCAGAGGCAAGAAAATACATGTTCAATCTTACAGTGGCCAATGTGTATGGAAGAGCCTAGAAGCACACAACATTACACAATCATACACAACATTAAAAGCAAACTCTTTGTGTTGTTCCTCACACTGGGAACAATTCAGATGTGTTATATGTTCATGCATTATAGACAATAAACAGTTTTTCCTCACATGTGACACATGTGAATGTAGATTGAAATATATGGAGAGCAAGATATATTTTTAAATGCTTTTAAAAAGATATTTGGTAACACTTTACAATGCGGTCTCGTTTGTTAAAATTAGTTAACGTAACATGAACTAACACTGAATGGTATATTTTTGCAACATTTATTAATCTTTGATAATGTTAGTTAATAAAAATGTCCATGTTCACATTAGCTCTAACACAGATACAACATTCAACCTTAAAAATGTATTAGTAAATGTTAAACTTAGCCATGATTAATAAATGCTGCCAAAGTGTTGTTCATTGTTAGTTTGTGTTAATGTTAACAAATGAAGCTTGTTGTAATGTGTTAGCAAATACTGTCATATTTTAGAAATATATGTAAAAAAAAAAAAAAATACAAAAATGGCAAAAAATATATTGGTAGAAATGTTATATATATATATATATATATATATATATATATATATATATATATATATATATATATATATATATATATATATATATATATATATATATATATTAAGCCTTTATTCAAGATTTACATATTACAATTAGTAGTAAAATTCCATAAAATTGAATTGAATGATCCTTACATATTATTCATATTATAAATTAAGAATTTTACATTTAGTATAAAAATAGAGCTTTAGTATATATATATATATATATATATATATATATATATATATATATATATATATATATATATATATATAAAAAATAAAAACATGTTTAAATTTAAATTTAAGAATTTTAGTTTAATTTAATTTTCATAATGTGGATTGATTATTCAATTTGATGGAATTTTATTATTATTTGAAATGCGTAAATCTTGAAAAAAGGTATAATTTTTGGAGAGTATAATGTCCATGAACTTTTTTCATGAAGATATTTGGTTAAATGTGCATGTAGGAGTAAATAAACTGTATATTTTATTAAAAAAGCTCATATTTAATTGCATATAGATGTATAATATATGTTGAGGTGGTTTTATAACATTTAAAAATCATCTTCTAGCAGATTAGTTTTTGTTGCAGATGTGGGGTGGACAGTGACTGTACATGTTCAAATGTTTAGGCCCTATTTATGTCATAAGGCTTTGACAGAAAACTATTTCTCTAAAATCATTTCTTTTGAAAACAATAAAATCCTACCGGTCTCACTTTAGTTCGAGCTCTTCAGGGTCTTTGTGCTCAGAGAACAGATTCAGTCACAGTGTGCTCGGGCATAATGTGCATCTCAAATAGAAATATAAACAGAAATGAGAGAGAAAAACAAAAAAACAATAGTACGGCACAAATCCCATTCCATAGTCCATCCATTATCATAGTGTTGCATGTCACATACATTTTTTTTTTTTTACTTAGTATAAAGGTTGCAGAAAAATATGAAATATGTCCCCAAAATGTGTGAAGCCTTGATCATTAGAAATATGATGCCCTACTTTAAAAAGAGAAAGACAATCAGTACTGTGTGCTTTGAGCCAGCAGAGGGCAGCATCAAACTGCACAGGGAAGTGTTGAATACGCAGTTCCTGTCAGGTGACCCACTCAGACTCCAGATCCCTTCCATACAGAATAATCTCTTTGGGTTAGGCTTGGGGACTCGTCACCGTTAAATCAGGTGATCTGCCTCAGGGAACTTTGGAAATGTACCCACCAAAACCGTGACTCACCTGATGAAGCATCAGACAGAGCAGCACGTGATTTCTTTATTGTAGTATTGCACAGATCTGTGTTTATGCTGTACAGACGCGGGTTCACCTCCACCCCGAGCACAGGAACAGCCCTGGGCCGCGCTCTCCGATAAATCACTGGACGGCAGGGTCCTTCAGAAGCAAACACACTAACACCTGCACGCCATACTGTCAGCTGACGTGTTCTTCACTCTCTTCTATGGGGTTTACTGCATACTTTCATGGGTTTCTTCTAGTGATCAATTATGTTTACAAGCCGTTTAATTCAAAAAATGAAGTAAAAATAAAAAAATAATTCAAATAAAATTAATTAATTAAAACTAAATCCATAAAATGATGAAACACCTGAAAGGTTCTGTATAAATATATTAATATATGTGACCCTGGACCACAAAACCAGCCATTTTTTTAATTTTTTTTAATTCATCTGAAAGCTGAATAAATAATCTTTCCATTGATGTGTGGTTTGTTAGGATAGGACAATATTCGGTCGAGATATGACTATTTTAATCTGAGGGTGCAAAAAAAAAAAAATCGAAATATTGAGAAAATCTCCTTTTAAAGTTGTCCAAATGAAGTCCTTAGCAATGCATGGAACATGATCTTTACTTAAAGGAACGTGTACTTTTGTGAAAATAGGCTCATTAGCTCCCCTAGAGTTAAACAGTTGAGTTTTACTGTTTTCTAATCCAGCCAGCCGATCTCCGGGTCTGGCCGTAGCACTTTTAGCATAGCTTAGCATAGATCATTGAATCTGATTAGACCGTTAGCATCATGCTTAAAAATGACCAAAGACTTTCAATATTTTTCCTATTTAAAACTTGACTCTTCTGTAGTTACATCGTGCACTAAGACCGACGGAAAATGTAAAGTTGTGATTTTCTAGATCGATATGGCTAGGAACTATTCTCTCATTCCTGCGTAATAATCCAGGAGCTGCTGCCGTACCATGAGTGCAGCGGCGCAATGATATTACAGCGCCTGAAATAGTCCCCAGCACGCTCCCTGTGTAAGCAGGTTATCACGTTGGTAATGTTGGCGGAAGTTAGCCTATTTTCAGGCGCTGTGTAATATCATTGCGCCGCTGCACCCATGTCCTAATGATTTTTGGCATAAAAGAAAAATGGATAATTTTGACCCATACTATGTATTGTTGGCTACTGCCACAGATATACTCGCCAGACGCACGGCTCCAGGGTCACATTTATGAAGCGTCTGACGGAACTTTAGAAGTGTTTCTTCTATGGGTGCAGTGACTGTAATGTGTTTAATAACTCTCTTAAAGGAGACCTGTTATCTTATGCCCCTTTACACAGTCTTGAATTAGTTTTTGGGCTCGACTAGAATCGGTGCTTGAATGACGGAAGATCTTCGACCAAACACAAAAGAAGCACAGACACTGTATGTTTAAGTGCTGTTAAAATAGTTTATGATGTAGTAAACATGTTGGCCTAATAAAACCAAAAATGTTTTCCTAAGATTGTTAACATCATTAGAGCAGAAATGTTGTTGTTTTAGCTCAGAACTCTGACTTCAATATGTTAGATGCCGTGAAATATGATCATCCTTGTGTGGATAGGTAACGACCACCCCCTAAAATATAAAAGACAGCTATATATTTTCATATATAAAGACCCAATTAACACACTCTAGAAAATGCTGGGTTAAAAACAACCCAAGCTGGGTTGAAAATGGACTAACCCAGCGGTTGGGTTAAATGTTTGCTTAAGACAACCCAATCGCTGGGTTAAAACAACCCAATCACTGGGTTTCAACCCAACTTGGGTTGTTTTTAACCCAGCATTTTTTAGAGTGTACTGTGAAAAATGTATATTATAAATGTCTAAAATGTCAAATGTCAATAAATAAATGTCAATAAAAGCTTTTCTTTGACTAACAAGGAAGTTTTCAGCTCTGAAACTAACAGGATATTCTTCTATTACCATGAGCTTTTATATATCAGAAGCTCAAGGGAAAGTTGATTTCTCAATTCATCACCCCTTTAAACAACATGGCACTTGACGACTGGATAAATGCGTCGGGCTGGAATTAGCAAAATACACTCGCATCGCACCTGGCGTCGCATTGCGCCGGGTGTATGACAGGGCCCGACTCCCGCTGGAGGGACTTTTGACCTTTTTCATGCTCACACAGAAACATTAATACACACTAAAAAAGATGGACATGCAAAAAGCATCATAGGTCTCTTTAAACCATTTAAGAATTTTGTGCATGCAATTTTATGAGTTCATATTAATTAAGAGACTATTTGGAATATTTATACAAATACACACCAAAAGATTTGTATTTATAACCATCCAATAACCATCCAAAAATGTTTTTAACTATGATTTATGATAGTTTTAAGGAGTCAAACCACATGATTCATCTTGCAGCCTAAATTATCCTTGCCTTGTCATAAAAAGGTCAAATGATTCGATATTTTTAGAGACTTATTGACTGTGACACACCGTCATGAGGGTCTGCAGGGCCGCTGTCATTTCCTGTTGTACCATTCATGAACTTTAAATGACAAACAGAAGCTAATGAATGATATGAAAAGCCTATTACTATTTAGAACTATTATTAGCACTAATGTGCTTTTATTTCTTGAAAAAAATAAACATCACGTCATTTTTGTCATGCCCGCTTGCTCTGTCCTGAACGCCACAAAAGTTCAGAAAACGTGTCATTGGCGCTTGAACATGCAAACTTTCCCCCGTGTGAGCGTGGCAGATTCACTATGGGAAGCGCTCTATAATGACATGAATGAATAATAATGCGAGTCTGAGATCTGCAGGTGCTGCTCTTTCTTGGCACGGGCAGCAGGAGTGAGTGACGCTGCCAAGACTGCAGGATTCTGGGATGCGTCTCAACTACTCGGATTCGGACTGACATCCAGCATCTGACTCAACACTACTTTAACATAATATGATAAATGTGGTTATTACTGATGAATAATTAAAACAGCAAATCAAATATTTAATAAGCTTCTCTGTCACTAATAGTAGTTAGTGGATCATCTTCACCCTATCAAGTGTTGAAAACGGACATAGATTAATACTGACATGACTACCATGGGATAATACGCACTTGGCACTGAGAATGTTGAATTCAACTAACTTTATAATTTAATTGTGATTATGCTATGGATACATTATGCATATCCTGCAACATACAATTTAGCATTAAGATGATACGGTTCATGATAGTTCATCCCAAAAATGTAATTTATCCATTCAAAACCACTTTCTTCCTTCATGAAACTCAAAAGGAGATATTATGCAGAATGTCCAATCTGCTCTTTTCCACAATGAAAGTGAATGGTGACCAGGGGCTGTGAAAGAAGTGTATAGAATGTGCACTTGAAGTGTACTTCAAATCTTAATCTTGTACCAATATATACATTAATGTAATAAAAGGCGACTTGTGTACTTAAAGAGAATCCACTTTTATGACTACGTTTGGTAACATTTTATTTTATTACAGACGTTACATGTAGTTACTATAGTAATTACTATAAATTGTACTTAATTACATGCAACTAACCTAAAACACTCCCTAACCCTATAGTAAGTACATACAGTAAGTAAGGGTTACACTTTATATTAAGGTGTTATTATTACAGTGTAATTATATTTTAGTACTGAGAAAATATTAATTAACTTGTACTTACTATAGGGTTAGGGTTTGGTTTAGTGTTAGATGAATGTAATTATGCATAATTTATAGTTTTACCTATATTAACTACATGTAACATATATAACGAAATAAAATGTTACCAAATAAAGTGTAACCGTAACATTTCATTTTACATTTCACTGCCGGTTGTATATTCTGTATATAACTGTGTATGTGATAAATAAAACTCTTGAATCTTGAACACTTTATTTTTACAGTGCCATTGTTACATACACTATATTGTCAAAAGTATTGGGACGCCCCTCCAAATCCCTGAGTTCAGGAGTTCAATCACTTCATGGCCACAGGTGTATAAATCAAGCACTAGGCATGCAGACGCTTCTACACACATTTGTGAAAGAATGAGTCGCTCTCAGGAGCTCAGTGAACTCAAGCGTGGTACCGTGATAGGTTGCCACCTGTGCAATAAGTCCATTCCTGAAATTTCCTCACTACTAAATATTCCACGCTCAACTGTTAGTGGGATTATAACAAAGTGGAAGCGACTGGGAACAACAGAAACTCAGCCACGAAGTGGTAAAATCACAGAGCGGGGTCAGCGCATGCTGAGGGTCACAGTGCGCAGAAGTCACCAACTTTCTGCAGAGTCAATAGCTCCAGACGTCCAAACTTCTGTGGCCTTCAGATGAGCTCAAGAACAGTGCGTAGAGAGCTTCATGGAATGGGTTTCCATGGTCGAGCAGCTCATCCAAGCCTTACATCACCAAGTGCAATGCAAAGCGTGGGATGCAGTGGAGTAAAGCAAGAACTCTTAATGCTTCAGCATACCAAGACATTTTGGACAATTTCATGCTCCCAACTTTGTGGGAACAGTTTGAAGACGGCCCCTTCCTGTTCCAACATGACTGCGCACCAGTGCACAAAGCGTCGGTCCATAAAGACATGGATGAGCGAGTTTGGTGTGGAGGAACTGGACTGGCCTGCACAGAGTCCTGACCTCAACCCGGTAGAACACCTTTGGGATGAATTAGAGCGGAGACTGCGAGCCAGGCCTTCTCGTCCAACATCAGTGCCTGACCTCACAAATGCACTTCTAGAAGAATGGTCAAAAATTCCCATAAACACACTCCTAAACCTTGTGGAAAGCCTTCCCAGAAGAGTTGAAGCTGTTATAGCTGCAAAGGGTGGGCCGACTCCATATTAAACCCTACGGATTAAGAATGGGATGTCATTAAAGTTCACATGCATGTAAAGGCAGACGTCCCAAAACTTTTGGTAATATATGTTATATGTAGTTACTATAGTAAAAATATAAATTACGCATTAAAAAAAAAAATGCAACTAACCCTCAAACAAACCTGTATTTATATTTGATTAACATTGATTGACAGACAGCAGCAGGTTTATTAGAGCTGACGCACATGACACAGATCTGACAAGCATCACATTTTCTCAACTCTTTATGTTCATTTAATTCATTTAAGACCGTGAGGATACTTAAAACAGGCATATAATTTTGTGGAATATTAACATAATTTAAAAAGCTTTTTTTGGACAGCCCCTGGTCCCCATCCACTTCCATTATATGGGAAAAGAGCAGCGTGAACATTCTTCTGAACTTCTCATTTAGTGTTCAACAGAAGAAAGAAAGTCATACGGGTTTGGAACAGCATGAGGGTGAAGATATGACCACTTTAACTCCATCACAGAGATTCACACTGCAGAAAATCAGATGATGTTGAATACTCACTGAATGAATCTGACATTTTTTTATTTGTTTTTCAAATTCTTAAACCAAGGAGACGTGAGGGTTTCTTCTGTCAGATAAGCGTTTCCATCACTATGTCAAATGAAGTTTAAAAATGTCAGATGACGTTGAACCTTACGTTCACGGTTCGATGCCGCCATTGACATTTCAACAAAGAACAAAGAGCCCTTAACGAATGAGCGAATATACCGCAAGAACACATACGGCATATCGCACGACGCTGATGTTTGCACACAGCGAGACCTCGTCACTACGTAAACAAAGGGTTAATCATTTAAAGAAAAAAAGAGACGGACTCCAGGGGTCACAAAAGATCAAGCCTTCTGCATTCATGACCTCAATACATAACACTCATCCACATCATCCCCCATCTCTCCTGGACTCTCGCTGTCTTCCCTCCCCCTCCCTTTTCTCCTCTTTTCCTCTCCTCCTTTTTCTGTCCAGCCCTCCTCTACTTGCTCCAGAACTGTCAGATCACATTAGCGCGTTTCACGCTCCACGCCTGCGGAAAAAACAGCCGTGAACCTCGCCGCGATTCTCTTGCTCCAGTTCCCTCCCTGCACTCAACGCAGCTAAAATACCAACATTATTTTATTCATGATGAGGCCCACACCAAGCTAACATCGCCCCGCTAAAGGCCACAGTGTCGCACACACACACGGTTGCGAAGGAGACGCTGATGATGCAGGCGTGTCATTGTATCTCTTCCAAACCCTCTGTTCATCCCTAAGCCGGTCTATGATCTTTAACTCTCAAACACGGCAACAGCGACTCCAAGCAAACGAGGTCTCCCATTTTCCCTGCGTCTGTGGAATTACACTCAAAAAACTGATCAATTTAACTATTACAGTGATACAATGTAACAATTGTCATACATTTTATCACGACTTGATTTTTTTGAAGTCTATTTAAATGGGAAATTTACTTAAAATGCCCCTATTATGGTTTTTCAAATATTACTTTTCATCCAGTGTGTAATACAGCGGTTTGTGAATGTAAAAGGTCTGCAAAGTTTTAAAGCTCAAAATGCAGATAAAGTTATTTTCTCCTAAAGGAAAGAAGCGATTCTGAACCGAAACGAGTCGTCAGTAATTACAGCCTCACTTCTGTTACATAGCAATGTAACAGATTTGCATAATGCCAGCCTCTGGTCTTCATTGGCTGCCTGTGAGCAGCGTCTCTTTGCTCCGCCCTCAAACACTGTAGTTGTCGCTGAGACTGGAGTTTGGTTGTGTTGTTCATGTCGAGAAGACGCTGTTGTAATTAATACGGTAAAACCGACACCATTGTTGCATATATATATATATATATATATACACACACACATAGACACACATTTATACCATATATTTATTTTTTATTTTTATGCCATAATTATATATTTTATCCAACATTAATCATTCATGTACTTTACATAATACAAAAATTAATAATAAAATGTAAAAAAAAGAAAGATTTCCCTGTTTTATGCCTAATACTTTGTAAATAACCAAAAGCTGTAAATATGTAATGCAAATGTGTAATGGTATAACATCATATTTGAATAAAGTGTTAAAGTCACTTGTGCACGTGGTCTGATGGCCTTTTTCCTTTCCTTGGTTTTAGTAGGCATAAATATTATTAAAATATGTACAAAAAACTATAACAAACCCACTCAACCAGTTATTTAATTGCTTTCATTAAACTTTTTTTTTTTTTTTAAGGCAATTTAGACCAAATTAAAGACCAAATGTCAGGTTTATATTCACTTAAAGTACCACTCAAAAGCTTTTTTTTTTTAGAAAAAATAATATTTTTAATCAGCAAGGACACATTAAATTGATCTAAAGTGACAGTAAAGACATGTATAATGTTACATAAGATTTATATTTCAAATAAATGCTGTTCTTTTAAATTTTCAATTTCTTAAAGAATCCTGAAATTTGCTTATCAAGGTTTCCACACAAATATGAAGCACACAACTGTTTTCATCACTGATAATAATCATAAATGTGTGTTGATCATCAGATCCTCATGTGAGAGTGATTAATGAAGGATCATGTGACACTGAAGACTGGAGTAATGATGATAAACTCAGCTTTGATCACAGGAATAAATCACACTTGGAGGAATATTTGTGTAAAATATTACTTTTGCACACCAGCAAAAAGGTGAGCAGAACTCTTCATAAAAATATTTTGAACAGTAGTGCTTTTTTCATTCACTCAAGCAGAAATGTGGGAAAAAATAAGTAAATACTATTGTGTTGTGTACATATTTGATTATACCGTTCATTGTGTTCAATTTAACATTTTTACATTCATGAAGAAAATGAAAGTCTTACTTATAAGTGCAATTGCCCCAAAACTGTGAATGGTTTCAATGTGGCTGCAGTGGAGATAAGAGTGTATTAGACTGTTGCTATGCAGTTGTTAGGGTGTTATTCTAATCAATAGATACGGTATGACTTGAGCCCCTTCTTCCATGCAAGCCGATGGGATTTTTTTTTTAAATCACCAGCCAGACAAAAATCATAAATCACAATAAAAGCCTACCTCTCCATAACACAGATGAGGCATTGTTCATGTCCAAGTTACATGCAGAAATGGTGTCACATTTACGGTTGCTTGGCGAACTTTCGTGGGGAAATCCAGTCATTTCAAAGGAATCAACACAATTGGGAATTTAGCCTGTGGACGAAAGATTTCCCCATGCAGATTTCACAGTCGGTCACACAAACTTGTGTCGATCAACAGAAAGTGACTTCATATATCTCTATACTAGATAATGGACCTTTTTTTCAAATAAATAAAAAATGTTTTGGTACAATGTACTTGTGTTTATTTTGTATAGCAAAACACTTTTGCTGCTATTGAGGTGGATAGAGAGAGACTGGGGCGTGGCTACTGTAGAAGGCGGAGAGATTGGGGCATGGCTACTGTAGGAGGCGGAGAGATTGGGGCGTGGCTACTGTAGGAGGCGGAGAGATTGGGGCATGGCTACTGTAGGAGGCGGAGAGATTGGGGCATGGCTACTGTAGGAGGCGGAGAGATTGGGCTACTGTAGGAGGCGGAGAGATTGGGGCATGGCTACTGTAGGAGGCGGAGAGATTGGGGCATGGCTACTGTAGGAGGCGGAGAGATTGGGGCATGGCTACTGTAGGAGGCGGAGAGATTGGGGCATGGCTACTGTAGGAGGTGGAGAGATTGGGGCATGGCTACTGTAGGAGGCGGAGAGATTGGGGCGTGGCTACTGTAGGAGGCGGAGAGATTGGGGTAGGAGGCAGAGAGATTGGGGCATGGTTACTGTAGGAGGCGGAGAGATTGGGGCGTGGCTACTGTAGGAGGCGGAGAGATTGGGGCATGGCTACTGTAGGAGGCGGAGAGATTGGGGTAGGAGGCAGAGAGATTGGGGCGTGGTTACTGTAGGAGGCAGGTAGGAGGCAGAGAGATTGGGGCGTGGTTACTGTAGGAGGCGGAGAGATTGGGGTAGGAGGCAGAGAGATTGGGGCGTGGTTACTGTAGGAGGCGGAGAGATTGGGGCGTGGCTACTGTAGGAGGCGGAGAGATTGGGGCGTGGCTACTGTAGGAGGCGGAGAGATTGGGGCATGGCTACTTTAGGAGGCGGAGAGATTGGGGTAGGAGGCAGAGAGATTGGGGCGTGGTTACTGTAGGAGGCGGAGAGATTGGGGCGTGGCTACTGTAGGAGGCAGACAACCTTCAAATAGAGACCTGCACTGGGACCCAACAAGGGAAAATATCTAAAAAATAATGTTATTCATCTATTGCACCAAAACAACAAGAATGAAACACAAAAATGATTTACAGGTGCAAGCATGGGCAGAGTTTCTATTTATACCATGTTTTTGCAGCGTTGTGCAATGTAGCCAATCACAGACATATGTGTTGATTTCTTGTGTTGATTTCTTGAACGCAATGGCTAATCAGATGCATTTAAGATAGAATCCACTCACCACTCGCATTTGTTCTAGACAGAATATTATTAGCTACTCAGTTGCTCATGACACAGAGCAACACAGCCAAATGTATTCCTAATACGTTCGTGCTTTTATTGAAAGTAGTCTACTTCTATCATTTGAGACATGCCTTCACAAGCGCTGTAAGGGCCGTGTTTGTAATGTTGAGTTGGGGAGGTGTGACGCGTGAAAGGGGCGTTTTCAAGATCGTTTGAAAATATGCTTTATTTTTGTAATTCCGCTAGTTGCCACTAGTGTTGCAGAAACTATACTTCACCTTTAGTATCAAGTAGGACCCACTTTCCCATTTTTCTTATTTTGGGGTCATCATAGTTTCTTGACACAAGTGGCCCCAGCCAATCACTTTCTTTTCATCTCCAACTCTAAGCTTTCATTTCTTTGACAGAGGAGTGATACGAGACCCCCACTCACCTCCCTGTGATCTGGCTTCTGAAATGACAGGCTGGGCGCCTCTGTATGCTCAGGGTGGAGCATAATGACACTGTGTGTGCGTCTAACGCTAACATTACAGCTCCTTGGCTACAGGAACTGAGGGGAGGCCAAGCCTGTTATTAGCTCTGGGACGTCCTGTAATCATAACTGGGCTGGACACTGAGCTGTCTGTTCGGCGTGTTACTTCACAGCAGATTCCAGATCAGCTGTCACTATAAACCGCTTTCAATAGTCCACTTTAGGCATTCTACTAACTACAAGTAACTGTGCAACTACATGTCAACTAGCAGTCATTAGAGTATCAGTAAAATGTCAGCATAATATCTGCTAACACTTTATTTTGATGCTCCCAACAGACATTCTACTGACTATAAGTAACGTTGCAATTACATGTCAACTTATACTGAGAGTCAGTTGACATGTAGTTGCAAAGCTACCTATAGTTAGAAGAATGTCTAGAGTGGACTATCGAAATAAAGTGTTGCCCCACAGACTATGGAGGTCAGATTACAGGGAAAGATCAACCAAAAATCAATGACTTTCTTTTCTCTATGAAACACAAAAAGAGATGTTTGGCAGGATGTTCATGATGCTAGTTTTCATACAATAAAAGTGACCAGGTCTGTCAAGCTCCTAAAAACACCAAAAATTGTCATTTTCAAAACGCCATAGGGTTCATTGGCTTATTTGTGTGATTTGGTCACCATTTATCATTGTACAGAAAGGAGATGCATGAACATTCAAAGAAGAAGAAAGAAAATCGCATAGGTTTGCAAGTCAAGACATCTTTATTTCTATAGCACAAGCAGCTTCATCATAATAAACAGGACAATAACGATCAATGACTATGTTTATGCACCCTCATAATGCAATTTACATAATACAAAACGCAATTAAACTTTGCCTCATGTAAACACAAAACTTTGATCAAACTGATGCGCTTAAAGGATTAGTTCACTTCAGAATGAAAATGTCCTGATCATTTACTCTCCCCCACGTCATCCAAGATGTCCATGTCTTTCTTTCTTCAGTCGAAAAGAAATGAAGGTTTTTGAGGAAAACATTCCAGGATTTTTCTACATTTTTACCCCTTTTCCACCAGCATGAACCGGGTGCTAGTTCAGAGCTAGTGCTAGTGCCGGTTCAGAGTTGGTTCGAGTGATGAGCCTTCTAAGAACCGGTTTGCCTATCCACGGGCTAGAGAGCCACCTCAGAGCCAGGACGTCACTGTACACGTCTCATCTTTCCCAGCAAAGCTAGCGAGGCAGTGGGACACACACACCAGGCTTGTTCGAGATGCATCAGCGCTGTGCAGACCAATCAGAGTATGACACCAAAATACCACAAGAGCGATTCAACAGCATAAAGAGTCTTATGATCTCGCTGTAAGTTACTTTGATGTCACACGGCAATCGTCTGAGCAGCACCAAACAAATCTTCCATCAACAATGGCGAACGTTGCGTTACTATTGATGCTCATGGCTTTGCAAACCTACATCGGCATCAAAACACAACAAATCCAACGCATTCATGCAGCTCGCTGTAATTTGTATAGATGGAGATTACAATCGAGCAGCTATTAGCTCGATTAGCTGCTATTTCAAAAATGGCGGATCTCAAATTTGTGTCCGTCTTGTTGGTCACGGTAACCCCGTCCCCAGCCCCTGACCCAAGCGGTTCTTACACATTCTTAAGAACCACTTTTCCTGGTTCAGAGCTGGTGCTTTGGATGTGGAAAGACAAAGAACCGATTTGAAACTAGGCTCTGGCTCCGAACCAGCACTCAAACTGTCTTGGTGGAAAAGGGGTTATAGTGGACTTCAACAGGAACCGCAGTTTCAATGCAACTTCATAGAGCTTGACACAACCTCAGTCGAGGAAAAAGGCTCTTATCTAGCCAAACTATTGGTCATTTTCTAAAAAAAAACATATACTTTTTAACCACAAATGCTCATCTTGCACTGGCGTCCACTAAACATTATGTAATTACGTTGGAAAGGTCAGTCATGCATGAAGAACCCAACCAGTGTTTACACAGCGAATGTGCAAAGATCAAGCTAAACAGGCTTTTTTTCAACTTTTAAAAAAAAGGTAAAACAACGATGTCAGACGATTTTGAAGTTGGAGGAGAAAAAGGTTTTCGCCCTACCCACCTATATCACACGTGACCTTTTCAACGTGATTGTGTAATGTGTGGCGCATCCCAGAGCAGAGCAAGACGAGCATTCGCGGTTAAAAAGAATATATACGTTTTTATTTTTTTAGAAAATGACCGATGGTTTGGCTAGATAAGACTCTTATTCCTCGGCTGAGATTGTGTTGAGCTCTTTGAAGCTGCACTGAAACCTTCATTTGGACCTTCAACCGTTGGTTCCTGTTGAAGTCCACTATATGGAGAAAAATCCTGGAATGTTTTCCTCAAAGACCTTAATTTCTTTTCGACTGAAGAAATAAAGACATGAACATCTTGGATGACATGGGGCTGAGTAAATGATCAGGAAATTCTAATTCTGAAGTGAACTAATCCTTTAAGCGCATAACCGTAGCATCCATAATTGCAGTAAAGTGCCGATTCTAAATCGCAGCCATAAAACACTTTAATTGCATCTGATAAAAGAGCGCATGTGCTTGTGATGAACATGTATGGCATTGTCAGATTCATAAACACAGCACTACAGTAGGAGTCACATTTTGTGGGGTGCTGAAGAAACTAAGTCTGTGTTAACAACGTTGTGTGAAATTAATATAATGAAATATACCGATGGTCGAAAATGAAAACATTTTAGGTGTGCAACCGCAAATATCCAGTATACCCATGGAAATGTGTTTTGCATTTGACGCAAGTAGATCAAAACAGTGTCCAGTAACACGCTGACTGTATGCAAGCTCTACAGGATCTCTACAGAAGACAATAGTGTCAATATTTAGCTCAAGTTTCCAATGACACAAGGGTGAGTATCTGATGACAGAGTTTTTAACCTTGGTAGAACTAAAAAAAAAAAAAAAGCGCTAGGTTTAATGTGTCGACAAGATTCTAGCACTTAATAAAATAAACTTTGGCTCATGCTTGCTGTAAAGTCTTGCCTCTAGAGGTGAAAAATGAGGCAGATCAGGATTTTGAAGAGTTTGTTGTTGAGTGATAGTCACTGGGGCGTTGAATGGCAGCCCTGCTGACGCACTCGCTGTGAGTCTGGCATGCGTAATCTCTCGTTCCCCACCTTAGACTGACAGGAATGCAGACCAACCTTCATTCTCAACGACTTGAACATGAAACTATAGTGTTAATCATGCAGCTTGAATGCATCTCTTCCTGCCGGTCTGAACCGAGGTGTGTGTGTGTCACACCTGGTGTGGTGTAACATCCTGAATTTACAGTTGTTCTTCGGCACGTGTCTATTCTACATCTCTTATGTCTGAGTTTTTTTAAATGTGCGGTAATACCTGCTCAACAGAAAGTAGGGTAACAAAGGCGGTTGCCAGGGCATTGTTACTCAGTTGCTAAAGTGTTCAAAGGGGTTTTGGCACATTGCTAAATGGGTGCTATGCGGTTTCTAGGAATTTCATTGAAGGAGGGACCCGTCTAAGAAGTCTAAGACTCCTCAAGATGACTTCTTGTGATTTAAAATACTAAATAAGCTACTATAAACAACTATATACCTTATTTTAATTCACCCATCAACTGTGTATTTCCTTTGAAGAAAGTCTCGGTTACGTATGTAACCCTCGTTCCCTGAAGGAAGGGAATGGAGACATTACGTCAGTGACTGACTGAAATGGAACCAAGGTTTCCACAGTCTTTGAAAACCTGGATATATACACTGATCAGGCATAACATTATGACCAGTGAAGTGAATAACACTGATGATCTCTTCATCACGGCTCCTGTTAGTGGGTGGGATATATTAGGCAGAAAGTGAACATTTTGTCTTCAAAGTTGAGAAGCAGGAAAAATGGGCAAGCGTAAGGATTTGAGCGAGTTTGACAAGGGCCAGATTGTGATGGCTAGACGACTGGGTCAGAGCATCTCCAAGACTGCAGCTCTTGTGGGGTGTTCCCGGTCTGCAGTGGTCAGGATCTATCAAAAGTGCTCCAAGGAAGGAACAGTGGTGAACCGGACACAGGGTCATGGGCGGCCAAGGCTCATTGATGCACGTGGGGAGCGAAGGCTGGCCCGTGTGGTCCGATCAAACAGACGAGCTACTGGAGCTCAAACTACTCAAGAAGTTAATGCTGGTTCTGATAGAAAGGTGTCAGAATACACAGAGCATCTCAGTTTGTTGTGTATGGGGCGGCATAGCCGCTGACCAGTCAGGGTGTATCCAAATTCCCCAGATCTCAATACAATCGAGCATCTGTGGGATGTCCATGGAGGCCCCACCTTGCAAATTAAGGTACTTAAATGATCTGCTGCTAAAATCTTGGTGCCAGATACCACAGCACACCTTCAGTCCATGCCTCGACGGGTCAGGGCTGTTTTGGCAGCAAAAGGGGGACCAACACAATATTAGGAAGGTGGTCATAATGTTATGCCTGATCGTTGTATATGTGGAAGTCTAATTTTAAAGTGTGTCTTTTTTTAGACCTGGAAAAGTCATGCCAAGTAGAATAATCCTAAAAAGCCATGGATATCTGTATAAAGAATCTATACTTCACTAGTTATGCCAAGCTCTAGCATATTTTACTGGGTAGAGTAAAAAAAAAAAAAAAAAATCCATATCCAAGTAATCGCAAACAACCGGGAAAAGTCATGTAAATTCATTGGTTAAAAAGACTAGGAACCCTGAAGAACATGTATGTAAATGTTAATTTTCCTTTACTACTTTTTCAAACTGCTCCTATGCTGTTGCTTTGATTTTCACAAAAAATGTAACCAGATCATCTTCAGACCATGCCGACAAAAAGGTATGGAATTCATGTTGATTTGTAAAACCAAGTGGTCAGGAGATATGAAAAATGTACTTATAACCTCTGAATGATTTGGCCAAAAATCACAAAACTGGTCTCTTTAGATTTGGTGCAGCATGCAGAGTCATACGATACCCAATTTTTCCATATCGGCCATTTTGAATTATGTCGTAAAATGCTATATGTTTTACGAATGCATTTGAGTATGGTTATGAAACTCGGTTCTCGAAACTCTTGGGCACCATGCCCTGACAGTAGCCAAAACGTTTCGGGGAACGCCACCTTGTGATCAAAAGTTATAATAAAATTTCCAAAAATGTGAATAACTTTCGATTAAATTAGCCTATTGTAATGAATCTGATCTTTATAGATTCCTTGGCTCATGCCGAGAACATAGACACCAATCTTCCCATAGTCGGTCGAACTTCCTGTTCGACTTTACCAACCTCTAATCATATCATCTCCAGACCGTGCCAACAAGGGGTTCTGGATTCTCATGTCGAGGCTGTATCTCTGCAGTGCTTTGGCATATTGACACCAAACTTTGCATGTGTCTGTGTCAACACTGACCACACCACATCAATTTGATCACAGCGCCACCTATTTGTCAAAAGTAATAAGCCATTAAATCATATTACTGGTGACTGTAATTATGATTTTTCAGCCATTTTGCCTTAAATCATCTTATAATGTCTTTAATTGCTTGTTGTTGCAGTTGGTCTATGCTCACAAAATGGAGTGGACATAGATTTAAATAAGTTTAGATAAAACTACGGCTGCGGGTCTTTTAATACTGTTATGGAGTCGCACTGATATGGGGATATCATAAACCAGACGACAAAACTCAGATCGCTTAGAAAAGAAATAGCACACCTCTCCTCAACAAGCCACACAATTTGAGGTGTCATTTATGCTGTATAATAACGGCCAAGAATAATAGTGACACTTGCCTTAGTGAATTATGACACAAAATTATTTTAAAAGATATATACCAATAGCATATGCGACTCTATTTTTTGCTCTGTTTGTTTTTTTATTACATTTGTGACATGTGCAGCAAAGTTACACAGATGAGAAATCTACCATGAATACAAGCGAAACATAAAGGATCCATTTTCACGCTAGTTTAGCATTATCATTGTGTTGTTCATGAGGGTATCATCAAACGCATCTTTCAGTCGGCTCTGCTGGATCAGTATGCTGGTGACGTGCTCGTGTGCTTCACCAGACGTGCTGAAGCCTGTCGGATGTGATAGCGCTGGTATGCATCCTTACACACAGGTATTTGTTCTGAACAGGTATGTACGATCCTCCAAGACAAGAGGGACATCTGAATGAAATAGCTAAATGATAACCATATCAGTTTATGAGCATCAAAGAGGTCATTTATGGGCTAGTTGGATGAATGTACCTTTGATGTAAATGCATGTAGGATTTTAAACATTCTTGCAATCTTTAAATGTAAATAAATGTGCCATCTCAAGCAAAATTGAAATAAATTCATTTAGGAATAGCTTTAGAAAGGTAACAGCATTGACAGTTTCAAGCCTTGTGCTTGATGCAACAAATGCGAATGATCAGTCATATACAAAACCATGGTAACAGGCAGGGGCGTAGTTTGCGGGGGTGTAAATATACAACGTGGTGTGTTTTAGCTATAGCTTCTAAACGTGTATGCTGCTATTTTTCATTACAAATGCTGTAGATATAACAAAGGAAAGAAAAATGGTTAACATTGGCCGTAGCATTTGTACTGAGGAGTCACCAATGGTCTTTCCTCCTTATTGTAACAAACGCTATAGTTAAACAATTACAAGAACTTCATTACTTCTTCATAAGGCCAGGTTAGAATCAAGAGGACCTTCTTGAATCAAAACGTCAGACGTGTTCTGCTAATAATGACAGATATTAGGGAAACCTGGCTTTCAGATATTCCAAAAGATGACAGACAATAAACATTTTCAATATAAGAACATTTTAAGAAGTTAGTTTGACCTATCAGAGCACTTTAGTTTAGAGCATTCTGTCAAACTGGTCAGCTTTTAGGTGCTAATACATCATATCCTGTGAAAACAAGTCATTGTTAACTAAGCTGTTACTTTTTTGCAGTTATGTTATCAACGCACGTGTGGATGATACCACAAAAGAGCATTTTACTAAATTAAAGAAAGAAACAAATAAATAAATAAATCTCATGAAGGAGCATGCCCTGGGACCCCGCTCAACGGTTCACACTTCAGCCCCCCACTGTTCAAACCAAAACTGCGCCCTTGGTAACAGGGCTGATATTTTAAGATCGTCACCTACTGAAAACATGATTATTTCATTATAAACATTTTTTCATCAGATCTGATGGTAACAGGGTTGATGCACAACCTGGGGAAAGAACATCAGGTCTTTTTAAAGATACATTATGTAAACTAAAATGTTATAAAATATGCACTGGCAACGGGGTCAAGGATGCATTAAATCAAAAATAATTATCCAGGTTTCCACAAAAATATGAAGCAGCACAACTGTTTTCATCACTGATAATAATCATAAATGTGTGTTGATGATCAGATCCTCATCTGAGAGTGATCAGTGAAGGATCATGTGACACTGAAGACTGGAGTAATGATGATAAACTCAGCTTTGATCACAGGAATAAATCACACTTTACTGTATATTCACACAGAGAACACTTAATTTAAATAGTAAAAATATTTTATAATATTTCACTGCACTTTCATCAAATAAATGCAGATTTAATGAGCATTAAATACTTTTTTAAACAACATTTAAAAATCTTACAGAGCCAAAACTACTGAACGGTACAGAAGGAATGAAGACAAAACTGGATTTACACAAAGGTGTTTATCAAAACTGCCATATTTGTTTTATCAGCAAGCAGAACCTGGGGGAAAGTGGTGAGAAAGATCTAAAGAAAGGCATCCACATGCAAAAAAAATAATAATAACAATAAAATAATTATATTTATTAAATTACATTTTATTACATTTATATAAAAATAAAAACACAGTTACTGAATTTGTGTAGTTCTTGAATGCATTTGCAAACTATATTAAAAAAGATATATATTTTAACAATATAATGTTATTATAAAAATGATATTAAAATAGCAAAAAATATGATCTATTTATTGCTGAGGTAAAATGATTTGACGCACGCATGAAGGATACGAACGGCACCTGTTTTGTTCAATGACTCAAAAGATACATGGTCTTTGTATTAAAACTGAGCCGATTTATCAGCACGGACATTCAGAAACCTGTATATAAATACCTGATTGTTTCTATAATATTGCACTGGTTGTGAGCAAAGTCTTTCACATTCACTACACACCTCTGGATATTTTAGTGCTTTATTACAGGCACTCTGTCGAAATGAAAAAATAAACACGCTTAACGGCGCCTAATCGGAAGACGAACGTCAACAGCGATAAACATGACTCAGAAAACGGCTACAACAGTCATTAGCTGTGCATAACATGTTTGCATTCTGACCCTGGCACTGACCCCATTATTTCTTCCCCAGAGAAATATGAATATACACACAGATTTCATTGCGAATGCTCATTTAACTTGGCAGGGTGATTAGCACGCGGGAGAGTGGGATATGTAAACACAGTTGGATCAGCACACCCCCCTTCTCTTCCTCTTCCCTTCACAGGCATCAGAGCCCGGCCGCTGGGCTCAGCTTGACCCCTTTCCATATATTAATCCCAAGGCTACTGTCCTGTCCACTGGGTGGTCATAGCGTATGACAACGCACCGCACTGTCGAACCTCATACGCCAGGAATAACTCAGCCTTACAAGGCAAAATGTGGAGGGATTGGGGGGATAAAACAGAATTAGGCCACAGCTGTTTAGGTCTGTAGGCAAAAAATTAGTCTCAATATGTCAAAGAATATTACATCAAATAAAGGGCCGGCCGCGTGCTGCCCCGCTTACATGTGCAGGACGCAGCAGTGCTGTTCTCACAGCGCTTTGTGTTTGTTTGTTTGTGCAGACACACTCTTCTTTAATCGGTGAACCTCTGGTTTTACGCTAATTGGGGAAAAGAATATATTATTGAGAACAGATGAGAAAAGTGGGATTTAAATCACATGCAAATGTATAGTGTAGGGATGCTTGATTGTGGCAAAAATCATATATCATATGATTCATATGATTCACATATCATATTGAAATCACGATTATTGGTGGGTGATCTGATCAAAGTCTTCACGATATGAGTCCTTTATTATCAGTGGAATTTCACAATTATCAATACATTAGTTATCTTAGTATTAGTTTTTGCTGATGTAAGGTCCTCAAAACAATTACATAAAACAAACAATGGACCAATAACTACAACAGAATGAAAATACAAATGAATTACTGTTAAATAAACAGGGTTTTAAGTTTTAGGGTGGTATTTAGATTGGTAATAGTCTACAAAAGAATTGTAATAATCAAATGTATAATAGCACTGCATCTGTAGAAATTAAATATAGATGAATCCTTATTAAAGCTACTTAAGTTATTCAGTCAAGATCAGTGAGTGATTTGTCTTTGTCTTTTGTTGTTTGATTCTCATTAATGACAGACGGCAGCAGGTTGCCGTCACTTTAAGAGTGAATGCACGGATCCAATATACTGATGCACACACCAGTGTTCTTTCTTTTACTGAACACATAACCCACTGTGTTTACGGGAATACTCTCCAAAAAGGATTTTTGACATTTTTGTGTGTTTGTGTTTAGGCACGTATCCGAAGCCCATCTGCTTATCCGCATTCAGCTCGACTCACACAGAAGGCCGCCTGGGGAACAGTTGCAGCTTAATGCGCTTTTAATAACACTGTTTAATATCGAACACGTCCCGCAGTTTAGCAACAGCAGATTGTATTTTACATCACTCACTTATTCGGCTGATTTGGATGTTAGATTTGGGCTTTTAGGGAGGAATCAAAGCGCATCGCTGAATGCGGCAGCAGCACAAGAATTGTTTCCCTAGATTATCTACTTTTCATAATCGTTGAAGGCCGAAATCGAAAATCAGCCCTAGTATCGTGCTACATTACTCTGGCTCACTGATGGGCTGTAATCTGTTGTATTAATAAGCATGGATGTTTGCTAAGGCAAACATATTGGAACAACCCCTTGAAGTACTAAACTTAACAACTTAAAATTGTGGTTGCTAAGGTTTTCTAAGTGATTTTTAGTGTGTTGCTATTAGGGCAGCAACAAACAATTATTTTGTTAATCAACTAATCTAAAAATTATTAGAATGATTAAACAACTACTCATCGATTATTTCACTGGTAGGTTTTGATCAAATATTCAGCTTTTGCAATTAATTATTGAGCTGTTTTTTTATGAACTCCAACTAAATAGACCAATCTCCTACAAAATAGCTACAATGACCGGTACAGTTTTTATTAGGGCTGTGCATTGACACAAACTTCATGATGATTCGATTTCTATTCATAAGCTTACGATGCGATTCTGATATAGATTCAGTTTGATCCGATATTGATTCATTTGGACATATATCAGGTACAGTACGTTAAACTTCTCAAGGAATATCTAAACAACTGATCTATATACAACTGCATATAGTGCAGTTTTTATAATGACATAACTTTTTAATAAGAGTAAAAATATGAATATGTAAAATTGCATATTTTTTGATAAATACTCCTCTCTAGAGGAGTAACTAACTAACGAGTTAATGTTGACTGAATGGCTCTTCTGAGGTAAATCTCCAGCTGTTTTATTGATGTCTTTCTGCAGTTGAAACTGTAATTGAGTGTGAGATATTGTACATTGTACAATTATACATGAGACATGATTAATTGTTTCTTTCAACATACCTTCAGATGTTCATGCATGTTTATTGGTGTATGTTGGTGCTGTAACTAGTAGTGAAGAGGAAGAGATGATCGGCTCAACTGAGGCGCTACAGTGATTTGTCATGACGCATTAAAAAGCGGCAAAAGCACATTTATTGCATTTTTTTGTAGTAAAATTGACAGAATTTTCAAAGCTGAGACTTTATTTCATATCAGTAGTAAGCTGCTCTGTCTTTACTCTGTGATGTATTTTTCACTGCATCAAAATGTCTAAAAAACAATTGATCTCAGGAACATCTAAGGTCCATAAAATCACACCAAATTAGTGTAAACTCTCCTGACTTGGGGCTGCAAGCAATCACCTTGTAACTACACAGCCAGCAACACTGTGAAAGCTGTGACACACAAAGCCAACGGTCGGCCATTGTTGAGCATCTGTCAGCTTAGTTTTTGAGGTGTGTTTTGCTCCGTAGGCACTTTTCGAACCTGGTCGATTGCTTTTTGGCTGATTGAGCAACTCTGATTGGCTGTTCAACTGTATAGCGCACCAGAATGCGAGAAGAAAAGCAAAACTGCTAAAAGCGAGCAAACAAGGCAAGATGTTACACGTTCTTAAATAAAACCGTTGTGAAGCCAAACCCCCTTATGGAAAAAGAAAGTCCATAGGTTTTTTGCAAACAGATCTTTTGGGAGACTTGTGTGCTATTGTTGCAGTAAATTTGCACGTTTAATTATAATGAATATAAATAATTGCATGTTCTTGAATTAATGATTTATTGGTTGCACACCAGCCTGTTATTATAGGGACGTCAACTTTACATTTTCACACCCTTTAAACACGATACTGAGAAAAACTAACTGTGGTTGGTTCTACATTTCGGTCAGACGTCCTCTCGGGCGGTCCTTTGCCAATGAAAGCTGCTATGGAGTCCAGATTTCAGTCTGAAGGCTTGGCTACGTGAGACTAGTTGGCCATTGGCTGTAGTCTTTGCGGTGTGTTCAAGCGCAACTTTTTGGCCCGGACGCATGTGACACCAGCCGACAACACCATCGCTGCTAGTGCTTTGATGTTGGTTTGGTGTGTCAAGGCCTTAACAACCCCCAAACAACATGCTAAAACACTAAAAACCACTCCAACCATAAGCCCAAGGGATACATCAATTGTGCTGCAAACGTAAACATAGTATGCACACATCTTTGTCCTCCTCTTTGTCTGCTGTCTTTCTCTACAAGTTATGAGTAATAAAAATGTCATTGTATTCATTAGGGGCATAAGCACCTATTGCATCCATTGGCGTTCTTATTATTCTGCTCCAGTTTCTTCTTCTTCTTCCACTCTTGAGTCTATGGCTGCCCACAGAACTGCTTGAGGGAAAGTTATGAAATTTGGCATACTGCTAGAGAACTGGCCCAACATTAACTACACCAATTTCTAACTCTAAGTCTCTAACTCAAACACAGCGCCACCACCTGTCCAAAGTCTGACTTATGTTTGTGCTGATAACTTTTTAACCATAAGGGCTAGAAACTAAATTAATTTTCCTCGGATTCCTTTGCTCAAGATGACCCTATTGATGATTTGATTGACATCAATTTCCCCGCCACAAACCCTACTTTTTCGAACTCCTCCTCGACAGTTGATCTGATTTGCACAGAAATTGAACCAGACCATCTTCAGACAATGCCAACAAAAACGTATGGAATTCAAGTCGATTCATCAAAGTGTTTTTGAATAACGCGCAAATGAATTTTACATAGCACATACGAAAATAGACATAAGGCTGTATCTCCGCAACAATTTATCATATTCTGACCTACTTGGTACATGTCATCACAAGCATGACCTGAGGCTACATGCTGCATTTCGACACAGCACTTCCTACTAGTCCGAAGATATGAAAAATGGCAGTTTGCACAAAAATCATAAAGCATATTGTTACGAAACTCAGTATGGGTCATCAGCATGATAGCCTGAAGGAGCCTGAGAAGTTTTGAACCAGACAATCAAATATTCACAAAGCTTATGGATTTGGTTGACTTATTTTCATGGGAGCCATCTCCTTAGATTCATGAACTCTTGCAGAGTCCAACCACACCAAACATGCTAGGTTTCGCCTTATTGTTTGTTCAACAACATTTAGTGTTTAAAAAACTTTTGCTAATATCTTCGAAACCGTTAGCCCGATCGAGACGAAACCACCATATGAAAATAGGAATCATAGCGTGTTTACACCACTTGGTGGTGCTATAATTAAACAACAGGAAAAAGTCGATACACCACGGCTCCAAAACATGTAAAAAATGTAATGCTAGACTCCCACACAGGTGGTAACGTGCTTGAAACGTTACGGCAGTCTAGCATAACATTTTTACATGTTTTGGAGCCGTGGTGTGCCGACTTTTTCCCGTTTGTTATGGTTTGTCTTGTTGAGCACTCATTTTGAGCAAAAATGGATCCCCATGCTTTGGATCTGGTTTTTATTGCTATAATTAATCAAAACATGACATTGGCTCGATACAACTCAATGTATTTATGGGTTTTCAACCGTTTTGCTAAAAATGGTCTCCAAATGTCTTAACTCATTTTTGCAGTTAGTCTGCTGCTAGCTTCCTTGTTTGCTTCTGTTGTGCTTGGCCCCCATAATTGCTACTTACAGCTATATTTTAAACTATAGATGCAAGTATCTCTTAAAGGGATAGTTCACCCAAAAGTGAAAATTCTGTCATCATTTACTCACCCTCTAGTTGTTCCAAACATGTATGAGTTTCCATCTTCTGTTGAACACAAAATAAGATATTTTAAAGAACGTTAGTAATCATGTTGGTTGATGGACTCCACTGACTTCCATATTAGGAAAAATATAGTCAATGGCTGCCATCAACTGTCTGGTTACTAACATTCTTTAAAATATCTTTTTTTGTGTTCAGCAGAAGATAGAAACAAGTTGGAGCTAACCTCTGCAGGACAGTGGCCCTCCAGGAGCAGGACTGGACACCCCTGCTTTAATTCCTTCATTCAAGCACTCATCATGGACGTCTATTGTTGTTGCATCTCCAGCAGTTTTTTGATGTTGTTAAGTTTTTCCGTTCTGTTTTGTTTCTTTTTTGGGTTGGGTTAGTGTTGCCACCTGTGGACAAACTAATCTGTGCAAAAATATTCAAATCACATGTGCAAGCTCAGCAGACCGAGTACTTGGTGGTGGACTTTACTACAGGCAAGCCCTACCTGCATAAAAAAAAAACACTTTAGACTCAAGGTTTAAAGGGTAAAGAACATAACAGCTGTGAAACTGAGCTAGCTAGCAATAGAATTAGCAACAAATGGAAAACTTTACTTTTTTACCGGAAAACAAGACTGCTTCTTTCTTCTAAGCCAGCATAACCTTATTCTTTCCACTCTTCAGTGGTAAAAAGTTACAGCCATTGCAGCAGCTACTCTTTTTCTATTCTATATACTCTTTTTCTTAAGTCAGTCAGTGCTCACGCACAACGTCAACATCAGTTAAGAATGACTTAGAGCGACTATCATGATACATAACCTAGCATCTCATCATACAACCTGACATGACCACTGCAAAACAAGTTTTTGCTGTCTGAACAAGAATTTCTGTAGGCTGCAGGACCTATGGGGCCTTTTAAAGGAACAAGTCTCCTAAAAAGAAAAGTCTGTCTCTATTTACTCACCCTCAAGTTTTTCTGAAGCACTTTTCTGTGGAACGCTTGTGCAAACAATGTAAACCATCCGTTGGCCTTTTGATCGCTTTGTGTGAGGAACAGTCAAAAATTACAGTTATTCACTCATAATTTTCCCTGTATGCCAAAGCTTACAAATATCATTCATGCTCATTTTGAATTCAGTATGGAAGGGGAAAGGGGGACATTTTGGGCTTTTCTTTATAATCATATATTATATGGCTTTTATATAGATATATAGCGCATGACTTTTACAGTGATTTTTGTGTAGCATATTAGCCATCACAGTCTTGATTACTTTTTTATTTCATATAAGGTATACAAGCTTCACTTAAAACATAAAGGTGTGTTTTTGGGGGGATCTATAGTTCCATTAAGAATCTTTAACATCCATAGAGCCTTTCCATTAAAAAAGGTTTGTATAGTGGACAAAGGTTTTTTAGATCATTAATGCTTTCCCGGCGTTCACAAGTTTTTCCGGCAATCTGTGTTTTCACTGCTATTCGGTAGGGGGCGTTGTTACGCATCTTCTGAAATGATGCAGAATCTCCAGAACTAAAAACAAGAGAAGAAGATCTGCGTAAACCAGAACGATCACAGATTGAAGTTGCTCACGCATCTAAGCTAACATGTTCATCAAACAAAAGCCTAACGTTACCAAGAAAAATGTCGAACCCACAAAGAGGAAATGACTGTGAAGCTGTCGATCTACTCCACTGGTGTTTTTGATCAAAGTCTTTGACATGATTTTCTCAGCTTTTGTTTGAAATGTTTTATGAAACTTACCAACTTACCAAGTGTTGAATGTTTTTGTTTAAAAACAGAGGTTCTGTTCTTTCTTTTGAGATATATGTATATACACATTTTTTTCACGGCTTTGTGGAATACTTGATTCTGATTGGTCAATCGCGCATTCCAGCGGTATGTTATTCCCAGATAACAACCGCCAAAGTGAATAACACACCACTCATCCGGGTACTACGCGACCGGTACTACTTCTATGCTTAACGTGTCACTCCGCTGTCGTTGACTGTCTGGTGCCATCTTGTGACTGAAAAACACTTAACCACCACGGGTTACAACAGAAGACTTCGAGGAGTTCATATTTGAAACTTTATAAAGAAACGATGGATATTAAATAAAGATGGATATTTTTCTTACACAAATGCATCAATCTGCATCAGAAGGCCTTTATTAACCCTCCAGAGCCGTGTGGAGCAGTTAGATGCACGTTTATGGACGTAAAAAACAGAGCTACAACTACTGCCATTATAAAGCTTGGAAGAGCCAGGACATTATTAATATAACTCAGATTGTGTTGGTCTGAAAGCAGAATGTCAGACACACCTAGGATGACCTGAGGAGGAGTAAATCATGGGCTCATTTTCATTTTTGGGTGAACTATCGTGAACTAACTACCATGTATGGTAAAAAAATGTATCTTTTCAGCAATAAAGAGTTAAAGCAGTTTGGAACAGTTTTTCTTCGCAGAAGCTTTGCGTAAGAGCTAATAAAATGTTTAAACTCGAGACAATATTTTGTGTCTTATTTACTTGAGACAAGTAGCCGTGTCGCATCGGGGTCCTGATCACTCTGTCTGGGTTTATTCTGCGATAACCAAATAATCAATTATTTTCATGCTACTAAGAGAAACAATGTGAAGTTGAGCGTTTAGTCACTGGTTTGATTTACTGACACACAAAGAAAATCTGACTGTAAATTAATCACATCAGAAAACACTGGTCTCAGATCAGGCATCAGAATTAACACGGTTACTGACATGTTGTGGCATTACTGTCGAGTCTATATCGTAAAGGTCTGCTTGCAAAGCCTGCGCTGAAATTGCGACTGATTTACCAAAGAATCCACAGTGAAATGTAGCGAATACAAATAAATAATGCTCAACTGAGACATTGTCACAAACGCTGGTGAAGATTCCACCGTCGGCCACCAGAGGTCGAACTGACCAGAGTACTAACCTCCATTTCAGACTTCATTTCCCATACACCCTCACTCCAGGACTGATTACTGCACACCTGTTCCTCATCACCATGCCTATTTAGACTCTGCTCTCACTCTCATTCATTGCGAAGTCTTGTTTGCCCCGGCTGCATTTCTGAGCGTTATTCCCTGTGATTATCCTGCCTGTGTTTGACAGATGATCCCCATCTGCCTCGTTACAGACATTCACATTGTTGAAAATAAATAAGAACATTCCTAGCATTAGGATCCTTTGGAAGGTAATGTTATTTGTAGTCCATTGATCCTGTATCGCTCTTCTCTCCTCATCATCTCACTAACACTCCAGTGGGCGGGGCCAAAGTTGCGATGGTGAAGTAGGTGTTGATCTTGGCATTTCTCCTAATGAGTCGCTCTCTGGCCTTGGTTACAATAAAAGCGTTTTTTGGACTAACAAGGAAGTTTTCAGTTCTGAAAGGTACAGGATATTCTTATAGAATGACGACCTCTTATATGTCAAAAGGAAAGGAAAGGCTCAAGGAAAATTTCATTTTTCAGTTCATGACCCCAAACCCACATAGTAAGTAAATATAGTTACTTAATATTACTCAGTACTTATAATTACAGTGTGTGACGGAACGGCTGCCTCTCCCTCGTTATCAGCGCCACCCCGTCCCGAAAATTGTCGCCCTTTGCCAGGTTCCCGACTGCTGTGGGTGAGAGAGAGAGAGAGAGAGGCACTGTAATTATGAGAAATGGCGGCGAGTGATGAGGCACACCTGAATATCATGAAGCCTCATCACCACCACCGTTAAATGCAGAGCGCGCCTCTCCTCAGGAGGCTAGTCTCTCTCTCCCCGTGCATGCACACGCTGGAGTCCTCGTGGGTCCAGAAGGGAAGCGCAGAGGGACTCCCGCACCGCCATAGATGTGAGTCGTTGGACCCACGGTCCGGAAACGAGATGCACGCGTAATGCCGCTGACAGGCTAGGATGCCGGGCCGCTATTCCCCTAGGTTGCCATGGCTAAAGAGGATGAGCCGCCGTGTCAAAGCTGCCGCCCCTTGCGCCTCGGACAGGAGAGTGAGAAGCACGTGCGGCCGTCGGACCCCGCCTCTTACCTGGACCCATCCTATCCGTTCACTACGCTTCCTTCACTATTCCCTGGCACACCGAGGACACCAGATCCCCTGTTTTGTTCGTCACTTTATTCCCCTTTTTGAACATTTTCTGTTTATGTTAATAAATGCCTCTTCGAGGCCTGACGCCACACCCACTGTGTCTGTTGTTTGCTCCTCCCACCACAAGTGTAACAAAGACACCGTAACAAAGTGTAACCGGACATTTTAGTTTATTAAAAAAAAAAAAATAGGATTGTTTTAGAACTCTAGTGCTGACATGAGTAAATAATGATGATTAGAATTTTTTTGTATCATAGTTTGAAGAAGGAAAGCAAGGAGTTTGTGGAAAATGGTTTGTATTAAAACGTGAGCATGAGACGAGGCCATGTTAGCGTTGAGAGAACAATGCAGCAGTAAACAAAATGTCTTACGAAAATCCTCATCCCTTAATGACACACCATTTCAGAAGTTCTCGAGGCAGCAGCGTCCCGGCGCTCACTGACAGAACTGGGTAACCCAGTAACACAGTCTCTCATCCTTACTCAGATCTTTCTCACGCAAGACAGCCAGAGAGGAGAGGATGCGAGAGGGGGGACGGAAGAGAAGAATGAGCAGAGAATAAGGACGCATAAGAGCGTCCCGGGAGGAAGACTTGCTTTCTCAGACCTCCACACCCCCGGCTTCAGGCTAAAAATACTCTCTTCCTGTTCAGCGAGTCGGGCTTCCCCAAACCAGATAAATAATTTAGGCACCGCAAGAAGCGGGAGAGAAAGAGCCCGTGTCTCTCGTCTAACACTGCGACCGGGCTGTCGTGCTTTAGAGGATAACACGAGGCCATGTACGCCGGTTCAGATAGCCATCTCGACTCAATCACGCAGCCGCTGCTTCATTAACACTTCAAAGAGATGCAGAAAAAAGGAAGCGGAGGCCATTTTATTCATTGGCCTCCTTTACTGGAGTCGGTAATGAATCACTAAGGAATTGGATTGAAGGAGAAACCAGTAAAAACGCATCAATAAGGGAATGCGTGTGCTAAATCCATACGTTATTCTGACCATACTAACTTCAAAGTACTGCACTCCAGAAGCCCATATAAAAGATTGGATCAGACATATCAAATGCAGTTATGATCAGTGATCGAGACTGTACAGATATGACAAGTTGATTACTCCAGTCTTCAGTGTCACAAGATCCTTCAGAAATCATTCTCATATGATGATTTGCTGCCCAAGAATCATTTATGATTATTATTATTATAAGGGCTGCACAATTAATCGAATTTCTAATCGCAATTACGGATGCCACGATTACGTAATCGTTCAAAGCCACAGTTACAAAAAAAAATAAAAATAAATCCACTTACATTATTCTGCGTGCTTAGGTGTGCTTAGAGCATGTTACATTGTGAGAGGCGAATCACCAGTACTTCAGAGTAGGGTCTAACCCAGCACAACAGGAACTACCAGTGACGTAACGTTAAGTGTACACGGACTGGTTGAACGCATGCAAAACGCCAGCACCCGCCATTTTTAAAAAGCCATGCACACAGCCTATATGAACTAGCTAATATGGAAAACAGTGATATATGGACCTCTCAAACTTTACGCTAAGGAGACAATCCAACGCAGCTTTGAGGGGAGCAAGTGAAACATGATTATGTATTTCTGCTCAGCTAGTGACATTGGACATCAACCACATGGCAAACGCTAACGCTAATACTTTTCATATACTGTCTGTATAACAGTTCTAGCTAATAACATATTAGACATGTTAAACAGATCGTGAGCTGATGAAGATGGAGAATGTGAGCGCTCTGTGCTCAAGACTCTGGCGTTCACAGTAAATGTCCGCTGTGCCGTCAAAATAAAAGTCAAAACAACAAGCGCGACTTACGTCACTTCAGAGTTCCTACTCTGCAAATGCAACCAGGAAAATTAGTTCCTAGAACTACCCGGTGCAAAAGCCCCTATTATTGTACCATGCATATTGTTTTTTTTTTTTAAAGAAGAAACAAAACCAATGTATAGCTGACATTTGACAAATTCATATTTTTTGCTATAATATAAATTCATATATTTTATATAAAAATATGACGCAGCTGCTTCAGACAATGGTATAAAGCTATTCAAAACATCATTCATTGTAAATTGTTATAATCTAAATTAATAAAATCGCAAAAACAATTTCAAGGGAATAATCGACAATTATGATTTTTGTCATAATCGTGCAGCCCTAATTATTATCAATGTTGACAACACCTGTGCTGCTTCCTATTTTTGTGGAAACCATGATTCAAAAAGAACAGCATTTATTTGAAATAGAAACCCTATATTTTTGAACGGTAGCATATATAGGCCAGCTCATCAAAAGCATAAAACATTTCAACATTGATTAAATACATACAAACGATTACATTCACATATCAAAATGCGCATAACTGAATATTCCAGGTTCAATACATTAAGTTAAGCTTAATTGAAAGCATTTGTGGGTGGCATAATATTGATTACCACAAAAACTATTTTAACTCATCCCTCATTTTGCATAAAAAAATAGCAAACATCAAGGTTACAGTGAGGCAGAAATGGGCTAATTTTTGGAGGATTTATAAAGCAGAAATGTGGTGCTTATATTTCATACCTTGATTGAAAATACCAACCCTTGATTGAAAAATATCCATATTTAACATGTTATAAAGTAAAATATCTAGCTTCCGTCGGACCGCCTTCTGTATTCAACAGAAAGTGTAACGCCTCACAGTTCAAAACGCCTACGCTACGTCCAACGTCATCGTCGCACCAGTTATGCTTTCTTCATAAGTTGAATACAGAAGGCGGTCCACCGGAAGCTAGATATTTTACTTTATAACATGTTAAATATGAATATTTTCCTTACAAAAACCCAGCGATTCGCTACAGAAGGCCTTTATTAACTCCTGGAGCTGTGTGGAGCACTTTTATAATGGATGGATGCACTTTTATGATGGATAGATGCTCTTTTATGATGGATAGATGCTCTTTTATGATGGATGGATGCACTTTTATGATGGATAGATGCACTTTTATGATGGATAGATGCTTTTATGATGGATGGATGCACTTTTATGATGATAGATGCACTTTTATGATGATAGATGCACTAGATGCACTTTTATGATGGATAGATGCTCTTTTATGATGGATAGATGCTATGATGATAGATGCACTTTTATGATAACTCTTTTATGATGGATGGATGCACTTTTATGATGATAGATGCTCTTTTATGATGGATGGATGCACTTTTATGATGATAGATGCTCTTTTATGATGGATGGATGCACTTTTATGATTGATAGATGCACTTTTATGTTGGATGGATGCACTTTTATGATGGATAGATGCACTTTTATGATGGATGGATGCATGATTGATAGATGCACTTTTATGATGGATGGATGCACTTTTATGATTGATAGATGCACTTTTATGTTGGATAGATGCACTTTTATGATGATGCACTTTTATAGATGCACTTTTATGATGGATGCACTTTTATGATTGATAGATGCACTTTTATGATGGATGGATGCACTTTTATGATTGGATGCACTTTTATGCACTTTTATGATGGATGGATGCACTTTTATGATGATGCACTTTTATGATGGATAGATGCACTTTTATGATGGATAGATGCTTTTTATGATGGATGGATGCACTTTTATGATGGATGGATGCACTTTTATGATTGATAGATGCACTTTTATAATGGATGCACTTTTATGATGGATAGATGGGTTTTATGATGGATGGATGCACTTTTGGCATGGATAGATGCACTTTTATGATGGATGGATGCACTTTTATGATGGATAGATGCACTTTTATGATGGATGTGCACTTTTATGATGGATGGATGCAGATGCACTTTTATGATGCTCTGATGCACTTTTATGATGTAGATGCAATGATGGATGGATGCACTTTTATGATGGATAGATGCATTTTATGATGGATGGATGCACTTTTATGATGGATAGATGCACTTTTATGTGATGGATGCACTTTTATAACGGATGCACTTTTATGATGGATAGATGGGCTTTTTTCTTGAAGCAGGCAAAACAAGTTTTGCTACACACTTGTTGTCAGTGCCGCTCTGACGGTTTTATGAGTAAAATAGTAACTTAGAAGATACATTACACTTCTCACTAGTGAGGTAATAACGGCGCTGTTCTTGAAGCAGATAAACTTCAGTCTCGCTATTAGTAGAGACGCTGCTGCCAGAGGACAGGGGAGGGGCCATGGGGGCACTGGCCCTGCCCTTAAAACTGATTGGCCACCCCAGTGTGCCCTTCTACTTGTCTGTTACAAATTCATATCATATCTTGCATTTAAATAATTAACGATTCCACGACGCTTGTCAACAACCGGGACTAAGAATAGCAGGCTGCCGTTTTCCAATGGAAGGAAAGCACATGGTAAGCTATTATGGTAAGGTTTTGTTTTTTTCCTTCAATTAGCGAGCTGTTGCACCGGCTGATACGCAAGTAATATTGCAAGCGAGATGCCCAAGCAAATCGTATGATTATCTCATGTTCCACACTTTAAAAGCTGTGGATATCAGAGGTGGAGGACGTCTTGAGTCACATGACTGCACTTTAAATTTGAATTTAAAGATTTCTAATAAATAAAAAAAATATCTCAAACTGTGTGACTCGATAATGACCTTTAAAAAAATCATTAAAAAAATAATGGCGATATATTAGGCTACAAACTACAAGCCACTTTGTAGCTTCAATAATATGACCAACGTCAAACTTTAATTTAAATGACATTTTTTGGTTTAGAAATGTAGTGCTTTAAACATTTCACATGTATTTAGTTTAGAATATTTCAGCTGGTCAAGCAAAGTGAACGAAATGAGTCTCAAATTAAATTTAGTGTTTTCTCTGAAGTTAGAATTCAGAGAAGTTAGTGACTAAACGTCCTTTGATGAATATAAATGCATGATTAAATACTAAAATAAATAAATAGTACAAAAACACTATATATAAACCAATCAGGCATAACATTATGACCGGTGAAGTGAATAACACTGATGATCTCTTCATCACGGCTCCTGTTAGTGGGTGGGATATATTAGGCAGCAAGTGAACATTTTGTCCTCAAAGTTGATGTGTTAGAAGCAGGAAAAATGGGCAAGCGTAAGGATTTGAGTGAGTTTGACAAGGGACAAATTGTGATGGCTAGACGACTGGGTCAGAGCATCTCCAAAACTGCAGCTCTTGTGGGGTGTTCCCGGTCTGCAGTGGTCAGGATCTATCAAAAGTGCTCCAAGGAAGGAACAGTGGTGAACCGGCCATAGGGTCATGGGCGGCCAAGGCTCATTGATGCACGTGGGGAGCGGAGGCTGGCCTGTGTGGTCCGATCAAACAGACGAGCTACTGGAGCTCAAACTGCTCAAGAAGTTAATGCTGGTTCTGATAGAAAGGTGTCAGAATACACAGAGCATCTCAGTTTGTTGCGTATGGGGCGGCATAGCCACTGACCAGTCAGGGTGCCCATGCTGACCCCTGTCCACCGCCGAAAGCACCAACAGTGGCACGTGAGAAAGCAAGCCGGCGGAGGCAGTGTGATGCTTTGGGCAATGTTCTGCTGGGAAACCTTGGGTCCTGCCATCCATGTGGATGTTACTTTGACACGTACCACCTACCTAAGCATTGTTGCAGACCATGTGCACCCTTTCATGGAAACGGTATTCCCTGGTGGCTGTGGCTCTTCCAGCAGGATAATGCTCCTGACACAAAGCACAAATGCTTCAGGAATGGTTTGAGGAGCACAACAACGAGTTTGAGGTGTTGATTTGGCCTCCAAATTTCCCAGATCTCGATCCAATCGAGCATCTGTGGGATGAGCTGAACAAACAAGTCCGATCCATGGAGGTCCCACCTCGCAACTTACAGGACTTAAAGGATCTACTGCTAACATCTTGGTGCCAGATACCACAGCACACCTTCAGGGGTCTAGTGGAGTCCATGCCTCGACGGGTCAGGTTGTAATGGTCATAATGTTATGCCTGATCGGTGTAAAGTATAAATAAATAATAGTAAAATAATACTGGACTAAATAAGCTATTCTAAACGGTTTCTATAAGATACACATAATTTACATGTAGTTAAACTAAAGCCTTTCTAGCATAAAAGTATGGATATATGATATTTTACAATCAACGTGCAAAGGTTAATTGGCCTTGGCATATTTAGATTTTGTCTATTCATCAATGCAAATTTACTGCAACTGCTTATAAATAAGGCTGGTCTTTATGTTTTGTAAGCATTGTGTAAGGTTGTGAGGATTTGTGTAAAGTTTAACTTAACGTTGAGTTTTATTATTTTTGTGAGTTGTACTCCAATCACAGATTGGATTCTTTTATTTATTACAGTTTTTCACTTCTGAAAAGTTAATCCAAATTGTATTTGACTGTTCTGCTTTACAGCAGTGAATTGTGTTTCCCATACACTGATTTATTTGTGCGGCCCCATATTTTTGACAACACTACATTGCACTTAATTTATTATTTCAGATGCCTTTTTTAAAAGACTACAATTGAGAAATGTGTAACCCGCCAAAGTGGCTAGTAGGAGCATTTGGCGGGTGTTAATGTCAAGCCCTGCACATACAAATAAGTGAAAATAAGCAAGGCAGGCAGTCATACTTTGAAAAAGGAAAGAGAATGTGTGTTTCAAAGGTGGGCAAGCCCAGACAGACACCTGTCGGCCATCTCTGTGCTTTTGTTTTGTCTAACACTCGCACACACAAACACAAAAGGCACTGAAGATCATGTCTGTGCTGCCGCTCTACGACCCGACCCAGCGTTGGGCGTTTGGGGTTTCCTCGCCCTCATTCACCTCTCATGAGGGTCCGTTTCACAGGAAACCCTATTAAGACGCCCAACACCCACGTGTTTGACCCTAAGCACTCAGTTCAAAGACCTCCGAAGCAAGACGACCGGCTGGAAGATCAAAGCTCTGCGTTACGAGGGGCGGCTCTGCAATCTGTTCCTCTCAGCTCCTCTTTTCAACACTCCAGAGTTTGTTTGTAGGTTTGAAAATGTCAAAACATTCATTAACTCCCTAACTCTGGATCCATTTCCCCAGGTTTAGGACTTGCCCTGTAACGAAACGCAGCAGCATATAATGATGTCGCAAGACAAGGATGCAGATGTGCACATGCCTTCCTGCGCAGGAAACAAGGGGGTCAAACATCTGGACGGGACGGAACGCCTTCAGACTGCGTTTGTTCCACAACCGTGATTGTGCATGTAATCTCAGGACATTATAAAGGCAGCTGTTGTAGGGTTTGAAAAGTGATGCTCAGTGACGTGATGATGCTCACATTATTGTCTGGATCAATCTAGTTATACAAAAACACATTAAAAAGCAGTAAAGCAGTTGTTTTTAAATATATAAATGTATGTAAAGTATTTGAGAGACTTTCATCTGCTGTAGTGTTGTGTAATCAACATGCAGGAAGACATTTTATTGTCATGCAACGAAAAAAAATCTATATATAAAAAAATAACATTAAACATTATAGCATATTTTGATCTTTTAACAGGCTATGTTAGTTTTGAAATGTCATATTCCATCATTGTTATTGTCAATTAAATCTAAAACTATTAAAAATATTTTGGTTAATAAAAAAAGAAAAAAAAAAAAAGATTAGATGAAAGACTAAAATTTAAACAACGTACATTTATTTTTTGTAATACTTTGGTGTTTAAGTTGTTAAGTGCTAAAATTGCTACAATTGAAACTAAAATAAAAATAAAAAAATGTTTAAAATATTTGCTATATTTAGCAAAAACAAATAATTTACTAATACTTATAAATTACTAAAGCACATAAAATTACAAAACAAAAATACAAATATTCAGATTCATAATATATTATTTTATAGGTTAACCTTTGTTTAAATAATGAATTAATCTGCACTGGACAGAAAGCATAAGGATTTTTCTCACTTTTTTATTTTGACACTTGAGTTACTAAATCAAAGCTTATATTTTTGAAAAAACCCTTTATAGCATTTTCAATCAATGAAACCAAAATGAATACGTTCTCAAGTCCAAATTAATTTAACATTTAAATAATTTGTTCTTTGGGTCACAATCTGAACTCTAAATGAAAAAGCCTTTCTGACAGGAAGAACCATCCAGATAAAAACAACACATCAGTTTTTTACCTTTAAAAATCATGCATTAAAGCATGTGAATGCTACAGCCATCTACTTCACACACGTGGCTGCTGAGTGTGCAAAGCATGAACACATCCACTTCAAAGGATACGCTACAGAATCGTTTCATAAAAGACCATTTTTTCCAGGAACTAAAAAAAAGCATAAAAGGATGAGAAGTTTATAGTGATTCCTCAGACTATTTCCCTCCCAGAGCTGCTGGGAGATTCTCATCCATATAGCGTCTACACGCACATGTATCCCCAACCCCCATGTTACATAAAAGGCCTATTTAAGCTTCAAAAAGGAGAGAGACACAGAACACTGCCACTACCGGCAGCCTGGCTCCATGACCTAGTTTCCCACTTATTCAAAGAGCGAGAGAGTGAGAGCGAGCGAGAGGGAGAGAGAGGGATGGTGGGGGTTCACTGGATAAGCAGGAGCGGGTCATGGTTCACTGCGGGCTCCTCTCAAACCACAGACAATAAGCACTGACTGAGACAGGTGACGAACTCCAGTCAGCAGGTCAAAAACTCTCCCAGCGAACTGAATTAACGAGGTTTTCTAACTTTATGATGAGTGTGTTCGGTGTAGCACATTAGTTCAGTTCAAAAACCTAGTGTGCCTACATAGACAGCATTATAATCATCATAAGTGACTGTTTTTCACTCTACACAGGCAGCGTGCCACACAAACAACAACCGGAGCTAACAGCGCAATCTAAGTATTAAACTACATAAAATACACTTGAATAGTCAATATTTGAATGTGCTTTCTCAGTGCTTCTCAGAACTGAGTGATTTATATTGATCAATATTGCCTGATGTTATGTTTGTAAAATTGAAATCTAGAATATTTTGAGTAGGGCTGCAAAGTTTCCAGACATTTTCCAGGATTTTGGGGAAATTTTCAGAAACTCTTGCAACCACTGGACTCTAGAGCAGTGGAGAGTGTTCTCTGAGTGACCAATCACGCTTCTCTGTCTGGCAATCCCATGGACGAGTCTGGGTTTGGCGGTTGCCAGGAGAACGGGACTTGCCTGACTGCATTGTGCCGAGTGTAAAGTTTGGTGGAGGGGGGATTATGGTGTGGGGTTATTTTTCAGGGGTTGGGCTTGGCCCCTTAGTTCCAGTGAAAGGAACTCTTAATGCTTCAGCATACCAAGACATTTTGGACAATTTCATGCTCTCAACTTTGTGGGACAGTTTGGGGACGACCCCTTCCTGTCCCAACATGACTGCGCTCCAGTGCTCAAAGCGTCGGTCCATAAAGACATGGATGAGCGAGTTTGGTGTGGACTAACTGATCCATTCTGTGATATGCTTTGTTGTATTATTTAGAATGGAACAGTTTTAACATGAAAATTACAGAAATCTGTATGTTAATGTCAATGAAACCAATAATACCAACAGGTTATAAGAAAACATCAGCATTAAATTAAGGTTGACAAGCTTCATCATTTCGTGACAACGTTTAATTCCTTTTAGTCATCATGTTAATTTTCTTGCTATTGTGTCTAATTAATATAACTAAAAGTGCGTGACAAGAGTCCCAATGCCCACACTGCGGTCTTTGCACTGGACCACTTGACTACTTGAATGATGCATTTCCTGTATTAGGCTGTAAGTGTGCATGAAAACCACAGGTGTGTGTGTAGGACTGATGAAACACACAACAAGAGCTTTATTTACATTCTGATTTTCAGTACTTTGCACTAATAAACCTGTAAACTTCTGTTCATTAGTGCTTTAGATGCTTCTAATTAAGTCATAAAAATCAGTTACAAATGTTTTATAAAATACAAATTCTTATCTTAGTATCAATCAAATGTGCAACACTTTGTTTTACCACCATATTATATGTAATATCTAAATTATTTAATTTACAGTATAAAAGGTTTCCTCAACATCGCTTATTGTTTATTTAAAGTTTATATCAGATGTGATGTGCAGTACTGGGACAACAAACAAAACAAACAAAATTTTAGCCAGAAAGTAGGCAAAAATGTCTAATCCATAATCCATTCAATGAAGGTCAAAATAATTCAGAAGCATTGTGGAAAAAAATAATAAATCACAAACATTCCTATGTTGACGAGATTAAAGTTGGCATGAAATAATGAAATAAACCAAATAAAACCCTTCACCCTATCTGTTTAGTAAATGCATGTTTTAGATCTTATTGCGAATTGTATTGTGATTCATCTATCTGTTCACCAACATCTCAAGCATTATTCAGTGTGTTGACGTAATTTCCACTGATACAGGAAGGGGGGGCATATCGAACAGCTCCTCTTTTAATAGCGTTTAGTTTATATCACAGCTCATCCACAGCGGTTGAGCTCGGTAAAGCCACGGTTTCCTCCTAATCTCCTCCATATCACTTTAAAATACAGCATTCTGTGCAGAATTCAAACAGGTCCGATACATTTTCTGGTCTGCACCGACTCGACCAATGATCCGCTCTGTGCTAACGTGTCTCTGGACGTTCCCTATCCCCTATATAGTGCACTGTCTGATCGTTCCCTATCCCCTATATAGTGCACTGTCTGATCATTCCCTATCCCCTACATAGTACACTGTCTGATCGTTCCCTATCCCCTATATAGTGCACTGTCTGATCATTCCCTATCCCCTATATAGTGCACTGTCTGATCATTCCCTATCCCCTACATAGTACACTGTCTGAACGTTCCCTATCCCTATATAGTGCACTGTCTGATCGCTCCCTATCCCTATATAGTGCACTGTCTGATCGCTCCCTATCCCTATATAGTGCACTGTCTGATCGCTCCCTATCCTATATATAGTGCACTGTCTGATCGCTCCCTATCCCTATATAGTGCACTGTCTGATCGCTCCCTATCCCTATATAGTGCACTATCTGAATCGCTCCCTATCCCTATATAGTGCACTGTCTGATCGCTCCTATCCCATATATAGTGCACTGTCTGATCGTTCTCTATCCTCTATATAGTGCACTGTCTGATCGCTCCCTATCCCTATATAGTGCACTATCTGAATCGTTCCCTATCCCCTATATAGTGCACTGTCTGAACGTTCCCTATCCCCTATATAGTGCACTGTCTGATCGTTCCCTATCCCTATATAGTGCACTATCTGATCGCTCCCTATCCCCTATAGTGCATAGTGCACTGTCTGATCATTCCTGTCTATCCCCTATATATAGTGCACTGTCTGATCCTCCCTATCCCCTATATAGTGCACTGTCTGATCGCTCCCTATCCCTATATAGTGCACTGTCTGAATCGCTCCTATCCTCTATATAGTGCACTGTCTGATCGTTCCCTATCCCTATATAGTGCACTGTCTGAATCGTTCCCTATCCTCTATATAGTGCACTGTCTGATCGCTCCCTATCCCTATATAGTGCACTGTCTGAATCGTTCCCTATCCTCTATATAGTGCACTGTCTGATCGCTCCCTATCCCCTATATAGTGCACTGTCTGAACGTTCCCTATCCCCTATATAGTGCACTGTCTGATCGTTCCCTATCCCCTATATAGTGCACTGTCTGATCGTTCCCTATCCCCTATATAGTGCACTGTCTGATCGCTCCCTATCCCCTATATAGTGCACTGTCTGATCGTTCCCTATCCCCTATATAGTGCACTGTCTGATCGTTCCCTATCCCCTAAATCTGTGAACATGTGACTGATTTCAGCCGCAGCTTCAGTATCTGTTTATAATGTAAGGGGCGGGGCTTCAGATTCTAGAGAGCATTTGATTGGACAGAAAATCTGACGAGAAGCTGAAGTACAACATGATGTCATCAAAATCATTGATCAATATTGGAGGAAGTGAGAGACTGTAATTTCTGAATGCTTATATCTTCTAAATGTGAATTTTGTCATTGTTTTGGAGCACACTAGTTTATAAGACTAACATATTCATACTAAAAGCTAAATTAAAAAAAAATTATTATTTTTTATTTTTATAAAGTTAAAAAATACGATGTATTTCAATAAAACACATGTAAGGGATAGTGTTGATGATTTACCTTGGATACGAGCGAGAGGGAGCCTGCGGTGTATTCACGCATTGTTCATCTAATTAATGCTTAAAATGGACAGCCCTAATTTCTTCACATTGTGCCTGCCCACTGTACTCGAAATCCAGTTTCCATTGGTTGAAAACACTGCCTCTGTGAGCCACTGAGGACACCATGGTTACATTTAATTTTGAAGGAAATGTGCCTGTTGGTAAAAATGTTATATATTTATTCAAATCATTTTACGCATGACTGCTTCATCAATGAGGGTCAGTACAACGCTGTATTTGTGAAAAAGTTGTTTCTGAAGAATGGGTCAGTACGCTTCATGCTCTAACTTCATATCAGAACAAGTGAGGACAATGCACATGACGCTACATGCGATGAGATGAATCAACGTAACATCCACTAATCATTCAGAAACGTCCATGTGCATCTAAAAGTGTCAACCTCTTCCTGAGTCTCTCATCTGTGTCGACTCCACAGCTACTTATTTCTGACATTTAGTTGTTGACAGAGTATCCGAAGCTCATGAAAAGGATCCGCCCCCTCTTCTGGAAGGGGTTGGGGAGCAGCAGCTCATTATCATTTAAAGGGACACACACAGAGCGCTTTTGCTCACACCCAAATAGCGGCAAATTTGACAAGCTATAATAAATGATCTGTGGGGTATTTTGAGCTGAAACTTCACAGACACATTCTGGGGACACCAGAGATTTATATTACATCTTGTGAAAAGGGGCATAATATGTCCTCTTTAACGATTAATCAATTAATTGATTGTTAATTTAAACAACGATCAATTATGGGAGTTCATGTAAAATCCGGACAGAATTCAATTCAGCTCTAAGCAGCTGAAGTCAGTTCAGTGTTGATTCAATTCAGTTCATCAATTATGAGTTCAGTTCACACATAAGCAGCTCAACAGAAGACTCAATAGAGTCATTATTCACTGAGTCAGTTCAGGGTTGATTCAGATCAGTTCAATAATGTCCAGAGGTCAAGGCAATTAACTTTATATTTAGTTTCTAGACATGCACAAATTCAATTGATACCCATTTCAGAGTTCAGAGTTTTTTTTTTAATTTTTATAAAGAGGTGGGGATTCTGATTTCACTTTTATCTTTAGTTAGTATGTAATGTTTCTGTTTGAGCATAAACAATATCTGCAAAGTTACGACTACAGAAATCTCTTTTTAAGGACTACAACAAACGGCTGGTAGGGACTACAACAAGCTTCTTCACAGGTTTGTGACATCACTAACCCTAAAATTTACATAAACCCGCCCCTGGGAACACACAACAGAGGCCATGTTGAGAAGAGGAAGAGTTGTTGTAGTCGAGCACATTTGGGAGTCGCTCAAGCTGTCGTCCATCTTTCACATTTACTGATACAGTACGAACACAAACGCAATAGCATGTCATAAAGCAAGATGACATCATAAGTTATAACCGTAATTAAACTAAACTATCCCTGTTCTCTCTTCATCAGCAGATATTCTCTGCTCATCTCACAACAGTTCCCACACCAGCGGTTTATAGATTATCATGACAGAATATGCTAATGACTGAAGATCGTTAACTCATAAATTCATCCTCTATCCATTCAGAAACATCCTGTCTCATTCTACATGTTGTCTTTTCTTCAATGTCTGACTCATAAAATGCTGAACAGTTTCTGACACTTTCAGTGTGTGTCTGCGTGAGGTAATCGGAGCTGCTGACATGAGCTCTTGAAACTATCTTCCTGAAAGGGGGCGGAGAGCAGCAGCTCATTTACATTTAAAGGGACACACAAAAACGACGAATTGAACATGCTATAAAAAAATGATCTGTGGGGTATCTTGAGCTAAAACTTCACACACACTCTGGGGACAGAGTCTTATCTTGTTAAAGGGGGCATTATAGGACCCCTTTAAACTTGCAAAGTTCAGTTAGTTCTTTAGACTTCAGTACAGTTGTGCTGTTTTGGGCTGGAACGGCCTCATTGAGCTAAAGGTAATAGCTGAGCTTAAAACAGTTTGAAACGAGTCTGTCACTCGGGAGACAGCTGCAGGATGCGGTTAGGGGGCCCCAAGTTCCTTGTGTGTGTGTGTGTGTGTGTGTGTGTGTGTGTGGGGGGTGGGGAACATGTCAGGGATCATAAAGTTTCTGAGCAGAACACACAAGCACTGAAGGATCTTAGTAGATGTACTGATGATAAATACATAGTTATAGCACAAAGACTTGACCAATAAGCAAAAAAAATGCACACCCATATGATTGCACTAAAAATAATTTGTTAGCAACACCAGTTACGAGTAGATTGTGGGGGGTTTTGTGCGCCAAGAAAAAAAAAACTCCACAGTCTTTTGAAACGTTATATTGTCACAGCATCATAAGTGGTGGTTTACATACCGGAGGCGATCTTTAAATCCACTCAATCAACACGTAAAGATCTTTCAAAGAGTGAGCGAAGAGGGCTGCACACTCAGCCAAGCACAACTTTAATGCCATTACAGAGATGCCTGTTAAAAAACGACATAGCGTTTCGTAAATGCTGAGTATGTGCAGTGTGAAGCGCTGAGTGCATTGTGTGTGTTGCATAAAGCCACAACATCTGCTGAAAAAAAGATACGAAGAAAAGGTTCTACATACACTCACCTGTCAGGATTATTAGGAACACCATACTAATTCTGTGTTTGACCCCCTTTCACCTTCAGAACTGCCTTAATTCTACGTGGCATTGATTCAACAAGGTGCTGAAAGCATTCTTTAGAAATGTTGGCCCATATTGATAGGATAGCATCTTGCAGTTGATGGAGATTTGTGGGATGCACATCCAGGGCACGAAGCTCCCGTTCCACCACATCCCAAAGATGCTCTATTGGGTTGAGATCTGGTGACTGTGGGGGCCATTTTAGTACAGTGAACTCATTGTCATGTTCAAGAAACCAATTTGAAATGATTCGAGCTTTGTGACATGGTGCATTATCCTGCTGGAAGTAGCCATCAGAGAATGGGTACATGGTGGTCATAAAGGGATGGACATGGTCAGAAACAATGCTCAGGTAGGCCGTGGCATTTAAACGATGCCCAATTGGCACTTAGGGGCCTAAAGTGTGCCAAGAAAACATCCCCCACACCATTACACCACCACCACCAGCCTGCACAGTGGTAACAAGGCATGATGGATCCATGTTCTCATTCGGTTTACGCCAAATTCTGACTCTACCATCTGAATGTGTCAACAGAAATCGAGACTCATCAGACCAGGCAACATTTTTCCAGTCTTCAACTGTTCAATTTTGGTGAGCTTGTGCAAATTGTAGCCTCTTTTTCCTATTTGTAGTGGAGATGACTGGTACCCGGTGGGGTCTTCTGCTGTTGTAGCCCATCCGCCTCAAGGTTGTGCGTGTTGTGGCTTCACAAATGCTTTGCTGCATACCTTGGTTGTAACGAGTGGTTATTTCAGTCAAAGTTGCTCTTCTATCAGGTTGAATCAGTCGGCCCATTCTCCTCTGACCTCTAGCATCAACAAGGCATTTTCGCCCACAGGACTGCCGCATACTGGATGTTTTTCCCTTTTCACACCATTCTTTGTAAACCCTAGAAATGGTTGTGCGTGAAAATCCCAGTAACTGAGCAGATTGTGAAATACTCAGACCGGCCCGTCTGGCACCAACAACCATGCCACGCTCAAAATTGCTTAAATCACCTTTCTTTCCCATTCTGACATTCAGTTTGGAGTTCAGGAGATTGTCTTGACCAGGACCACACCCCTAAATGCATTGAAGCAACTGCCATGTGATTGGTTGATTAGATAATTGCATTAATGAGAAACTGAACAGGTATTCCAAATAATACTTTAAGTGAGTGTAGGATCATGAAGGATTAGTTCACTTCAGAATGAAAATGTCCTGATAATTTACTCTCCCACGTCATCCAAGCTGTTCATGTCTTTATTTCTTCAGTTGAAAAGAAATTAAGGTTTTTGAGGAAAACATTCCAGGATTTTTCTCCATACAGTGGACTTCAACGGGAACCAATCGATTACTTTGGATAAATATCAGATAGAGTACACGGCAAATTTTCAAGGAAAACAAATCTCTTAACCAGTGCTGTAAACTATACATGGGTGTCAGTTGCTACTACATTACTATAATATTGAAGGTTAAAATGAACTGATTTGTATACAAACACTTAAATTACACTAAAATAAGTTTTTATAATTATCAAGTTATAATGCTAACTTTACAATTACATCATTATATTTCTACTCCAATTCGTTTTCTGAAATATAAACATTCCAATGGTGGCTGTCAACATGACAGGTTTATTTAAACTGCATTAAATATTGAAGAACATTAAAAATTATAATGAAAATATGGTGCATATTTGTTTAGCATAATGCTCCTCTCTAAAGTTTATGGTCACTGAATATGGTTTTCTGAGGTGTGACGTTACGTGGCATTGTTTACGAGCTGTCACGACTGAGCAACATGATACGGATTTCAGTAAGTTGCACTGTAACTTTTAACCAGTGGTGGGCTGTCAGGGCCATCAGGGCCTTCTCTGCTGGCCCTGTCAAAATCATATATATAATATATATTTTTTTCATCATTTAATTAAATTAATATGTGTCTGAATGTGTCAAAATTCAATTACTGTCTATTTCAGTATGTTACAATTATATTTCCAGAAAGAATGTGGTTATTTTTTGTGAGGCTAAGCTGTTTTTCCATATGTCATCATCTAAACGCATCACAGCTCCGTGGACCAGCACTAGTAGTATAGCTAGCCTTCCGTTAAAGCTGCCATTTTCCATAGGATCATAACTTTGACTGACGTGTGTCATCAGCCAATCAAATTTTGATGTGCAGTGATAGAACGCCCCAAATGCCCAGTGATGTGTCGGCGCTACCCCCCCCACTGATGTCGTCAGCCGTTTGAACTTTTCGCCGGTTGTGAGCGATCTATGTGAAATAAGCTATGGCTACTGCGGATGACGGGCTGCTTTCTAATGAGCTTCGTGTGCATCCTGATGTCAAGCCGGTAACGTTGGCTGACAAGCTGTGTGTTTCTTTTGATATTCTTGTTGGTCTGTGTTTTTGTTTGTTTAAGAGTATTTGTGCCAGTGATTTTGATTCATTTCACCAGTTGCCTAAACACTGACACGTGAGTGCAGTGGTGTCAATAAATAGTTAAATTGTCTTTTTGTGTAACAGCACATGTGCATGATTGAATTCTGTACGTACCGGTGTGTGTGGGGTGTGTTGATGGTTAGTGAAGGCCCTGAATGAAACCCCATGGTACGCTACCGCTTTTAACATGCCGTCAGATGTTCATTCATGTTTATTTTGCGCTGTAACTGGTAGGCTATTAAATCAAATGAGACGATCAGTTCACATGCACGCCACGCTTCTCTTAAACTGATCGGTTACGCCACATTAAACAGCGCCAAAGCGGCTTATTTTTTGAATTTCATAATAAAATGGACAGAATTTTAAATATGAGACTTTGTTTCATATCAATAGTAACAAAAGCACAAGATGTGATGGGAGGCGCTACAATGCTCCATTCATTCATCAACTGAAGACAGGATAGACTCATTGATTCCTGGGATTTAAGAATTGATATCAGTTCCTAAAAATGAGAATTGATTAAAATCGAGAAATCAATATTTTTTACCACAAATGCTCATCTTGCACTGCCCTGCGATGCGCCACACATTATGTAATCACGTTGGAAAGGTCACGCATTTTCTCCTCCAACTTCAAAATCGTCCGACACCGTTGCTGTTTGATTTAGTCTTTGCACATTCTCTTTGTAAATACTGTGTCGGTACTTCCGCCTACGTCACACATGATCCAACGTGATTACATAATGCGATATAAGCAGCGATATAAATGACTGATGGTTTCACTATAAGACTCTTATTCCTCGGCTGAGATTGTGTTGAGCTCTTTGAAGCTGCATTGAAACTGCAATTTGGACCTTCAACCCGTTGGTCCCCATTGAAGCCCACTATATGGAGAAAATTAAAACAATTTCATTTCAACTGAAGAAAGAAAAACATGAACATCTTGGATGACATGGGGGAGAGTAAATTATCAGGACATTTTAAGTCTGACGTGAACTAATGAACCAATCCTTTAAAGGTTTCCTTCAGGCGCTTCATATAGAGAACCGTTTAGGCCCTGTTTACACCTGGTGTTAAGATGCGTTTTGGTCGATCGGATCACAAGTAGACGAGGGAGACGCATTCCAGTTTACACCTGATGTTTTAATCCTTCTCTTTTGTCCACTTTCAAATACTTCTGTCCCATTTCTTCTATGGGTGAGTAAATGTAAGGCCTTTTTCAGATATTTAGATCTAATGGACAAAATAAGCTCATGCAGTTTACATATGAACACGTTTCTGAACACTGTGAGTGTGTGTTAGAAATCAGGAATGGTGAGATTGTGCTTGGGACGTTTCTCATCTTCAAACCAAACTTGGGTCTCCAGCCGACAGGGTTTAAATCCTGTCTGGCTAGTGCTCTTCATATAACGTTTACACATCAGTCGGTGGAGAGTAGGGCATCTTTAGAGACTGTTGTAATGCATTCGACTACACGAGCGTCTACACTACGAAAGCAATCCGGTTATATGGTAGGGGGCGCTTTTACACAAATTCTGAAAGAGTACTGAATCTCAGGATAAAAACAAAAAAGATGCAGAAACAAGTGATAAAACCATTGCTTATGCACATTAAAGTCTTTGAAAAAAAAATATTTTCTCAGCTTTTTATTCAAAATGTTGCTGCTTTTTTTTTTTTAAACACCCTCATTCAAGTGTTGATCAAAAAAAGAATGCATGAAGCTAAAATAAAATGTTTGTATAAACGCATAGGTTCTGTTCGTTCTTTTGATATATTGCATGTTCATAAAACAATATTCTGGGGGCCATAACATTTTTGTAAAAATGATCAAAACAATTCTGGCAGTGGCTGGCAACTTTTTTTTAAATCGAGTTTTATTATGACTAAATTTTATGAATTAAACAGCTCATAAAAACACTATAACACGTTAAACGTGAAAGTATTATGCAATCATTTAAGCGATTTCTACTTTTTTTTTTGAATTGAGTCAAGAACCCTAGAGTTCTAAATAGAACCTTTTCTTCTAAGAGTGTATTTCCTTGCTAAAATGAGATGCATAATGAACAGTGGATTCAAGAATATGACTTTGTTAAAAAGAATTTCATGCTTGTAAATAAGGGTGGGCAAATGATTCACGCCGCTCTTTGCAGCTCTAAAGACTCCCAAGGCTGGTCAATAAAGATACGGTTGGGCTTTTCACTGAAGATTACTACAACACTGAGTGAGTGTCACAGAAGAAAAGAAAGCAGAAAGTTCTCCTCATCACGGCATTCTGACCTACAATACAGCTTTAGTACTCTTTCCACTCACTTTAACAATTTCACAGACTTCCCACAGCCACTGCATGCATCTTAACAACTAAGAAATTCATACTTTTATTAAGCAATATTTTATTGTTTCACATTAAATTGATCAAAAGTGGCAGTAAAGACATTTATAATGATATAAAAGATTCTATTTCTAATAAATGCTGTTCTTTTGAACTTTGTTCATCAAAGAATCCAGAAAAATAAAATGTAATGCAATTTCCACACAAATATAAAGCAGCACAACTGTTTTCATGATTCATAATAATCATAAATGTGTGTTGAGCATTGTTGAGAATGATTAGTGAAGGATCATGTGACACTGAAGACTGGAGTAATGATGATAAACTCAGCTTTGATCACAGGAATAAATCACACTTTACTGTATATTCACACAGAGAACAGATGATCTACACTGGAGGAATATTTCATAATGTTTTACTTTATTTACTGATCCAAGTTTATTTGTGATCCAAGAAATGCAGCCTTGGTGAGCAGAAGAGACTTCTTTGAATTAAAAAAAAAAATAGCAAAACAGACTGACACTAATTTATTTGACTGCTTTATTAACATTTGTGCCTCACTCGGTTCATTGCCAGGACCTGGAAATATTCCTGGAGCGATTTCATCTTCACAAAGTGGAGTTTTGCTGCCAGTAATAATGGAAGATGAATCTGATTTATGACACTTCACTAAACGCCCCAAAATCAATATTTAGACAAGGTTTATGCGATCTCTTCAGGTTTACAACTGCAAACACAAGATCAAATCTCTCTGACATTACAAGATCTAGATGTTCGGTGAATAAAATCTGTTAAATACATCCATAAAGCCCTTATGACAAATGCTGCAGAACATCAAACAAAAGAACGTTCGGTTGGAGATCTCAGGACATCTGGCCAACAATTAGTTACATTAATATTCAGAATATCACATACCAGGAAGTCTAATTTAAGCTGAGTTTAACCCCTTACTGCACGCCACCCATTTTGGCAAGCGGGGCATAAATGACATACCCAAAATAAAAAGGTTGCTGCTCATAAGTCATAACTCATAAATTGTGAATAGACACACAACCAACATATATTTAGAAAGCCGACACTTGAGAGTTTACAGTTCAAGACTCGGAATTACTGTTATTAATATGGAGATATACAAGCTTAAACATAAAAAACTAAAATATTAAGAATATAATATTAAATGTATAAAAATATGATGTGTCTGTGTTGTAGAAACACAATGAGGCTGAAGGCACAAGTCTGCTCATGTTTCATTTTAAATCTGAGGATGTTATCTCAGGATGTTACATTATGCATTTTATGAAGCATTTCCTAAGGCTCTTAGTCCAATGTCAGGTGAGTTTTTAGAGAAGGCTGATAATATACTAATGAAACATGTTATTGCCCTGTAAGCACCCATTTGCAGTCTATTGTCTAAGGTCTGGTGTGGTGAACTGCTCCATTCACGTTTCTATTGTTCTCACTCAACAACCTTTTCACCTCTGCCAGTATGAGACTTAATCTTCATTACTCCGTTATCGTTATTTTGTATTTTATGTATTCAGGCATTATTAGCCTTTATTCTGGCATTATGGCTTGCCCAGCAACACAACTTTGATCCCACTATACATTAATCCACCTATTATCTGAAGTCTTTCTAGAAAACAAACAAGCAAAAAAGTGTTCTTGGGACATTATGTGAATCATTTTAACAAATTAGATTAAGGAATAGAATGCACGACAGGTAACTACAGTTAGCATCAAGCTGCATAACACAATTTAAAAGGATTAAAAGGTTACTTCAGCATTAGCATTAAGCTTTGTATTAGTAGAAACCCGGTAATATATTCGAATTATCGTACCTTCCCCCCTCATATCCCCCTGAGACGAGAGATTTATGCATTTTATTTCTGGAAAAAAATCCTCCGATGACGCAAATATCGTCATTTTGTGCCATCTGAGGCTTTTTTGGCCAGAGGCTATAGACTACAGCCAGTAAATGACTATATAAACGTATAAAACATGTTGTTATCAACCCGCCAAACAGGGGTGGGATCTCACTCACAGAATGTAAAATGAGCACGGCCGCTCGGCTCGGGCATTCATAACGGAGCAGTGTGGAGCAAAGTGAGTGCTTCAACTTTTCAATTAATTCCTATGAAAGTTAAGCTTCCATAGGCATGATCTGAAAACGCGCCAGACTGAACATGCGCCGTGAATGTATGCCGTGCCCGCGCTTACATCGGACTCCTGCTCACACACATTATATTGAACAGACTCGTTCAGTTTTTAATTGTAGTGTGTTCTCTCACTGAACTAAATGATTTTATTACTATGAAAATCAAAACAACGGTTGGGGCGGTGCCGCGGTGGGCAAGTTATAACCAGTAGCTGTGGCTTTGGGAGTGGCCTCGTAGGGCAGCGAAGCAAGTGCATTCTGGGAGTTGTTGTCTTTCATCCACATGGGACAAAAATACATTTTCTGGCTTTTCTCAGTCTAGAAGGCACCAAATTCAAAAATAATTTCACATTTCTACTACATAAATGACCCAGTTTAAATACACATTCATCTTCCCAGCGCTGAAGTACCCCTTTAATATTACAACCACCACTGAGTGTTTGTGTTAACTTCCGAACGCGATCTAATGTGGATTTTAGTCATATAACGTTAATGATGTGGAATGTTATATTTAGCATTTTATATGGAGTGTCATCCAGAAAAGCAGGAATTATGGTCACACTGACTCACGTAAGATGATTGACAGCTGTAGAGATCGAATAAGTGCTCAATGAATCAAAAATGCTGCAAACAAGAAACAGGAGACAGAGCTCTGAACGCTCTTTCAGCTCTTCAGGTGGCATAATTCAGTGGGACATGAATAGAAATGATATTCTGTATGATTAAATATTTTGCAAATGTGTGAGAATAAATAAAAATTTCTCCAAATATGTGCACTTTTGTATTAAGAGCCCCTACAGACGCTGTCTAGGGCATATATGTGAACACAAATAAACTGGAGCAGACATGGGGAAATAAGAATGAACTGAATTATTCTATTCAAAACAGCAAAAAAACGTAAAGGGATAGTTCACCCAAAAATGAAAATGAGCCCATGATTTACTCCCCCTCAGGTCATCCTAGGTGTGTCTGACATTCTGCTTTCAGACGAACACAATCTGAGTTATATTAATAATGTCCTGGCTCTTCCAAGCTTTATAATGGCAGTGAATGTTGCCTCATTTTTGAAGTCCATAAAGTGAATCTATCCATCATATAACTGCTCCACACGGCTCCAGGGGGTTAATAAAGGCCTTCTGAAGTGAAGTGGTGCGTTTGTGTAAGAAAAATATCCATCTTTAAAACTTTATAGACTAAAATAACTAACTTCCCGTGGTCAGAGGTATGCGAGTCGATCCCACAATGCTATGTTTTGTTTTACTCTATCCTCTGCACTTCTGTGTTCGTCAATATTGACGCATGTGTATTGACGAACGGTTCAAGGGTCAGGGATTACTCTTTTAGCGCAAGCGACTCGCATAACGCTGACTGCCGGAAGCTAGTCATTTCAGTCTATAAAGTTTTAAATATGGATATTTTTCTTACACAAACGTGTCACTTCGCTTCAGAAGGCCTTTATTAACCCCCTGAGCCATGTGGAGCAGTTATATGATGGATAGATGCACTTTTATAGACTTCAAAAATGACACTGCTATTATAAAGCTTGGAAGAGCCAGGACATTTATTAATATAACTCAGATTGTGTTCGTCTGGAAGCAGAAAGTCATAAACACCTAGGATGACTTCAGGGTGAGTAAATCATGGGCTCATTTTCATTTTTGGATGAACTATCCCTTTAAAAAATTAATGTCAATGCAACCTAGTTTTATCATAAACAGTGTCAAATATCAAAGCTGGCGTCTTAAATCTTTCTAATGATACTCCGTTTGTCCAGATCAAGTAAGTGTGTGATGTTTTAATGTGCAGTGAATGCTGAACAACAGTAATCTGGGGCCGTCAGCGACCTTTGCATGTAAAGGGGTTAAACAAAAACTTTGAGTTTTTTTTAGCTAAAAGTTTATTATCTCCTACTATAATTATCCAATCCTTTAAAAACAGTCAATTAAATTTTTCATAACCATTTTCATCCAAACGTGACGTGTTTATTTTTACAAAAGACCAAGAGAATGTGATTTTCTTCATAACATCCCTTTCAGTGATAATTCTTTCAGAGTGTTGGATGAGCAACGATTGTGAGGGTATATGTTCCAGAAAACAATCTGTGTTTGTGTTTCATTGTCTATAAGAACAAACAAAACATAGACCACTCACAGATGTGTATGACTTTACAACATTATAAAATGCTCAAGATCATAACATTTCAACAAATTGTTTTATTGTTTCCTGAAATCACTCCATTTTCTCTGTTTTAGGTCTACATTCAGCATTCCAACACATCACAGTTGTAGTTTTTGTTTATTTCAAACTTTAATGGAAAGCGTACTTGGTCAAATAGTTCAGGAATCTCAGTTTACAAGATCACTTTAAATCTCGTCTGAATTATTACTACATTATTTTGTAAATCGGGATCATGTGACACTTAAGACTGGAGTAATGATGCTGAAAATCCATCATAGAAATAACATTATATTTAAAAAAAAGTTTTACTGTATTTTTGTTCAAATAAACACAGCCTTGTTTTTTTCCAAAGCATTAAAGATCATATGCAGGTGCTGGTCATATAATTAGGATATCATCAAAAAGTTGATTTATTTCACTAAATCCATTCAAAAAGTGAAACTTGTATATTATATTCATTCATTACACACAGACTGATATATTTCAAATGTTTATTTCTTTTAATTTTGATGATTATAACTGACAACTAAGGAAAATCCCAAATTCAGTATCTCAGCAGCACTTCATGCTTCCTGCTGCTGACCAACTTTATGGAGATGCAGATTTAATTTTCCAACAGGACTTGGCACCTGCACACAGTGCCAAAGCAACCAGTACCTGGTTTAAGGACCATGGTATCCCTGTTCTTAACTGGCCAGCAAACTCGCCTGACCTTAACCCCATAGAAAATCTATGGGCTATTGTGAAGAGGAAGATGGGATATGCCAGAGCCAACAATGCAGAAGAGCTGAAGGCCACTATCAGAGCGACCTGGGCTCTCATAACACCTGAGCAGAGCCACAGACTGATGGACTCCATGCCACGCCGCATTGCTGCAGTGATTCAGGCTAAAGGAGCCCCAACTAAGCATTGAGTGCTGGACATGCTCATACTTTTCAGTTGGCCAAGATTTCTAAAAACCCTTTCTTTGTATTGGTCTTAAGTGATATTCTAATTTTCTGAGATATTGAATTTGGGATTTTCCTTAGTTGTCAGTTATAATCATCAACATTAAAAGAAATAAACGTTTGAACTATATCAGTCTGTGTGTAATGAATGAATATAATATACAAGTTCACTTTTTGAATGGAATTAGTGAAATAAACTTTTTGATGATAATGTAATTATATGACCAGCACTACTGACCCCAGACTTTTGAATTAGTGTACATTACAATTATAATCAGATATGAAACACAGAAAAACACCATCTGATTAAAATAATGTTTTGAAATAAACGCATATCTTTTAATTGTATGCATACTAGGGGTGAAACAATATTCAAACCGAACCAAAAAACCACGATACACCACCCACGGTTCGACCCGCGATACTCTCACGTGGAACCGAAAAACCGCGATACAAGACCCACGGTTCGACCCGCGACACTCTCGCGTGGAACCGAAAAACCGCGATACACCAACCACGGTTCGACCCGCGATACTCTCACGTGGAACCGAAAAACCGCGATACACCAACCACGGTTCGACCCGCGATACTCTCACGTGGAACCGAAAAACCGCCATACATCACCCACGGTTCGACCCGCGATACTCTCACGTGGAACAAAAAACCACCATACACCACCCACGGTTCGACCCGCGATGCTCTCACGTGGAACAAAAAAACGCCATACACCACCCACGGTTCGACCCGCGATACTCTCACGTGGAACAAAAACCACCATACACCACCCACCGACCCGCGACACTCTTCGACCGCGATACTCTCCACGGTTCGTGGAACCGAAAAAAACGCCATACACCACCCACGGTTCGACCCGCGATACTCTCACGTGGAACCGAAAAACCGCCATACATCACCCACGGTTCAACCCGCGATGCTCTCACGTGGAACCGAAAAACCGCCATACACCACCCCACGGTTCGACCCACGATGCTCTCGTGGAACAAAAAAAACCGCCATACACCACCCACGGTTCGACCCACGATACTCTCGCGGGAACAAAAAACCACGATACACCACCCACGGTTCGACCCGCGATGCTCTCACGTGGAACAAAAACGCCATACGCCATACACCACCCACGGTTCGACCCCGCGCGACCCACACTCTCACGTGGAACCGAAAAACCACCATACACCACCCACGGTTCGACCCGCGATACTCTCACGTGGAACAAAAAAACGCCATACACCACCCACGGTTCGACCCGCGATACTCTCACGTGGAACCAAAAACCACCATACACCACCCACGGTTCGACCCACGATACTCTCACGTGGAACAAAAAAACGCCATACACCACCCACGGTTCGACCCGCGATACTCTCACGTGGAACAAAAAAACGCCATACACCACCCACGGTTCGACCCGCGATACTCTCACGTGGAACAAAAAACCACCATACACCACCCACGGTTCGACCCGCGATACTCTCACGTGGAACCGAAAAACCGCCATACACCACCCACGGTTCGACCCGCGATACTCTCACGTGGAACAAAAAACGCCATACACCACCCACGGTTCGACCCGCGATACTTCAACAAAAACGATACACCACCCACGGTTCGACCCACGATGCTCTCGCGTGGAACAGAAAAACCGCCATACACCACCCATGGTTCGACCCACGATGCTCTCGCGTGGAACAAAAAAACCGCCATACACCACCCACGGTTCGACCCGCGATACTCTCACGTGGAACCGAAAAACCGCGATACACCACCCACGGTTCGACCCGCGATACTCTCGCGGGAACAAAAAACGCCATACACACCACCACGGAACAAAAACCGCCATACACCACCCACGGTTCGACCCGCGATACTCTCACGTGGAACAAAAAAACGCCATACACCACCCACGGTTCGACCCGCGATACTCTCACGTGGAACCGAAAAACCACCATACACCACCCCACGGTTCGACCCACGATACTCTCACGTGGAACCGAAAAACCGCCATACACCACCCACGGTTCGACCCGCGATGCTCTCACGTGGAACAAAAAAAACGCCATACACCACCCACGGTTCGACCCGCGATACTCTCACGTGGAACAAAAAACCGCCATACACCACCCACGGTTCGACCCGCGATGCTCTCTCACGTGGAACAAAAACGCCATACACCACCCACGGTTCGACCCGCGATACTCTCACGTGGAACAAAAAAAGCGCCATACACCACCCACGGTTCGACCCGCGATACTCTCATGTGGAACCAAAAACCGCCATACACCACCCGGTTCGACCCACCGATACTCTCAAACAAAAAAACGCCATACACCACCCACGGTTCGACCCGCGATGCTCTCACGTGGAACAAAAAAACACCATACACCACCCACGGTTCGACCCGCGATACTCTCACGTGGAACCGAAAAACCGCCATACACCACCCACGGTTTGACCCGCGATACTCTCACGTGGAACAAAAAACCACCATACACCACCCACGGTTCAACCCGCGATACTCTCACGTGGAACAAAAAACCGCCATACACCACCCACGGTTCGACCCGCGATACTCTCACGTGGAACAAAAAAACAGCCATACACCACCCACGGTTTGACCCGCGATACTCTCACGTGGAACAAAAAACCACCATACACCACCCACGGTTTGACCCGCGATACTCTCACGTGGAACAAAAAACGCCATACACCACCCACGGTTTGACCCGCGATACTCTCACGTGGAACCGAAAAACCACCATACACCACCCACGGTTTGACCCGCGATACTCTCACGTGGAACCGTCCTAGCCCAGCTCTCACTTCACCTTAAGCCACAAAACTATTTTTTTCTTCCTTGACATTAGATTAAATAGTAATTAGTGCAGTTTTAACAACTAATAAGAGCTGTATTTTAACTAAATATTATTATAATATTATTTACTAAATATACACAAACCTTTGTCTTCCAAGTGCATGTCACGTGACTGTGATCGCTCAAGCTGCCTGCTGGAAGGGCAAAGAGAGTCAGTTTGCTCAGCCAGGTTGGCTAAATGCTACCTTGGAGTCCCAGCAACATCATCATTTTCGTAGCTTGTTATGAAATAAAAAAAATCTCGCTCACCTCAAAAAAACGATTTCCTGTCCTGTCAGCCGTTATACTGTGCTCGTAGCGCACACTCTTTAGTTACACGCTCGCAAGCGGCGGCGCGCTGTATCACTTCAAATAAAGCACGAAAGAAACTATGAGCAACGTTACGATGTCAATTCATAAGTAATGAAATAAAAGTACCAATATTTACCAATAAATCATGAGCTGGGAAGGATTTGCATGCAGGTGTTCATTCTGATCATCAAGAGCAGTTTTCATGATTCATTAACAGTTCATGAAATATTGTGTATTCGCCATGATAACGGTTGTTTCCATAACCCCTAAATGCCACTTTATTTTCACTTTATGTTGTTTTGTATATTTTTAAATGAGTGTGGTGGCTACTTTATTGTATTAACAAAAACTGCTATTTAATATCTTTAACTTATAGGCCTATTTATTCATCAGTATTGGTGGTATTAGCCATATTCATACAACTTGTGTTTGTTAAGTAGTCTAAAGTGGGACATTATGTGTGTGTGTGTGTGTGTGTGTGTGTGTGTGTGTGTGTGTGTGTGTGTGTGTGTGTGTGTGTGTGTGTGTAGTGTGTGGCCTGGTAAACCCTACCTAATGAGGAAAAAAATGTCCCCACAAGGACAAGGATTTCAGATATTGCTATTCGGACAATTTTTGGTCCCCATGAGGAAAACATCTTATGAATTATACTAAGTGATGTTTTTTGAAAATGTAAAAATGCAGAAAGTTTACTATGATGGGCAGGGTTAGTGTAAGGGGATAGAATATACAGTTTATACAGTATAAGAACCATTACGCCTATGGAAAGTCCCCATAAAACATGGAAACACAATGTGTGTGTGTGTGTGTGTGTGTGTGTGTGTGTGTGTGTGTGTGTGTGTGTGTGTGTGTGTGTGATCAATTGTTATGAAATAAATGTGCTTGTTTTTTTACATTATGGTAAATGGTAAAATTAGTAGATTATAGTCTACAGTGCAGACGTTTATTTCATTTGAGTTTACTCAGGTATGCTAACTGCTCTAAAGAAAACATAAAGCCAGTGTATAAAGTTAATAAAAAAATAGTTAATAATTTACATTTGTTGTTGTTGTTGTTATTAAGATAAAAGTGAATCTAGTGTTATTATTGCTGGTGCCCTGCCATGAACCCTGACTCCACAGCAAACAGAACCAGGGCCGTAACCACCATAGACACTGAGGGGGACAAATCCCCTCCAATAATTAGAAATGGCCAAATTGCCATTTTTGCACTGCTCTCCTGCACTTCATTACGCAGCGCTCTGTATGTTAGGATGACAAAAGTTTTAAAAGTTACATTTTTAGTCTGGTCTGCCTCGGGTCTAATGGCGCTCGTCAATGTCAAAATGATTGAGATGGCCAATCAAATCAAAGCAGGCGGGGTTTGGGTTCTCTTTTGGCTCTGTTCACACAGACCAGCGCGTCAATCTATCGCTTAATGCCGTTGCGGAGAGAGACTCTATTCTTCTCGGTGAAATCACAAAACAAACTGCACACAAACGAATATACAATCATTGATGAACATGTTTGATTTTAATGAAGAAAAAAAAAACTATATGAGGGCGGATTAGAACCTGGAACCTTTGCGACGGTTTACAAAACTTCTACCACAGACCACTAGGAAATTCTAATTCCTGTAGCAGATCTGTGTATAGTTATTCACTAATGTGAAGAATCCCGGGACTAATAATATATCTGATGCAAATATTGTTTGCAAATAGTCCCAAAAGGGTTATTTCCCAACTAGAATTAGACCTAGAATTTCGTTCACTGTTCTGTTTCTTTATACTTTATAAAAATTAAAAAAAATGTAGTCCAACCAATGTTCAAGACATGGTTACGGTCTTGAACCGACAGTGGCATAGGTGTATCGTTACACCCCTAATGCATACTAACTAATTAATCATTGGATACACTCCAGAAAAAAACGGGTTTGAATCAATATTGGTGCATTAAAAATTCAATCGTACAGTGTTTCCGTTATGACATCACACGCGGCTTGCCGAGTCTCCAGTGTGACACCACAATGAGCAGCAGGGCCCGTGACTCTCTCAGTGACAGAGTAGAGTAAAAATGCGCTCTAAGCAGAGGGTTTTCCCTGAAATAGTCCAGCTCACTGCACTCGACATGTGGCTCTCATTCCCGCCCAAGCCGCCAACACCAGCACGGCTGCCAGAATCCAAAACCCAAGCTATAAGTGAGCAGAAAGAGCAGGCTAAAGCACATTTAGTCCGGCTGGGGGAGACAATTTCTGTAGTATAATTTTCACAGAACAAATCGTCCGAAGTGAACGAGTATACGGTAAAACTACAACAAGTTATGATGACTTCTGACAGCTTCAAAGGCCATAGACTCACATATGCATAACAAAACTCGTTTCCATCCAAATATGAAAGCTTGGAATGACTCTTAAACATTAGCCCTCATTGAGTTGGGGCGGCACAGGAAGAGGCCAATCACTTTTAAAGCGTGTTTAGGTTCAGCGGGTTCATTTGGGGGGGAATTCAAGTCCTGACCTTCCCCCCACATTCACTCTTGACTAACTCTGAGTTAAGTAAAAAATAACTAAATAATTCATCTTTATTCCACATTTCCCATGGGTGTGTTAGTATGTGCAAAAGGTAGCAGGGTTTGTTTGGTGGAGCAGTGCTCTGATTGAAGGGGAACGGAATGGAAGTTTGACTGCCCTGTTATTGTTTGTCCTTTCTGGGTTTCAGATGAAGAGATTTTACCAACCTATTTAACACCGTGTCCCAACTAGACGCGAAGAGATAAGATTCCAGCGACAAGCAATTAGTCTGCCCATACCAGACGGGACACGACTAAAAGACGTGAGAAAAATCAATCACAGCCAATCAGAAGAGAGTGTGGGTGGAGTCTCTGTTCAAGCGCACTGTACTCGCAACCAAATCAATCCGAAATCACAGCCAATCAGAAGAGCACGTAGGTGGAGTCTCTCTGCAAGCAACCAAATAAATCCAAAATCACAGCCAATCAGAAGAGCATGTGGGTGGAGTCTCTCTGCAAGCAACCAAATCAATCCAAAATCACAGCCAATCAGAAGAGCATGTGGGTGGTGTCTCTCTGCAAGCAACCAAATCAATTACAAATCACAGCAAATCACAGCCAATCAGAAGAGCATGTGGGCGGAGTCTCTCTGCAAGCAGACTGCACTCGCAACTAAATCAATCACAAATCACAGCCAATCAGGCGGAGTCTCTCTGCAAGCAAACAAATCACAAATGACAGCCAATCAGAAGAGCGTGTGGGTGGAGTCTCTCTGCAAGCAACCAAATAAATCACAAATGACAGCCAATCAGAAGAGCAAGTGGGTGGAGTCTCTCTGCAAGCAACCAAATAAATCACAAATGACAGCCAATCAGAAGAGTCTGTGGGTGGGGTCTCTCTGCAAGCGCACTGCACTCACAACCAAATCAATCCAAAAATCATAGCCAATCAGAAGAGTGTGTGGGCGGAGTCTCTCTGCAAGCAACCAAATCACAAATGACAGCCAATCAGAAGAGCAAGTGGGTGGAGTCTCTCTGCAAGCACACTGCACTCGCAACCAAATCAATCACAAATCAAATCCACAGCCAATCAGAAGAGTGTGTGGGCGGAGTCTCTCTACTAGCAACCAAATTAATCACAGACCACAGCCAATCTTTATCATACATACACTTGTTTGTTCACAGTTTGAATGTTCTTGTTTCCTTTAATTTATTTTCGACATCCTTTCAACATAAATGTCACACAAAATGATGTTCAAACTCACAATAAATTCATTTAACAGTAACTAAAGCACATCAGCACATGAGATTATCATTGTAATACTTTGTATGTTGTTGTTGTTGTTACAGCCACGACGTTGCAAAAATAGAAACTAGAAAAAAATCGAATCGTCTGTCACTCGTCAGGTATCAGCATCACAGACGGTTAGGATGAAAACTCTGAATAACGTGGATGATGCCTTTTATAGAGTCTGGTTCTGGTTGTTCCTGTTACTTTTTTCCTTTTAACAAGAGATTTAATTTAAGATTCACATTCATTCAAAATAGTTTGGTTTAAACAAGAAGTATAATGTTTATAATGTTTATAATTTCACAAATGTTTGTTATAAAAAGCATGCAACACTTCAATTCAGCCTGTGGATATTTCTGATCTGAAACAAAGGCCGAGCAGCGATTACATACTTTATTGGCAGGCTTGCTTCACTTGGGCTGCACATGTGGCCAGCACTGCCCCAGACGCCCAGATGCTGCTTTTAATGTGTTTGTGTAGAGAGAGTGCTGAGCCTAACATGGCAGCTCCACATGCCTTTTGTTCCCACCATAGCTGACATACATCTATAAACTACAGTATCCCTAATGCAGTGCAGAGCTGCTGGCCTGGGTCATATTATGATTTTTTCCTTTAGTGTGTAATGTTGCTGTTTGAGCATGAAAAAGTCAAAAACCCCAGTGGGAGTTCTTCTCTCCATCTCAGTGTCAGTGTTCCTGAACTCCTGAAACGCCTCCATTGTAGTCTTGAGTTTCTTCAGGAACCAACACGTCACAATATTCCTCATTATAATAATTCATACGCATAAATAAAAGGGGCGGGGCCTGGTTGAGTTAGTTAGTCTGTGTCGAAACTGGCGATTATGGTAAGGGGAGGGACATTTCCCAAACACCAATCACAACACACTGCTCCAGCCGACCAATCAGAGCACAGTGTGCTTTTCAGAAGGAGGGGCTGCATAGAGACAGGAACTAAACAGAGCGTTACTGACAGACTGGGAAGAGAGGAGCCGCAACAATGGAGAATATGAGGAAATAATCAACATTCAAGCAGGAAAACCTGCTCTAGTAGAGCACAAAAAATACAATCAAGACTTTGAAAATAAAGTATTATAGGTCCCTGTTAAAAGGCCGATGTCTATAAAGAATAATAATCATCTTTCTTTCTTCTGTGGAGCACTAAAAGAAAAGTTCTGAAGACTTCAGGTCACTCTTTTCAACGCCAATTCAATGAATGAGCAGTAAAGATTTCAAGCCTTTTAAAAAAATCCTAAAAGTAGCCCATATGAACTGTGTGCTACATCAAGTCTTCTGAAGCCATATATGATCAGCCTCACCTTTGACCGGCTCATCTACCAAACACATCGTTAGCACTGGTCATTAGCATTATGGTCGCAAATTCCGTCATTACCAACATTGTTCAACAAATTGCTGTTTCCAAAAACCATAGTTCCAACAAACAGCAAAGCCATTTTAACCAAAACCCATTCAAAAAACCCACTGACTTCACGACGATGGAAACGGAAGTGCTAAAATACTAAAACTCATTTTCTGGTTTTGGCCTACATTAATATATCATTTCAACACACCAAGTGCATATAGTGTAAGCATGATTAAAATGATTACATTTAAGTGGTTAAAGTGAATGGCTTCCTCTATGCAAATGAGCTGGCATTCATTTGATATCAACCGATTCATTAGCAGAAGTCATTACTACACCACCTCATTGTGCAACAAAGCTACTATGGTTTCGGGAAACGGTTGTGATTAGTTAATTTCTCCAACGACGCATCATACTACAGTGGTTAAATATGTACGGCATGTATTTGTGTGGGAAACACACCTCAGATCGGTCAGATTCACTAAGAAGATCTGATGCATTGTTCGCAAACCGGATAAAGCTGCTTCTCTCGAGAAATCACATGAACATAAAAATGATCACAATAACATTTATTATATCAGTCAATATTGATAATTATGCCATATCTATTTCCTTTAAGTTTAAAGGTTTAAAAGGTTCTCTTTATTTTGATGGTCCCTTTAACACATTCTGTTGACTAGAAGTAACATTACACCTACAGGTCTACTAACTCTCATTAGAGTGTTAGTACAGTTTTAGTAGACTGTTAGGTTAGAGTTAGTAGAATAACTTGACATGTAGTTGCAAAGTTACTTATAGCCAACAAAAGGGACCATCAAAATAAAGTGTTACCAAGATTGTTGCTCCTGAGTGAAAGTTGTAGAAACCAGACCGTTTTAAACCACTCTTTATTGTCAGAAAATAGCAAACACTTGCCAAACAGGTGAACATTTCACAAATCTGAGGGAGAATATTCAAAACATTTAGAACGATAAAATATTTTTGCTACATCAAAATATGCACGAGTAAACATTGGTAAATCTTCTTCCAGTCTTTTTTCTCTTTTTGCAATTTGCATTGCAGTTTGCAATTAATGTTACATTTTGTCGCCTAGCAATGCACATCTGACAGTAGTTTGAGTTGGGATGCAGATATAAATTTATGTTCATTAACAAAAACAATAACATCTGTAAAAATTGTAACAACCTCATGTTTATATATTCTGACTGTTTGAGTCAGGACTCTGATTAAAATTACCCACTGGTCATCCATAGTATCATACATTTAGATCATGATAATCGCAGGTAAAACCACGCAACTAAACCATATGGTTTCCATATAGCAATCATAACTATCCAATCAATTTTCATTGGACAAAATCAAGCCGCCCTACATTTGTTCTTGTTTGAGAAGCAGTTTCACTTATGTCACAATAGGTAAAAAAAGAAAAAGAAAAAAAAGGCTATTGCAACTTATGTTTTAATTTAATCCCTGGACTTCAATGCAAGACATCCATTCCTCACATGTGCACAGACCTGTTCAAAATCAAGTTTACCAACCTTCAAAGTCACATATTACACAATGGTATAGATGGGAATCACTGTTTGTCTTTTCAATTATTGTCAGAATTTTACTCAAATCAAAGGTAACTCAAATACTGAAAAGTAGGCCATGATATTTAGGTTAAATGTTATTTTTCCTACACGTAAGAGTAGAAAAAGACATTTTAGCAGCAGAGAAAGTTGTTACATATGGAATGCACATATTCAAACTCAATCCAGGTTACGATATATAAGATTGTCATTTGAAGCTTAAGATTGTCACAGCTGCGTTTACATGCACCCAAATAATCTGCTTACAATCGGATTGATGGCTCAGTCGGACTCAAACACCTTCATCCTCAATAAATAAGATACAGTTAGTCCAAAATGCAGCTGCTAGAGTTCTTCCCAGGTCAAGAAAATATGATCACATAACACCAAATGTATCATCTATACACTGGTTACGTTCCATATCGATTACAAAGTATTGCTACTGACCTAAATGGTTTAGCTCCTGATCTTCTATCACCCTACAGTATGTCATCAAGACAAAAGCGGCAATTTTACTCGCGGTAGCACTGGTGTGCACTGAAGTTGTGTTCAGAATACTTGTGAAGCACACGTGAATGAACATATGAATCGGATTACAACATTTATGGTTCACATAAACAGAACTGAAATGGGATTGGATGACTGACAAAAATGAGTGCATGTAAGCACACCTATTGATATATGACTATAGAAAGAGCAATGAAAGGAATGAAAACTAGGCTGTGTATTTGGATTGTACTTCCAGATTGTTGTTTTAACATTATGCAAATTCTTCAGCTCACAAAATACCTCTTCAAAAAACCTTTCATTGGATAAAAACTCCATGAAACAGTTTTGAACATTACTTGTGATCTACAACGTTTAAGTCTATCCCTCACAGCCTCATCTTCATCTGCAAAAAAGTCAATATGGTGACCACCCTGACTAAAGACCAGTTCAGAAAAAGATGAATATTCTTGTGTGCATCTTGTGAAGTTGCATGATGATTTTTTTAAACCTTTCTGAAGCTAGACAGCCACTGTTGGAATGGAAAAAGCGACGTGAAATGTCTTCTTTCCCAGCTAACAAAAATATACTAAGAATATTACATTAACATTAAACATTAGCATAACATAACATTAAAGGGGTCATAAACTGAGAAATCAAATTTTCCATGTGCTTTTGACAACAGCCTATCATAGTATAAGAATATCCTGTACATTTCAGAACGGAAAACTTCCTTGTTAGTCCAAAAACAGCTTTTATTGTCACCAAGCCCAGAGAAGATCAACGCCTACTTCATCATCGCAACTTTGGCCCCACCCACTGGAGTGTTAGTGAGATGACGAGGAGAGACGAACAGACTAAAAATAACATTCCCTTCCAAAGGATCCTAATGTTAGGAAAGTGCTTCTTTATTTTCAACAATGTGAATGTCTCAGTTGAGCATTATTTATTTGTATTCGCTACATTTCACTGTGGATTCTTTGGGAAATCAGACGCAATTTCAGCGCAGGCTTTGCAAACAGACTTTTACGATATAGACTCGACAGTAATGCCACAACATAAGTAACTGGTCTCAGATCAGGCGTTAGTACTAACACAGTGATTTCTGATTCGTGTACAGTCAGATGTTCTTTGTCAGTGTGTCAGTAAATCAAACCAGTGACTAAACGCTCAACTTCACAATCGCTGGAGCTGTCAAACAAACAGCACAAGTTTATCAGTGACTGAGTTCTGGACTCGCACCAAAACTCCCGTTATTATTAATGAATCTCTTATTTACATTGTGTTTGCACTGTTAGTTATAATGAAAGCATTCGTTAGTGTGCAGAAATCGAGTTACAATGACGAGAGATCACTCCATTCATGAGCTCAACATGTCTGTGATCGGCTACAATGATCATCACTGCAACCTTTCATGCCACGATCTGAATATAATGCTATAGATCTGAATATAATGCCATAGATCTAAATATAATGCCAAGATCTAAATATAATGCCATAGATCTAAATATAATGCCATAGATCTGAATATAATGCCATAGATCTAAATATAATGCCATAGATCTGAATATAATGCCATAGATCTAAATATAATGCCAGAGATCTGAATATAATGCCAAGATCTAAATATAATGCCATAGATCTAAATATAATGCCATAGATCTAAATATAATGCCATAGATCTGAATATAATGCCATAGATCTGAATATAATGCCATAGATCTAAATATAATGCCAAGATCTGAATATAATGCCATAGATCTAAATATAATGCCAAGATCTGAATATAATGCCATAGATCTGAATATAATGCCATAGATCTGAATATAATGCCATAGATCTAAATATAATGCCACGATCTGAATATAATGCCATAGATCTGAATATAATGCCATAGATCTAAATATAATGCCAAGATCTGAATATAATGCCATAGATCTGAATATAATGCCAAGATCTGAATATAATGCCATAGATCTGAATATAATGCTATAGATCTGAATATAATGCCATAGATCTGAATATAATGCCATAGATCTAAATATAATGCCATAGATCTGAATATAATGCCATAGATCTAAATATAATGCCATAGATCTGAATATAATGCCATAGATCTGAATATAATGCTATAGATCTGAATATAATGCCAAGATCTGAATATAATGCCATAGATCTGAATATAATGCCATAGATCTGAATATAATGCCATAGAGCTGAATATAATGCCAAGATCTGAATATAATGCTATAGATCTGAATATAATACTATAATCAACTCTTTTCATGATTAGTTAACCTTGAGAGCTGTAATAATAAAAACGTGCTAAAAGTTTTCAAAAGAGTTCCACATGTAATAGTAGCTATTTCATCTACAGAATGTTAGCCAATCACAGCAGTGGGCGTTTACACTGAAGTCTCACAGCAGCCGATCACAGCAGTGGACGTTTACACTGACATCTCACAGCAGCCAATCACAGCAGTGGACGTTTACACTGAAGTCTCACAGCAGCCAATCACAGCAGTGGACATTTACAATGTAGTCTCACAGCAGCCAATCACAGCAGTGGACGTTTACACTGAAGTCTCACAGCAGCCAATCACAGCAGTGGACGTTTACACTGAAGTCTCACAGCAACCAATCACAGCAGTGGGCGTTTACACTGAAGTCTCACAGCAGCCAATCACAGCAGTGGGCGTTTACACTGACGTCTCACAGCAGCCAATCACAGTAGTGGATGTTTACACTGAAGTCTCACAGCAGCCAATCACAGCAGTGGGCTTTTACACTGAAGTCTCACAGCAGCCAATCACAGCAGTGGGCATTTACACTGAAGTCTCACAGCAGCCAATCACAGCAGTGGGCGTTTACACTGAAGTCTCACAGTAGACACGCCTCCAAACAGAGCGTTCAAATCAGAGGCTAAAATCAGGGTAAGAAAAAACACCTTTTATTTCTAAATTATGTCCATTTTTGATGTAAAAATCATACTAACATTATAAGTGCACCCCAGGAAACATTATAAAGGAATAAAATAATACAGACCATGACCCCTTCAAGTTATAATGTTTTAAATGTTTTTTTTCTTCTTGGTTATATGAACATGAAGGGAACATTCCATTCCATCAGACATTATCGGAATGTTACTTTTGAATGTTCTCTGAATGTTCCAAAACAAGTAACATTTAAAAATGTTAGACAATGTTCCATGAACAATGCATTAATAATAAAGACCAGATAACTTTGAACAAACATACTATTAACGTTACTGAAAATAAATATTATTTCTTAAGAGAATCTTTCCAGAATCTTAACCAGCGTTATGAGAATGTCCCCTGTTAGCTGGGACTGTATCATTCAGGGTTGAAATGACATGCGTGTGAGTAAATAAATGACAGAACTGTAATTTTTCCTCATAGAACGCAAACTGGGCTTTTAGAACATAGCAAAATCCACATTTCATCACCCACATCTGAAGCAATGCAGCCCATTCCAACCTTGCATTACGTGCACAACTGCGGCTAGAGGTTTACAATCAATTAACATGTCTGCACTGTGACTCCCCGTGCCAGAAAGCATGGAGGAGGAAGTGAATCGGAGTGAAGATCTAATGCTCTGCTAAGCGAAGCTGAAGCAGGATAAGGCCAACGCTCAAAGAGCCGAGCGGCAGAAATGGGCCTAGCAATCTCCTCGCATCAGCCTCAGTCGGATGTGACAATCAGAGGATCCTAACGAGATGATTTTACGGTTCGGCTGCCCCCGCCCCTCGGCCCTGCTCATCCACACTCATGCTCTGTTTACGCTGGGGGCATCAGGGTGCCATCTTGGGCACAACTCACATCTATTCCATCTGACTGCTCGCTGTGCCACACACTCATGCATATGGACACGCGAAGGCATGGCGAGAACGCTCGCATCTAGACAGAGGCCTGCTTTTCTGAAGGAGTCCGCAGTCGGACCAGAAAGGAGAGGAACAAGAGGAACAAGAGGAGGAAAAGGAGTTATATGGCCGTGGGCGAGACATTATCAGATAAGAATGAAAGCAATCGTTCCGGTCCCAGCATGGCTTTGTCGTCATCGTTGAGAAAGCTGGATGGAAGAGAATAAAGCATGATGCCGCTTCGGAGACACGACTGCAGCTTTATCTGAAACATCTGAACAGCAACAGGAAACAATAGCACACTTATAAAACCAGGCTGAGCGAGAGATCAAATAAACATCTAGAGAGGAAAGCGTTTCAAAGTTTTACAGTAGGGATGGGGCCAATATGATAGCTGAAAATAATAATTACTACGGCTGATAACAGATATGATGGCCGATTATCTACATCTGCAGCGTTAATGTTGACAAAGTGTTTTGTTGTAGCAATAGTTTTTGTCTTTTGACCAAATTTTCATTTCCAAAAAAACGTCAAACTGTAGTTGTACCAAACTTTATTCAAATTTTAAGACATTTAAAAATATGAAAATGTATTTATTTTATAAAATTTGCATTTACTGTATAAGAGGAAATGATTTAATTTTCATGCAGAATTCTGAAAAAAAAAAAATTCTTTAAAAGCAGTGCATGTATGCAAGTAGTTATTAGTTGGAAATCTTCCTTTGAAATTTCAAAGCACATGGCATGGAGTGTGTGAAATCAAACCAGCTTATGAGATTTTGAGCCATTTGGAGTCAATAATGTGATCTGGGGCAACTGATTATCAGGTGACACATCAACGTCTGCATGCACAAATGAAGTATTAGCTACTGTTAAGATGTTAAACAGATCTACACCTGAAAGTGTAATAAGTTTGTTGTGAAAAAAGCAGATTAATCTCATATATATTTGTATATGTGATGCGTTTAAGTGAGCACTAGATCACTAGAAACTAGAAAAGTGGTTCACTAGCTCTTTTAGGTCAATCCCCAACAAACTATGATTGGTTATTTGCAGTCTGCATTCTTCGTAAACCATCGTCCGTGTATTGTTATTGTCTTGCAATGCTGCCTGCTCTCGGTCTTACGGCATGTTTTAAAAATCATCATCACGATGGACCTTTTTCATCTCAGCTTCGTTACTGAACAAAAGCCAGTAATTAAAGAACGCTATACTGACAAAATTAACACTGTTCTTTTGTTCGTGTTCTCACCGAAGATCCAATAGAACTTCATGCTTCAAGTAAAACCAGACGTTGAAACATTTTAATGAATGTCAGGTCACTCGTTTTAAATTAATTCTGACCTCCATTTTGGAACAATAACGCAACATGCACGCATTATATGTTATAAAGCTTTATTTAGTTCTTTTTTCTCCAATAAATGTGAAACACAGCCCTAAAGGGGGCAGGCGACCAACATGCCTGCTTCCTAAACTTCACTTCTTGACACTTTTATTGAGGCAAAATAGCCACACAAGATTTGCAACTCTGACTATTCTTGTCCACTCTCTCTCTCTCTCTCTCTCTCTCTCTGAATGATTAGTGTTAGGACTGACAGAGTGCAGCAGTCCTGCCCTGCCCCGGCCAGAACAGTAGTCTGGAATACTGAGAGATTCTTCTTTCAGCAACCTCAAAAGCAGCCAATCACAGAGCTCTAGCCCCGGGGCTGGCCTCAGCCAGCCAATCGGAAGAGCTTCTGTCTGTCACCTGACAGAATGTGCCGCTGTCCATCAAGCGAGTCATATATAGCCCATTCCAGCAGCCTGAGACAAGGCTGTGAGTGTGTGTGGGACCGGCTGAGGACTCTGTGTACCTACAGTTTGCTTTGTGACCGACTGTGTGTGCTTGTGTGTGGGTTCGGGAGCAAATGAACGAGTTTGTGAGAGGGAGAGGGAAAAAAATGCATGCAAGAAAGACTGATTATCCTGGAAGTTAAGGACTCAAGAAGGACTTGGAGGCTACTTTTTGATAAGAAAAACGTTTTTTGCTCACATTTACTGATAAAATCGCCGTTCTCAAAACTGCAAGTGGGCTCTGGTGACCGTACGGTGGGAGGTGAGTACTTCAAACTCATTTCACTTCCTAACCTCTTCTTTTTTCTCAGTTCTATCCCTTTGTTGTGGCTCAAAAGTCGTTTCGAGTGTGACACGGCAGCGCGCCGTGCGCTTTCACTCCGGCAGAGTTCATTCAGTGCATTCCGCCGTTATGTGCTTGTTTGCTTTTCTGTTATCTGAGTTCTGAATGAGGGCTTACGCTTTTCACACGCAAAGCTCTCACGTCCAGACGGCCGTCTGAGAGACAAACCGTGATGATCCCTATTAGTTCCACCACCGCCGCAACTCGTACCGCTGGGAAAAACACCAGAGAGGTTTGGGAATGGGCAGGTTTGTTGGAGTTGGAGAGTTGCGGGACAGTGCATGCGGACGGAGAGCGTTCAGAAGTGAGGTGTGTGTGTGTTGGTGGGGGTTAAAGGCAGACAGCGAGACAAAAGCGTCAGACCCCCTCCAGACAGACTAGGTCAAGCTTCATCCAGGCCTGGAGCTGTTCGGGGTCATAGTGAGAAAGACGGGTTAGCGAGGGGCCCCTAAGGGTTAGAGGTTGCCAGACTCTTGCTCTCGAAATACGAAAGAGGGCGAAGAGTGTGTGAAGCTGCGTTCTCACTGTTTTGGTTAGCGCTGGGACGTAAGATCGAGAAGAGCAGTGCGAGGGTGCAGTGAGTTCACTTTAACTACTAAAACAAGAGGGAGGGAAAAGGTCTGTAATTATGACAAGGAGTCATAATTTGTGTTTTTTCTTTGTGCATGTGAGTGTGCGTGTGAGTGTGTGTGTGCGTGCGCGTGTGTGTGTGTGTGTGTGTGTGTGTGTGTGTGTGCGTGTGTGTGTGTGTGTGGGTGGGGGTCACAAGGGTTGGAATGTATTGAGTGACAGCAAATGCTGTCTACCTATTTTTTTCCCCTTCACACAATGCTTTTGTCCAAAGGTCTTAATCCATAAAGACTTCTTCTGCCGGTCCTTAACGCATCACAAACTAGTTAAAAGAGCAAAAGCCTGAAGATACAGTATTTATTCCTGGATAATCAAACAAACCAACAGCACCGGCGTGATTTTAATCTTCAGAGGAACCCGTCTGACGCAATAAAACGTGTTTATGTCCAAGAATGTCCTGCTCAGGATACAGACAGTGTTTATGGCAGACGCTTTGAATTACCCAACATGCAGAGTCTTGTTCAGTTGTTCCAATACAGGCACAAACACACACACACACACACACACACACACACAACACCCCCCACCTTTACTCACTCATATACAGACTATTTGACTGATCCCGTCAAAGATCATATCAGAGCTTGACGTTCTTTGAATTAAGAAGAGACCCACGCTTGGAAAAAAAAAAAAAAAAAAGGATTCAGTCTCCAGCCAGCCAATACAAAGCTCGCACACACACACACACTCTGTGCGCAAGATTATCAGACAGCTCTGAGTCTGGGGGGATGGGACGTCAGGGGCGGGAGAGTGTGGGACAGGATATGGAAGTCTTTGATGCGACTGCAACGCGTACAGGAAGAGCGCCCTAATCAGACCCACCGACCAAGGACTCAAACGGCAGACCCAGAGCAACACGCTGTAAAACCTGTCTGAGTAATGCACATACACACACACACACACAAACAACCCGAAAAACACTTCATCCTGTCCTCCTTTTTCATTCCCCGCTCATTCTAATACGGCGGCCTAATCCATCCGCAGGAATCCTGTCCGGCCCCCTCACCCCTGCTCTGATTACACACCAGACAGGTCAGCCTATTGTGATTTAGCCGGACCTGCAGATTACGGCACCCCTCCATCGCAGATGCGGTTTAACGCACATCTGTTCAACGTTCCTCTTCTCTGTCCCGAATGTGGGAAAAGCGTGCGCTCGCAGAAACGACACGCTGTAAATATCGTGTAGCTCTTTCAAGTGTTATGTCGTTACGGCACGTTGGAGGTGAAATTACGAGTTCACCATCATCTATGCACCGTTTCAATGGCCGTTTGAGGTGTAAGTCGTACAATCCTTCAGTAGTTTACGGTCTTCTCACAGCCCGATCCTACACAAGCGTGTGAAGTCGTAAAGAAATACCTTTTCGCCCTGTCTGAAGTTAAAGCAGGGATAGTGCTTAGGCTTCAGAAGATAAGGTCTTATGATCGGAAAACGCTTTTAGTGGTCCGAGTTGGAATGAATGAAGCAGACATAAGTAAAGAAACTTATGTCTAAAATCTAAACACGTAGATTGTACCGCATCAAGACCGGTAGGGATGCAAACCTTTGAACACATAAAATGTATTGTATTGTAAGTGCAAAATCAGTTTAGCAAAGCCAAAATGGGCCAACAATCTCTTAAAAATGGTTAATGTTTATTGGGTCATAAGGTAAATTCACTTTTATACAGGTATTTTGCAATTTGTGCTAAACTACTATGAGGATGAAATGGTTAAAAGTACCCATTTTTGTCAAAGCGCTGGCTCTCTTATGGGAAAAATAGGGCTATCGCGTTCACTGCTTCTAAAATCAATAAAAACTGTCAAATTGCACCTACTTCGTTGACTGTTTGTTTGTGTGCATCATTTGTGTAGATCAAATCCACTTAGAAAAGACAAGTGATGCTGAGAAACACACAGGAAGGGATTGAGTTGTGGAGGAGTGCAGCATCAGCTGTAGATAAGGACAGCCGGGACTGAAGTTTCTAACGCATTACCGAAGCACCTCAGAAGGAAACGCAGACGTGTGTGTGTGTGTGTGTGTGAGACAAGCAGAGATGAAACAGTGGAGCCGGGAGTGAAAATGGCAGCATGAGGAGGGGAGCGTGTATGATAATGCTCTTAACCGGCACAAAGGGAAGAGAGTCGGAGCGGTGGCACTGCCAGCGCTGTGGTTAATGCTTTCCGAGGGCCTGTCAAGCCGCTCGCTCGCTCGCTCTAATCCACTGAGCTTTAGTCGCTCTTTGAAATGTGAATGGAGAAGCCTCCTGATTTCTTTAAGATCAACCCACAGCCATCGAGTCATTTCAGCATCTTTGCACTAAACTCAAAACGCTTAAGTTAAGTACTTTACGAGTGCCTCATTAGCAAAGAGTCGTGGACGTGCCGCGTTTATCGAGTGCATTGGATAGTAATGCATGCAAACGACTTAAGATGGCCTTTCACTTGAATGCAAGTGTGTGTTTTCACGTTTGATTGACGTCATTTGATAACCCACTTCCAGCTGAGTGATCATTATTGACACTAACGGTGATGTGAAAACAGACAGTAACTCGCTCACACTTACAAAGGGATACATCAACATTTAGTAACTGCCCCACAGCTTGAGCGTATCAGTTTTCCTCTCTTCCACAGGCGCATTAGTGAGACGCGTGTGTGTGTGGTGATAAAGAGCATTCGGACGCGAGCGATGGAGATTAGCTTCAGTTTGAAGCAAACACTGTGGCGGCGTGGCGTCTATGGGACAGATTAAACCCGGATTAAACATCCAAATCAAGTGTGTGTGTGTTAAGCTTTTATTTGGCTCCGTGCATCTTTGGGCAAACACTAATTTAACGGCGTATCACCTCATCAAGGTTATTTTACGCTTTATTAAACTTCAAATAATAAGTGTGTATGGGGAGAAAAAAAAAGGTATGGTTTTACCACACACGCGCATCGAGCTTAAATTTTCACACTTTTCAGTCGCTAAAGAGATCAAATTTGCATTTCCTGAAAGAAATACCGAAAAATAATGCCTTACATTTTTAAGCACACTAGGTTTTATGTACAGACAGCAAGATCAATCACAATTTTGTATGAAAATGGTTATGAAAAAGAGAACCAATCACATTCAGTATGCAAATGTTACGATGACACGTTACAGTTTAAATTCTAAACATTCTATGAATGTACGTCAATAAGAAAATGTTTAAACGCTGAAATCAAATTAGGATGGGCTGAACGAATGTTATATTTAGGTTCATATTCATTTTAAATATTTAATATTTCGGTTTAGAGGTTCAGGAGAAAGCTGAATGTTGGAATGAATCTTTTTTTGGTGCATTCCTCATTTCAAAGGTGTCTGCTTTTTGACACTTTTGCAATAAATAGGTCAGTGTCTAAGTGTCTGTCTCTCTCTCTCTCTTTTCTGCAGAACGGCTGAGAGTTTGACTGACGAAGAGAGACGCGCTGATGGAGGAGTCAAAGTCGTTCGGCTCTGACCCCCGAACAATGAGCTCCGACGTGAAGGGAGCAGACAGCCGCCATCATGGAAATGTCACGGCCAACATCAGAGACCCGACAGCCTCCTCTTTCATTCCCTTAATCCACAATCCCTCCTCTCCTCTCCTCTCCTGAGCGGCATACATATTCAGCAGCTCAAGTCCTCACCATTCTAATGAGGGCTAGACCAGCGGGCTATGAAAGAGAGGAGAGATACGGGGAGGATGGTGGGTGGTGGATGGGTGGGGGGGTTAAAAGAGAGAAGAGACCGTCTTTGAACTTCCAAAGAAAGAGAGAGATGAGGATGAATAGATGGATGGTGATGAGAAGGAGAAGGGATCCAGATCAAATGCTCCTGACTCTATGCACAGCAGGGTTAGTTGTGTTCGATTTAAACGTCCCGTTATGTTTCATTGACTCAGGACCCTTAAGGCTGAAGTGTCATTTTTGTTTTTTGACATATTGCAGTTTAAAGGGTTAGTTCCCTCTAACTGATAATTCTGTCATCGTTTACTCGCTCTCATGGCATTCCAAACCTCTGTGACATCATCTGTTCTAAAAGAAGATAGAATGTTCACGGCATGATGTACGTGACCAGAGGTTTGGAATGAAATGAGGACAATTTTCTTTTCTTTTTCAATTTAATATGCAGATTTACCTTTTTAAGTTTGGAAAAAGTTATATTATTTTTGCACAAGTACAAGAAAAACGAGATCCAATGAAACAAAACTATTATAGAAGGGAGATAATATTTCCAATCGTGAAATAATATTCGGAGATCGATTTTTTTTTAAACATTTGCCTAATTTTTTTAATTCTTGGCATCTGTCTGATTATGCAGATTTTAGAAACAAGGATAATTTCCTTTCTAATTTAATTGTGAGTCTAATTAAATACTGCGTAAATGTGGTGTTAATTTAAATTAAAAAAACGTGTATATTTTATTTACTGTAATTAAATTATACATAGTCACTGATTGGATTTAAATAGGCAAATACTTAAAGGTACAGTGTGTAAATTTTAGCATCGTCAGTAGTGAGGTTGTGAATCGCCCACCGCTCACCCCTCCCTTACATAGCACAGAGAAGCTACGGTGGCCGACACAGGACAAAGATATGGTCGTCTGAGACAGCAGAGAGCGACTAGTGCTCTGTAGAGCAGTTTGTCCCTTTAGGGCTACCGTAGAAACATGACGGCGACTGTAAGGGGACGCCCGGTGTGTGTAGATAGAAACGGCTCATTCTAAGGTAATAAAAACACAACGGTTCATTATGTAAGGTCTTTACACACCACTGAAAACATAGTTATGTATAGTATATTGCATTTCTGTCAATAGATCCTCATAAATACTACACACTGCACCTTTAAATAAGCAAATACTTGAGTCTACATTTGCAGATGATATGTTTCTAGCATGTTGCAAAATTGATGCACCTCTTGACGGAAATAAATGTTGTGATGTTATTTCCATCAATGTTTGGTCCAGATCTTGTATTGCCAATGCAAGAGTCCAGCACTCTGTAAAGTCTCCTCCAGCACATCTCACAGACTTTCAGTGAATTTATGGTCTGGATGAAAATGAAACTGATTCTTCATGAATCTTGACACTGTCATCATGGAATATGGCCATGATGTGTCTTCCTACATGGTTGTTTAAGAAATGAAAAGCTACACACTCCATCAGTTAGGGTTAGACGAACTGTTGCCAAACATATAACATGCTAGAAACATCATAATCACTGCAATAATGATCCAATCAAAAACTCAAGCATTTGCCTATTTAAATCCAAACAGCGACTTTTTTGCCAGGCAGTGTATATATACACACACACATCTTAAATCTCACAACTTGCAATATATATATATATATTCAGCAATCAGTATTATCTAAAATTTCTATATCAGTGCACCCGTAGTTCAAAGCCACAAAGAGGAGACATTTTTAGCTGCAACTAAAGCAGTCTCAGGGCACATCAGCTCAAATGAATGCGGCAGTGGTGTGAAATTGGTCATTTTCAGCACTCCTCCACTCTTGTAAAAGTAGAAGAGGGTGCCTGAGGTCTATTTTCCCCTCCTCACACACAGCTAGCAGCGGGACACAGGAAGCGCAGCCTGAGAGACTCTCTGGACACGCTATCAGAAGGGGAAGTTCCCGTTCCCATTCGCCGCTTTACAAACCAGATGTTTCATGGCCTGGATCTGGTTATTGGAACAGAGCGATAGCACCACACATCCAGTGAGTGCACTTCAATCCAACGCTGTAAGCCATTGCTAATGTGTTTGCATTTTTAATAGGAGATAGAGAGACTTTGAGACATTCGCTCGCTCACGCGTGCAAGCGGTCCGCTGGTCGTCCATTGCTGGTGTGAGCAGGTGTGTGAAAGGTGATAACAGAGTCTGCTCTGGGGTGCAGCAAGGTTGAGGGTTTCACCTGCTCGCAAACACACACACACACACACACACACACACACACACACACACACACACACACACACACACAGGCCACCAGCCGTTAAACCATTCCACTTAGCTGAAACCAGGTGCAATAACCCAACGCTAGAGCTCTTGGTTTCAGTGAAGATCTAGTTGAATTCAAGCATTAAAATTTTAAATAAAATAATTTTTGTATTAATTATACACAGAAAGATATAATACTAGAAAACTCCATCACGTTAAATTGAATTAATATGACGTTTGATGCACATTGTAATATTGTCATGTTTATATTTTTATCACTCTGCAGAATCATACACTTGCATGCAAGAGAACTTATTACAGATAAAATGTACTTTAAAAGAATAATCTTACATGCAATGTTTTTGAATAATGAATTAAAATATATTATCATTGAATTTATTCATATAAAGATGTACTTAAGTCCTACTTGAGTGGGTCAAAAAGTTATTTCATTATTACTCCCATTGTCTCTGAAATATGGTTAAAGTCTACTGATGAATGTAAACAAATAAAATACTTTAATATACTTTCTACTGAAACCCACATATGAAGTATTTAAATATATTTATAATGAATAGTGCAATTTATTACATTTAAAATATTTTGACTTTAAATGAAATATATAATGACACAAGTTAAAATTATATATAAGAACTTTACATTGTATTTCTTTAAAACAACAAAAGATTAAAACTTTTAATTTGACATTACAAAGTGCACATTTTAAAAGCAACACAATTTGTCTTATCTTAAGTGGCTTTTTGTTTAATAAATATATTATCTGCAAGTACAGTTTATTTTTTTTTTAAATATACATTTAAGATTTGGAGAACGCATTCAATAGAACTAAGCACTTCTTTTTATAAGGGTAGAAGTGCACACCAATATTAATATTCTGGCCGATACTAATAAACTAATAATTGTTTTCATGTTATAGTTGATGTCCGATAAATGACCAATATTTGGTCTAAATAAGTTAACAATAAAATACTAAAACTAAAATCAAATGCTAGAAGTGAATATACGCATCACAACCTAATGGATATTCATTCTGAGATTTGTTAAAAATTACATTTAGCAATGTTAATAAAATAGTGTTTTTAAAGATTAAATTAGTGTTAGATGAATAATGGGCTTTCAATGAAAACATGGCTAATTATACAGTAGAAAGGTGAAACTGAAATCGGTGCTACCTCACTAGAGAAAAGGCTGTTGTCTTCCCTTTTACCAAATAGTTCAAATTTCAACACCCATAATGCACTGGGCATGTTGCCGTCCAAGGTCACTCCCACCAGTCTGCTATAGATACGCTTACCAGAGTCAAATACGGCCTTGCTTTAGTAGGAAATACTTCTTAGCAAACTTTTAGTCATAATGGTGTCGACTTGTATTGTTCCCGGGTGCAAGAATTCAAAGAGTAAACGTTTAGCAACCTCTATGTTTGTAGTCAACCTTTCAAACTGTCAGTTAGGCCCAACATTCCGTCAGTTAGACCCAATATTGCGTCAGTTACGCCCAACATTCCATCAGTTACGCCTAACATTCCGTCAGTTACGCCTAACATTCCGTCAGTTACGCCCAACATTCCGTCAGTTACGCCTAACATTCCGTCAGTTACGCCTAATATTCCGTCAGTTACGCCTAATATTTCGCGTTCGCCAACATTCAGTCAGTTACGCCCATCAACATTCCGTCAGTTACGCCTATTCCATCAGTTCCCCAACATTCAGCCAGTTACGCCTAATATTCCGTCAGTTACACCTAACATTCCGTCAGTTACGCCTAACATTCAGTCAGTTACGCCCAATATTCCATCAGTTACGCCCAACATTCAGTCAGTTACGCCCAATATTCCATCAGTTATGCCCCCAACATTCAGTCAGTTACGCCTAACATTCATTATTCCATCAGTTACAATATTCCATCAACATTCCATCAGTTACGCCTAATATTCCATCAGTTACGCCTAAACATTCCAGTCAGTTATTCGCCGCCAACATTCAGTCAATATTTCCATCAGTTACGCCTAACATTCCGTCAGTTACGCCCAATATTCCATCAGTTACGCCAACATTCAACATTCCGTATTCATCAGTTACGCCTAATATTCCAGTCCAATATTCCATCAGTTACGCCAACATTCAGTCATTCGCCTAATATTCATCAGTTACGCCCAATATTCCATCAGTTACGCCTAATATTCAACATTCCATCAGTTACGCCCAACATTCCATCAGTTACGCCTAACATTCCGTCAGTTACGCCAACATTCAGTCGTTACGCCAACATTCAGTCAGTTACGCCTAAACATTCAGCCCAACATTCAGTCAGTTACGCCTAATATTCAGTCAGTTACGCCTAATATTCATCAGTTACGCTAACATTCATCAGTTACGCCTAATATTCCATCAGTTACGCCCAATATTCCATCAGTTACGCCTAACATTCAGTCAGTTACGCCCAATATTCCATCAGTCACGCCTAACATTCAGTCAGTTACGCCCAATATTCCATCAGTTACGCCTAACATTCCATCAATATTCCATCACGCCAGTTACGCCCAATATTCATTCAACATCAGTTACGCCCAATATTCCATCAGTCACGCCTAACATTCAGTCAGTTACGCCCAATATTCCATCAGTTATGCCTAACATTCAGTCAGTTACGCCCAATATTCCATCAGTTACGCCTAACATTCAGTCAGTTACGCCCAATATTCCATCAGTTACGCCCAATATTCCATCAGTTACGCCCAATCAGTTACGCCTAACATTCAGTCAATATTCCCATCAGTTACGCATTACGCCTAATATTCCATCAGTTACGCCCAATATTCCATCAGTTACGCCTAACATTCCATCAGTTCGCCAGTTACGCCCAATATTCCATCAGTTACGCCTATTACGCCCAACATTCCAACATTCAGTCAGTTACGCGCCAATATTCCATCAGTTACGCCTAACATTCAGTCAGTTCCATCGCCCAATATTCCATCAGTTATCAACATTCCATCAGTACGCGTAATATTCCATCAGTTACGCCCAACATTCCAGTCAGTTACGCCATCAATATTCCCATCAGTTACGCCCAACATTCAGTCAGTTACGCCCAATATTCCATCAGTTACGCCCAATATTCCATCAGTTACGCCTAACATTCAGTCAGTTACGCCCAATATTCCATCAGTCACGCCTAACATTCAGTCAGTTACGCCCAATATTCCATCAGTTACGCCTAACATTCCATCAGTTACGCCTAACATTCAGTCAGTTACGCCCAATATTCCATCAGTTACGCCTAACATTCAGTCAGTCAGTACGCCCAATATTCCATCATCAGTTACGCCTAACATTCAGTTACAGTTTCGCCCAATATTTCCGCCAGTTACGCCTAATATTCCATCAGTTACGCCTAACATTCAGTCAATTACGCCTAATATTCCATCAGTTACGCCTAACATTCCGTCAGTTACGCCCAATATTCCATCAGTTACGCCTAACATTCAGTCAGTTACGCCCAATATTCCATCAGTTACGCCTAACATTCAGTCAGTTACGCCCAATATTCCATCAGTTACGCCTAACATTCAGTCAGTTACGCCCAATATTCGCCTAACATTCATCAGTTACGCCTAACATTCAGTCAGTTACACCAGTTAATATTCCATCAGTTACGCCTAACATTCAGTCAATTCCATCAGTTACGCCCAACATTCCATCAGTTACGCCTAACATTCAGTCAGTTACGCCCAACATTCCGTCAGTTACGCCCAATATTCCATCAGTTACGCACAATTCCATCAGTTATGCCCAATATTCCATCAGTTACGCCCAATATTCTATCAGTTACGCCCAATATTCCATCAGTTACGCCTAACATTCCGTCAGTTACGCCCAATATTCCATCAGTTACCATCAGTTACGCCTAACATTCCATCAGTTACGCCTAACATTCATCAGTTACGCCAATATTCCATCAGTTACGCCCAATATTCCATCAGTTACGCCCAATATTTCATCATTCCATCAGTTCGCCCAACATTCATCAGTTACGCTAACATTCAGTCAGTTACGCCCAATATTCCATCAGTTCGCCAACATTCCGTCAGTTACGCCCAATATTCCATCAGTTCAGCCAGTTACGCCCAATATTCCATCAGTTACGCCTAACATTCCATCAGCCAATATTCCATCGCGCCAATATTCCATCAGTTACGCCCAATTATTCCATCAGTTTCCATCGCGCCCCATCATTCGCATTCAGTTACGCCCCAACATTCCATCAGTTACGCCATCAGTTACGCCAACATTCCATCAGTTAATATTCCATCAGTTACGCCTAATATTCCATCAGTTACGCCAATATTCCAATATTCCATCAGTTACGCCCAATATTCCATCAGTTACGCCCAATATTCCATCAGTTCGCCCAACATTCCATCAGGTACGCCCAATATTCCATCAGTCCGCCAATTTCCATCGCGCCCAATATTCCATCAGTTACGCCCAACATTCCATCAGTTACGCCCAATATTCCATCAGGTACGCCCAATATTCCATCAGTTACGCCCAATATTCCATCAGGTACGCCCAATATTCCATCAGTTACGCCCAATATTCCATCAGTTACGCCCAATATTCCATCAGTTACGCCCAACATTCCATCAGGTACGCCCAACATTCCGTCAGTTATGCCCAAAGCAAGACAGCGTCGCGTACGGGTAAGAAAGCTGATGTCATGGTGTTCCATTTTTACCATAATGCTGTTTAAAGAGTAAACAAAGAACAATATAATTTTCAGTAATAAACCTACGCTGTTAATAACCTTCTGTTGATCCGACTGTATGTGGACAGGGATACAAGTATAAGCCGAAGTATAATCTGTAGTTTTCACAAAAGCCCTGGAGCAGTCAAAAGCTTTTTGCTGACAAATAAACATGAATTTGTCAAAAATGTGAACAAGTAAACATTGTAACAATACAAAGTGGGATGAAAATCGGCATAGTTACACTTTAATTGCAGCTGTAATAGAAATCTTGATTATTTATTGAAATGCTTCCTTACTTAAACATTTCTTTCTTTATTAGTGCCTTAAAACTGATGAGGTCTCATGCCCATCCGTACAGAACTGCATCCAAAAGGACAGCGCAGACTTAAGTTCTCCTTTCTTTGTCATACCTCGCATGATATTCTAATCAGGGATTTTCGAAATCCCTCAACATACTCAGCCCTCTTGATTCCTGTGCCAGAGGAGTGGGGGGAGCATATAGTGCGTTTAAAAGTCGCTGGGATTGGTTGCGTAGTTTGGAGAAGCAGTCAAATGGGAGCGTGCATTAATAATGCATGCCTGCCTCAAAGAGCTCTCACACAGGAAACACAGACTGGGGTTCAGATCAGGGTAAAGAGAACAGGCCTGGAGAGAGAGAGAGAGAGAGAGAGAGAGAGAGAGAGAGAGAGAGAGAGAGAGAGAGAGAGAGAGAGAGAGAGAGAGAGAGAGAGCGCAAGAGACACATTAAAAGAACCCAAGCATCACTCAGGTTTAGTGGGTTTTTACCTCATAGTTGTATTATATCTCATGCTGTGATGCTTTTTCTTATTCTAGCCTTCAGATTTTTCAGAAGACCGCCTGAAATCGCATGATGAAAGCAGTTTTTAGTCATATGATGACATTTTCAATTACTAGATTGGGCAAGACATAAATACTATTAATTATTTAACTTGCTCAGTTGAAGGTGGAATTTGGGGGCGGGGCATTCCCATTCTAAAGAGCATTTAATTGGACATAAATCTGTGTAGTGCATGATGAATCATCATCATTCTTTTCACCTCAATCTTTTAGGAGTAAACTAGCATAGAAATGCCCTCCAAGCTAAAAGACAGATTTAAAGTCATAACGTGATATCATGAGGTGTTTAAAGGCAAAATAATTTTTTAATCCAATCAAAGTCTCCTAAGTTTGTTTTTTTGATGTTGTTGAATATCTTGAATATCCAAAGTAGTACTTTTCACCAAACCGCACCTGGATCTTCTACGGTAGGTCCACACTAAAACGGCCATTGTCCTACAAGATTTCCTGGTCCCTTGGTGAACATTCAACGCTGTCGGTGAGTTTTGAGCTTCTGTAATAAACCATCGACCGTTGACTGTACCCTGAGGGTGGCCAAAAAAAACGACGTAAACGGAGCAATCTCGAAACGCTTCTGGAAAGAGAAGAATGGGTGTATTAGCCCACTAATGACTGCGATAAACATTCATTGCTGTCGGTGGGTTTCCAATGGACACAACTCACTGATCAATGAATGCAAACTGCGGTGCAAGAACCTCAAAACTCAAAAAAGTAAAAAAAAGAGCAGTGCAACTTGTGAGAGAAGTTCTGGGAAGAGTCATCGGGCGCCATTGGGACAGCAGCCAGCAAAGACTGTTGTGAGAACGGGTAAGGCAAGTACACCATACAATCAATCGACACTAGTCATCAGAGATAAAAGATATGCAATCTTAGACTTTAAGTAATACAAACAACAGTGCTTCTGTATTGAATATCAGCACAGTTGAGTTTCAGCTGTAGGCAAGACGCCAGCACAGACCGTGCTTCAGGATCGCTCCAAGCAAACACAGATGCTCCAGTTTTCCAAGAACCTTGCCTTGCCTTAGGCAAAATCCCACAAATGTGCTCCCTGTTCCATTTAGACTCTGCACCACTCACATACTCTGGTCTGGAACGCTGTGTAAATGGATAAATGGAGTAATACAAACACCCTAATTCAGAAGTGGGCAACTCTGGCCATCGGCCACTTTCCTGCAGAGTTTTGCTCCAACCCTAATCAAACACACCTGAACAAGCCAATCAAGGTCTTCAGGATTACTAGACTGTGTCCCAAATCGCCTCCTAAACCCTTAAATTGGGCACTATTTGAAGGAACAGCCATTTGTAATGATGTCCGAAACCACAGTGGACGTTATCGAGTGCACTCATTCAATCCCACAATGCACCGCAACAATGAATGTACAACTGATGTACACTCAACGGCTAGAGATTACCCAAAATCAGGGCTCCAGCGCCACTCAGTTCTCCAGATGGAGGCGCCAGCACATGATTTGGTGGAGCTGGACAACAATTTATCATAAAGTTAATTTAATCATAAAATTACTATTGTGTTGTTAATGCAGTTACTAAAAATATTACATGTTTGTTTATTGGAAATTTAACAGTGAAGCACTGAGCTTGAATTGATATGCAGATAAAGTTAACTTTTATTAACAACAGTAATGTGCAAAAAGCTCATTTCTATAGGGAACGTTTAAATATTCTGCTCTTATTAAATGTCCCATTGTTCTTCTATAGTCTCACACTGAACTGACCGACAGCTTCAGTGATTATTAAAGGAGCTCTTGTTTTCTGTGTAATTCAGTCACAGTTTGAAGAAACTGGTTGACTTTTGTAGTCAAGTTTGACTTTTTTCTGTATATTAAGGAGTGGAAATGGCTAATAAGTCAATGCGTGCTCCTCTGCTGCCATCTACTGGTTATAGTGGTAATTTCATGTCTTTTTAAAATAAAAGTGCTTGTTTGCCACAAAGTGGCCAACACCTTTAAACTTTTAGCTTTACAAATCATCACATTAAAAATAACATTAAAATAGGATAATATTTAGAGCTTTTAAGTGCTGGAAAAAGTGTGAAGCCCTTGAAAAGTGCTTGAATTTCACTCTCAAAAGGTTGTACAAACCCTGATATGAATCATGTAAAAAAAAATTCTTCCACACTACCATGTGGTGTCACTACAGTAAATCATGGTGAATGTCGGTGATTTGTGGACTGAAACCCCTGAATGTTTCAACGTCAGCGCTGTTTGATCTGATATCTGTGGAATCCAGCGCCGAGCGCGTCCACTAGATCTCGCTGCGATGTTATTAATTCTGTGGTTAATTCAAACGCTTTCTCACTGGATCTCCAGCGCTGTGTAGTAACGGGGTTGTGTGATCGAGATCAGCCCACGTGTGAGCTTTTGTTTGCCATTTTATGTTTCTCAAATGTAATAGAAATGGCAGCCCTTATCAGTTGGGCAAGGTGATAGGTCAGTTGGCCACTATGAAGGTCGTGGAGAATGAATTCCCGCGTCTGACCAGAAGATGGCGCTACAGCTGAATCATCCATCCATTTTCCAAACCGCTGGTCCAATGTGGGTACAGCGTAATATCATACAGGTATAAATTCCTTTTTAATTGATTATTGTATTGTTTAATTAAGGCTTATACATGACAGAGCTTAAGATAAATCTTTTCATTACTACTGGAGCTGCCAGTTTGCTAAATTTCAAAACAGCAGACACAAACTATGCAAAAGCGGCAGCCCTTTCGGCACACTTGGCGGATGAATTCACTCAATCGTTTTCATTCCCTCCCTCAAGTGGAATAATATTAGGGAATAGTTACTAATGTAGGGAATAGTGAAAGAGTGTACAGGGGGTGATTTCGGACACAGCCCTACACAGCTACAGCCAAGTGAGTTTGATCAGGGTTGGAGCTAAACTCAGGAAAATGGATCTTGAGGACCAGAGTTGCCCAACTGTGCCCTACGCCATGGCACTCACATAACAAGTGCTTAAATTAATTTGAGACACCTTAGCAACCACACAGGAACACACTGGCAATCACCCACAATGGTCTAGCAAGCAAGCCTCAAATTAGTTTATTTAGAATAAGTTCCATTCTTCGAGAACATTCCCAACATCTAAAGGTGATGATACAGGGCAATTTATTTGAGAAATGTTCCTTGGGCACTTTTCCATTAAGAATGGGCAACAAAGTTCGATCTGGATACTTTAGATCGGTCGTGACGGCAATGTTGCTCAAAAAGTTGCCCCGTGTATCATCACCTTAAGAGAATAAACATTAGGATCAGGAACTGTTGCGAGCCAGATTCAAATGTGCTTTTCCAGAATGAGCACCATGACTTAACCATTGCTGTTTTTGTAAAGCAGTAAAAGACACTGACTTTGTCTGCAACCAAACACAAGAATGATTCAAAATCAATGCAACAACGTTCTCAGTGTGTTCTGTACCCAGTTACTAAACAGTACTATTGTCCGGTCAGTGGGTTGCGCTTTGGCTGACCTCTAAACCCGGTCCAGACTTGCTAAAATAGATCTTTCCTGAAATAGATCACAACTCTGCACAAAAACCCACTCCTATAACATATAAACATACAATAGTTACCACTGAGGAGCAAAGCAACACCTTTTCTACGCTCATCTTTGACCTTCCCACCCGAGCGAAGAGAGAAACTATCAGCGCACTCGGTTCTTGAAAAGCTTGTTTCCCCCTTTTTTCAGCAGGAAGAGAGATAGAATCATCTGGAAACAATCCCAACGTAATTGCCCTGTTTAGTTTGCTTTACGTGCTGGGAAATTTCTAACACATTGACATTTTCCAGCCAGCCTAAACCAAGCTTTTGTTTTATTTTTTTCTTCTCCCCGGTCTCGCTCGCGCTTTTCTCTATTTGTCTTTTACAGTGGAAAGTGTCTGAGCTGAAGGAGGAATACAGCTGAGTTTGTGTCTCTGCTGCCCATATGGAGATTTTACTATGGTGACCAGAGCGAACTGGCACTCTATGTGACTCTGAGAGAGACCTGACTCACAGGACTATAATAGCATTAAAACCCACAGCATGCAAACAAGCAAAGTCTGGAGAGAGAGAGAATGACCACAGTCTTGGCCTCTGATTTCTAGCACCCTAAATTGGTCTTTTGCTGAAGAAAACTCACTTAGCAATAGTTAAAGTGATCCAGAAATGAACATTCTGTCATCATTTACTTCACCCTTGTGACTTTCTTTCGTGGAACATACATGGAAAAGACTGTGCTGGTCAGTCTTTTCCATGCAATTACAATGAATGGGCACAGAAGCTTTCAAGCTTTAAAACAGGATGAAAAAGCATTAGCTTTAGAAATATTCTTCTGAACTGGAATCATGAGGTAAAACAACAGACCATGGTTAAAGTTGTTTGCTGATAATCTTCCCTTACAGTGAGTCGTTAAAGCCCCACTGAAGTGCACTGAAATACGCAATTTGCAAAATGGCGTAATTTCCACTGAAACAGGAAAATGAGGCGGGGCATATTGAGCAGCTCCTCCCCTTTTTTTAAAGAGCCGATAGCGTTTCGTTTATACCACAGCTCATCCAAAGCTGTTGAGCTTCATGAAGCCGCATTTGACAGCTTACGACAGCCACAGTCTAACAGACTCCCCTTTAGACTTTCCACCTTTAGAGTTAATATGAAACTATTACTAAAGCAAAACCAGACTTCATTCGCTCCAATGGAAGCATATTTACACCCTATCCCCTATAGTGCACTGTCTGAATTGCTCCTCCCCTTATAGTGCACTGTCTGATCGTTCCCTATATATAGTGCCTGTCTGATCGTTCCCTATCTCCTATATAGTGCCGCTTATAGTGCACTGTCTGATCGTTCCCTATCCCCTATATAGTGCACTGTCTGAATCGCTCCCTATCCCCTATATAGTGCTCTGTCTGATTGTTCCCTATCCTCTATATAGTGCACTGTCTGATCGTTCCCTATCCCTATATAGTGCACTGTCTGATCGCTCCCCTATCCCCTATATAGTTCACTGCCTGATCGTTGTAAATCCCTATCCCCATATATTCTCAAATGTGCACTGTCTGAATCGCTCCTATCCCTATATTTTGTGCACTGTCTGATCTCTCTCTCCTATCCTCTATATACTGTGCACTGTCTGATCGTTCTCTCACTCTCCTATATAGTGCACTGTCTGATTTGCCGCGTTCCAACTATCCCCTATATAGTGCACTGTCTGATTGATGGCGGGTTCCCATCCCTGATATGGTAAGTGCACTGTCTGGTTAAACAATTCCTATCCCCTATATATAGTGCACTGTCTGGTGGGTCTCCCCTATCCCTATATAGTGCACTGTCTGATGCGTTCCCAGATCTGATTGATCCCTATATAGGATATACTGTCTGATAATCAACTAGTTCACTCCCTATCTCTCGGTTGGGATCCCGGGCAGCTATAGTGCACTGTCTGAATCTGCTCCCTCTGAAGTTATCCCCTATATGTATCACAACCTACCCGATCCCACCCCCTCCAACCGTCTGCCTATGTAAATCAAAAAAAATCCCAAACATTTATTAACATTGGTACTTCTCAAATGAACTCACAGTTTTCTGCAGAGGAAAAAGGCTTGCTCCAAACTGTAAGTGAACATCCCTGCAACATTACAAAAAAGTGAGAGTACTTATTACGGAAATAATGCACTTATAATACAAGAATATACTTAAGTGCAAAATGACTGTAATGTTTTCAGACACAATTGCATACTGAATGAAAATGTATTATAGATTAAATTTATTATTTATAAATTATTATTTATAAATTAAAAGCAATAAAATGAACTTTAGAGTGCTGCTTTTTTGACCCACTTAAGTACATATTTATATTTCATAATTGCTTCTATTGTCTTTGAAATATGATTAAAGTGTACTGACAAGTATACTCCAAGTGAACATTCAATACAATTAAGCACACTTCTTCTTTTTCACATGGGTAAAAGTGCACTTTTGTGTCCATTTCAAATCTTTCATAGCCATTCATTGTAAATGTAAGGAAGAACATATTTTGTGTTTCGTGGAAGAACGTCTTAGGGGTTCATGAGTAAATTATGACATCTTTAGTTTCTGGGTGAACGATCCCTGTAAATGTGAATTTGCGGTCCAGATCACTGAATATGGATGTGAACTAGAGATAATCAGCATAACTGTCACATTTATTTAGCGTTTTATGTAAGCCGAATGGTCAATTTACACAATGTGGGGAAGCATGAAGCATGAAAATCTGTTTTGTTTAATTTCATATTGAGCTTCTGTTTCCAATAACTTGACTGTGATATGGGTTAATGAGATAATCGCACGGCAGGCTACGTAATGCGGAGAGGAAATGCGGGTCTGTCACATAAATCAGTGACTCATGCTAGTTGCGTCCCCTTCTCCCTCGCTGCACGCGCTGATGCTACAGGAAGTGACAGGAGAACAGTCTGACCCACTTCTGGATGACCGGGAAGCAATCCGGCAGCCTGACCCGCAGTCAGACACGACAAGCCAAAGGTGCATCAAGCATAAAGAGAAAACAACACTGTTTCCAACAAACTGTGAACTGTTGTGCTACCATACGAAGTGAAACAAGGCCTGTAATGCCAAAATGAACAATATGGACACTGACGGCATCTAAAATATAGTATTTGTGCACTTCAGTTAGGTTTCTATTTCATTTGCCTGGACTTTTAGTTTGTAGATTAGTGTTTCCACGCTTTCTAGAAGGTTCTCATTTGTTGTCATAGCGACTCATTGTTTAATTGATTTGTTTCACCCACTCCTTGTTTGTGTAGAGACTTGTTTGTTTTTAGAAGTCCTTTATATTAATAGCTATATTTGTATATTTACATTTTATTAAATGTATAGATAATCTTGAGCACCTAGAAGCACCAGCTACGCCATCTCTCAACAATATGAAAGGTGAATCATGAACTGAGAAATAATTTTCCTTGAGCTTTTAACATAAGAGGTGCACTATAAGAATATCCTGTACGTTTCAGAACGGAAAACTTCCTTGTCAGTCCAAAAGCAGCTTTTATTGTCACCAAGCCCAGAGAACGACTCATTAGATGAAGCACTGCCTCTGCAGAAGAAGAACAACACACACAACATCAGTGCAACTTTGGCCCCTCCCACTGGAGTGTTAGTGAGATGACGAGTAGAGACGAACAGACTAAAAATAACATTCCCTTACAAAGGATCCTAATGCTAGGAAAGTGCTTCTTTATTTTCAACAATGTGAATGTCTCAGTTGAGCATTATTTATTTGTATTCACTACATTTCACTGTGGATTCTTTGGTAAATCAGTCGCAATTTCAGCGCAGGCTTTGCCATCAGACCTTTACGATATAGACTCGACAGTAATGCCACAACATGTGAGTAACCATGTTAATTCTAATGCCTGATCTGAGACCAGTGATTTAATGATTCATGTACAGTCAGATGTTCTTTGTCAGTGTGTCAGTAAATCAAACCAGTGACTAAACGCTCAACTTCACATTGTGTCTCTTAGTAGGATGAAAATAATCTGTTATTTAAACTGTGATTAAATTATATATAGAAAGCCATCAAAGAACGCTTCCTTTACAATCGCTGGAGCTGTCAATCAAACAGCGCAAGCTTATCAGTGACTGAGTTCTGGACTCGCACCAAAACTCCCGTTATTATTAATGAATCTCTTATTTACATTGTGTTTGCACTGTTAGTTATGATGAAAGCATTCGTTAGTGTGCAGAAATCAAGTTGCAATGGCGAGAGATCACTACATTGTTCGTTGTTTACATTGAAGTCTCACAGCAGCCAATCACAGCAGTGGACGTTTACACTGAAGTCTCACAGCAGCCAATCACAGCAGTGGACGTTTACACTGACGTCTCACAACATCCAATCACAGCAGTGGGTGTTTACACTGAAGTCTCACAGCAGACACGCCCCTTCAAACAGAGCATTCAAATCAGAGGCTAAAATCAGGGTAAGAAAAATCATTCTAACATTATAAGTGCATCACAGGAAACATTATAAAGCAATAAAACAATGCAGACCATGACCCCTTTAAAAACATAATAGACAGGTAAATGCACAGCGACATTCCTCTTTGGTCATATGGATGACATTATGGGCCTGTTTAATCACCTTTATGTTTACAACATCTTTCTGTGGGCTATTAGTAAATATGTACATTTTGATAAAAATTAAATAAAAGCTAGTATTTCCCTTTTGTACTTTCTTTACAGATTTTGGTTGACAGTGTGACATTGTAATGACATCATCCCAGACAACAAAAATATGTTCTTAGAAAGTTATGAAAACACCATTTCTAAATGTTTTTATTAAATGACCCCTAACCAATAAACACTATTATTAAACACACGTTAGACGCTTTTTTTCCACTTTTCGAATGTTTTTTAAATTTGTTTTGAAAATAAACGCCTTTCCGATCTGATATGTGATGGGAAAAGGGAGTAGAGAGAGTTCGGCAAAAGGCGGATTCGAACACGGGGCGATTTGCGTCAAAACTTCCTGCCATGCGCCTTACCTCTACACTATTGTCACTGTAAATGATTTGATGACTTTTGTAATTTTATCTGGCCCAACCAGACATTTAGTGCAGACTTTTTGCACTTAATGTAAATTGCATCTACTTTTTTGCATCCGACACCCATGCTTCAAAGCAGCTTTACAGTGATAGGAAAAAGCTAAAGTAGGTTTTTACTTACTACATCACGTAGTGTATGCATGCTAGGTGTGTTTGTAAAGTGAGGGACACACTCGATAATGTCAGATCGATATATATCGCACACCCATACTTGAGTTTAGATATTATAAACGTTTTAAATTCTACAAAATTTTAAAATCACTTGAAAAGGCAATGCATCATAAAAACAGAGACTGGAAACAAATGTTAATTTAAAAATATCTCTCCTGACAACTTTTTAAATTAAAGGAAGGTTAAATGGGTAAAGAAAGACGCGGTGTGTGAGAAGAGCGAGGGAAGGTATGTGTTTGGCCCTGTTATGTGAGGACAGCAGAGAAGCATGTGTTGGACCGGAGCCAGCCGTCTGCATCTGGGTGTGGAGTTCAGCGAGGGCACATGAGGAGCAGACGCACGCCGCTCTCCACTGCCCTCTGCTGCTCCACTGCACTACAGCATCCGTCCTCTGACCCGTCCCGCCGTCTCTACAGGACAACATCTACTGCAGCAAACTGCTCAGAATTACAGAATTTAGCACCTTTAAAAGCACATCAACATACACTGGAAAATCTATCATTTATAATTTATCTAGATCTAAAACAAGGAAATAAATCTCTCAAGATTATTATAGTCAAATGAAACTAAAACCATAAAAAAACCCTGACATAACATTTATTTTCACTCAAAATATTCAAATATTTTATTTCAGCTTTTTGCCAAAGTAATATTTCTCATTTTCATATAGATGATGTACTAAAATAACTGAAAGTGAAATTAAAATTAATAACTATACCAGCATATTTTTTTTAAATAATAAAAATAACAAAAACAATCAAAATAAAGTGTGTGTGAGTGTTGTGAGCGTGTGTGTGTGTGTGTGTACACATGCATGCGTGAGACTGAGAGTGTGTGTGTGCACATGTATGTGTGTGTGAGTGTGTGTGTAAGTGTGTATGAGCGTATGTGTGAGTGGTAGTGTAAGTGTGTGAGTGTGAACGCATGTGTGTGTGTGTGTGTGACAGAGAGAATGCGTGTGTGAGAGTGTGTGAGCGTGTGTGAGTAGTGTGTACACGTGTGTGAGAGAGTGTGTGTCTGTGTGTGTGTGTGTGTGTGTGTGTGAGTGAAAGAACGCATGTGTGTGTGAATGTGAGCGTGTGTATGTGATTGTGTGCATTTGTGTGTGAGTGTACGCATGTGTTCGTGTGTGTGTTTCTTAGCATGCACAGATCACACAACACAACCCTTGTGCCAGACACATCATCCCAGGCGACCCTCTCCACAAATCCAAACAAAAACATTCGATGCCTCCGCGGCTTTGACACAACACCCAGCGTGCTGACTGGCCCCCTTTCCCCCTAATCCCATTGGTCACGCCCGCCACACACAGTGGGGATTGGACAGGGAGCTGGAGTATCCATGGAAACCAGAGGGATGGATCAGGAAGTTGGCAGGTTGCTCAGATTAAGGGCAGTGCATTTCTTTTATTTGGGGTTTAGGCCCTACACAACTCTATTAGCACTGAAACTAATGCTGAACTTACCCTGCAAAACAAACACACACACACACACACACACACACACACACAGGGTCAAACTGACTATTTACTTTGCAACTGGATTTAGATTATAGACGTGACAGAATGAAGGGGGATGTGCAGTGTCTAAAAAACATCCCTTAACACAGATGTTCCCAAATCCAGTCCTGGCGGATATTGTAATATAGTACAGTAGTTAAAATGATTATCACTGTGCATTTATCTGTCTGTTATTCTCATTAGTTTTTATGATGGTTACACCACATGACATTTTAGAGTTAATAAATTGAAGCTTTCCTTGAAAATTACAAACTTTTTTCAAACCATACACTGTAAAAATGTTTGTAATTTTTACAGGAAAAGACAGTAAAACCTTATTATTTGAGCTGAAATGTTACATTTTGGTACATTTTAGAATTGTTTACTTCATCGGAATGGTACGGAATTTGGTAAAGGCTTTGGCACTTGCTGTGAACAAGCAAAAAAAAAAAATCATGAACATGATTCGAAAAGGTTGAATGGTCCTGAAAAATCGCCACACTTTTAGGGCCCTATCTTACCGACCTGATCATAGTCTGAAGCTCACGGCGCAGGTGCACTTCGGGTGTGTCCAAATCCACTTTTGCTAGTTTAATAATGGAAAAAATGGTCGGCGCGCCAGACACATAGTTCAAAAGGGTTGTGCCTCGTCTCTTAATGAGTCATGGGTGTGTTTTGGGCGTGACGTACAATAAACCAATCAGTGTCTCCCATTCCCTTTAAAAGCCAGTTGTGCTCGCACCATGAGCGGATTCACTATTTACATGGAGGAAAGACTGAACACTTCTGCAGAGGAATCCTTTTATTTTTAATATTTAAAAATGTGTGTGTGCTGCTGCGCATCCCTATGTGTGTAATAAGAGTGTACGAGTGTTGTGCACCACCTATAGGCTCATATTACTAACACGGCCTTTAAATAAAACAAAAAATACTGCAGTTCATTTTCAGCTCCTCACAATAGCAACGCTCCAACAATGCTCCTGAACACTTGTGTTCAGACCAGACGCCCATGGGTGAACAGATGCGCCAGTGCATTTGATATTTAAACACCGTGGAGCTGGACGTGAACATGAGAACTGCGTCGGGCTGAGACTAGCAGAACACACTTGCGTCACGCCTGGTGCATGATAGGACCCGTATTGTTCGCAGTCAAACATGAGTGCATTTGAAATGAATGGGAAGCGTTTGGTACTGCACCAAAACAAAATCTTACAGAAAGCTAATTTTTTGAGATATCAACCTCAAATCTGAACACAACTTGTTTAGATTTATCTAAGTTTTAGAGTAAAACATGTTTTGGAAAATATACATTTCATATAAAAAAATTATAATAATAAACAAACTTCTATAACTTTTATTTCCAACTTTTTTTTCACTTCAGCATTAATATGCCATGTGTCATCTTTAAAAAGAGCTCAAACTTCAGTCTGTGCTTCAAAGCATTCAAGATTTACCAGTTTAAGTGGGAAATTTCATTATCAGGTCCATGCTCAAAAGTAATTAACAGCTAAAATAAATGGATCATAAATATAATTTAGTGCCATAAAATCCCCAAAAGTACTATAATATATATATATATATATATATATATATATATATATATATATATATATATATATATATATATATATATATAAAAACATTATCAAACTAAAATATAGTACATTCATTTCACTGAAATAAAAAAATTGTCATTTTTGACCGTCATGCGTGTAGCAGGTTAACTGGTTAACTAGAAGTTACCTTACCATATATGGTGAAAAAACTGTAAATGGTTTAACATTGAATTATTGATGATGATTTCAATGATTTTTGTAAGTAAAAACTATGATTTACCATAATTTAAATTCAATTCAGTGCAAAAAAATGTAAAAGGACATTTCTCAGAAGTCCCTACATGACACAACACATATGATTAGATTTTAATAGTTTTGTTCCTTCTCATTTTTGTTACTGAGTAACGTACATTCAAGATTCAAGATTCAAGAGTTTTGTCACATACACAGTTATATACAGAATATACAACCGGCAGTGAAATGTAAACAGGTCCGCTCCATGGACAGTGCAAATTCACAGTTAAAAACACAAGGAGGAAATTATAATAGAAATAGAATAAAAAAGTACTATCTATCTATCTATCTATCTATCTATCTATCTATCTATCTATCTATCTATATATATATATATATATATATATATATATATATATATATATATATATATATATATATATATATATATATATATATATATATCTGTAGAATTATAAATAATCAAGTCAAGTAGAAGAAAAAAAGTAAAAAAATAAGAATAAAGTGGAATAAAATAATTGAAGTGGACTGTGCAGTGAGTAAACTGTAGACTTATAAATATGTGGTTAACAAATGTATAAAGAGTATAATGTGCAAACAGGTTTATAACAGGTTGTTACACAGTAACAGTGAGAACAGAAAGTGCAGTGCAATGTCAGTGTGTCGATGGTCACGTGATGTTAAGTGACTGAGTTCAGGAGTCTGATGGCCTGGGGGAAGAAGCTCCTCCTGAGTCTCTCAGTTTTGGCCATCAGGCTTGGAAGCGCTTACCAGATGGTAGCAGCGTGAAATGAGGGTTTGCAGGGTGATTAGAGTCCTTGATGATCTTGGTAGCTCTACCTTTGCAGCGTTTGGTGTAGGCGTCCTGCAGAGACGGAGAGCTGACCCTGAGATACGCTCGGATAAGCGCCGCGACTCTTTGCAGGGCTTTGCGGTCATGACTGGTGCTGTTCCCATACCACGCTGTGATGCACTGGGTTAATACACTTTCTATCACCCCTAAATAGAAAGTTTTCAGGATAGCTGGTGAAACCTGAATTTCCTCAGCTGGCGCAGGTGGTACAGTCTTTGCCTGGCTTTTTCACCTGTGTCTGAATGTGAGCAGTCCAGGTCAGGTCCTCGGAGATGTTTACTCCCAGGTACTTGAAGCTGCTCACTCTCTCTACTGGTGACCCGCTGATCATGAGGGGGGAGTATGTCCGTTGCGGTCTCTTCCTGAAGTCCACAATCATTTCTTTGGTCTTGCCAACATTCAGAGAGAGACAGTTGTCCTGGCACCATGATGTTAGATGCTCCACCTCGTCCAAGTATGCCGTCTCATTGTTGTTGGAAATGAGGCCCAGGACAACAGTATCATCAGCAAATTTGATGATAGAGGTGGAGCTGTGTGTGGACAAACAGTCATGTGTGTAGAGAGAGTAGAGCAGGGGACTCAGGACACAGCCCTGTGGAGCTCCCACACTCAGGGTGATGGAGGTGGAGGTGAACTGGCCTATTCTCACCACCTGAGGCCTGCCAGTGAGGAAGTCCTCAATCCAGTGGCAGAGAGAAGGATTCAGGCCGAGATCCAGGAGTTTGGAGGTTAGCTTGATGGGAACTATGGTGTTAAAGGCTGAGCTATAGTCAATAAATAGCAGCCTTACGTAGTTCCCACTTTTGCTGTCGATGTGAGTGCGGGAGGAGTGGAGGACATGAGAGATGGCATCTTCAGTTGATCTGTTGGGACGATAGGCAAACTGAAGAGGGTCCAAAGTGTCAGGAATGAAGGAGCAAATGGTCTCTCAAAAGACCTTCATGACTATAGACGTGAGAGCCACTGGACGATAGTCATTTAGGCAAGAGGGTTTACTGTTCTTAGGGACAGGGATGATGGTGGATTTTTTGAAGGAGGTTGGGACCACAGATGTAGCGAGGGACTCATTAAAGATAGACGTAAACAACCCGGCGAGCTGATCAGCACAGGACCACAGAACACGACCTGAAATACCATCTGGCCCAGCAGCTTTCCTGACGTCCACACGCTTGATTGAGTGCTCTCCGAACTTCATCCTCCGAGACAGAGATCACGTGGTTGTTGCTGCTCTGAGTAATTTCCTCTAACGCGCCACTTGGCGGAGTCGCGTTACGCGCGGTTACAGTCAAAGCGGCGTGAAAAGAGTTTAACTCGTTCACGAGCAACGGGTCGGCGCTCCCCTCTGCAGAGGATTTAGATCCAAAAGAGCAGATGGACCTCAGACCCTGCCACATGCGCCGCGAGACGTTGAGTTGGAAATGAGACTCCACTCGATCCTTATAACGGAGCTTTGCGGCTTTAACTGAACGCCGCAGAGCATAACAGGATGATTTGTATTCATTCATATTCCCTGAATGGAGACCGGCGTTGTAAGCGGCAGTGCGTGCGTTCACTGCTGTGCGGATTGAATTGTCCACCCACGGTTTCTGATTTGAGAAGGACGTTATTGTTATTGTTTGCGTGGCTTGCTCTGTAAGCCTGTTGATGAAGCAAAGCGCCACGTCTGTGAACTCGTTCGGAACATGTCCCAATCCACATCGTCCAGAGCTGCCTGAAGCGCAGTCTCTGAGTGGGGTGACCAACGCTTAACTTCCCGCCTCACCGGGGGTTCCTGAACGAGCTTTTGTTTGTATTCGGGAGTGAGGAAAATGGCGGCATGATCCGATTTGCCAAACGCTGGAAGTGACCGCGCTTTATAGGCGTTCTTGAACGGAGAGTAGCAATGATCCAGTGTGTTTGCTCCTCGTGTGGGGCAGGAGACGTGCTGATGAAAGTTTGGCAGGACTTTCTTTAGATTTGCTTTGTTAAAATCGCCCGCGACGATGAAAGCAGCATCGGGGTGTTTGTTTATGACGCCGCTGGCAACATCATGAAGGCCAGATAAAGCCAGCGCTGTGTCTGCCTGCGGTGGGATGTAAACGGCGGTCGCGACAACCGCAGAAAACTCCCTCGGCAGATAGAATGGGCGGCAAATGATTGTTAAATGTTCCAGATGAGCCGAGCAGGACCGCGAGAGAATGGTGATGTTCCTGGGATCGCACCATTTCTTGTTGATCATGAAGCATACTCCACCGCCTTTGGATTTACCGGCCTCGGCTGTTCTGTCCATCCGAAAAACAGAGAAGTTCTCCGACGGCGTCACAGCTGTGTCCGGGACCGTGGGCGTGAGCCATGTTTCAGACAAACAATAGATGTTACAGTCTCTCATGTCCCGTTGAAAACTTATCCTGGCTCTAAGATCGTCCATCTTATTCTCCAAGGATTGAACATTTGCTAGAAGAATGCTCGGGAGAGGAGGACTGAATGCCCTTTTCCTCAGTCTGTTTCGAATTCCAGCGCGTTTCCCACGGTGTTTCTTGATTCTACGCCGCTGGCCCTGTCCATTGTTCAACTCGGCGTTCCGAAGAATCACAGATGGCCACAGAGTATCGGCGAAAGTGTCCTGAAACAGTCCAGTGTAGAGGTAACCAATGTCCAAAAAAGTTTTGCTGTCATAGTAGATCAATGCAGTTGATAAGTTTGTAAAAATTGAGAGTAAAAGAAAGTAAAATAGTAAATAAAAGCAGTCTTCGCGGAGCGACCTGAACGGCGACCGAACACGGCGGCACCATTTTAATTGTTAGGGTGTTTTGTGTATTATGTAGCTTTCTATTAACATTACATCACTTAATGAAATATATAGCTATAGGTTATAAAATATACAAACACTAATATACCATCCTGTAATACTTGTAACTATTTTACAGTGCATTTCTGGCAAACACAGCTGCCGTTTTTTAATGTAAATTTAACAGGATATTTAAAAAAAAAAAACTAACCTGAATACGAGCTAGGGCGGGGCGATATGGCTGAAAACTGTATCACGATACAGCGTTTCATATCGGTCGATATCGATAATTATTGATATTTTTATGACCTATTTAAAATAAGGACCAGGAGAAAAATATAAACATTTAAACATTTTTATTTTAAACTTAACCTTCCTCTGATTATAATCCCCTCAGTTATAAAGGCAGAAACGTCAACACAGCCATAGAAAACACTCAAATAATTCAAATCTAAACATAAGTCAAAATCACAATGAACACTTGTCAGTTATCTCTTAACATTAATGTGCAGTGCCTCTGATGCAGAGTAACGTTTCCTCTCCATGTCGTTTCAAAGAATAGCACAACGGCGAGCGCGTCGAGTATAAACACCTCCTCAAACAGACGGAGGCTCACGACGAAAGTATAAACAAGGCTTAAGGTGGTTAAACAAGTTTGTGGTATTACCAGTCTTGGTCGGGATGACAGTCTTGCATAATTTGCAGACGACATTGGTCTGACTACGGTAAAATCCAAAAAACTGACATACTAGCGAGCTGACTTGTTTTCCTGATTTATCAACAATTTCCTCGCTCGCTGAGGCACTCATTTTCCCCATATCACTCCACGCCGGTTCTGTTACTAACAAAACACACATTTGATCAGTTTCACTCCTGCCTACGGTTTCCACTCATGACCAGGAACAAACACACACACTTGCAGAACTCTGGAAACACAAACTGGATCCACAAACTGCAAGACACAACGGCAGCGCCGCCGACGGCTCCCATAACCCAAAAGAAGCTTGTCGATGGACGCGCGCTTGTCTGTGTGTGTGTGTGTGTGTGTGTGTGTGTGTGTGTGTGTGTGTGTGTGTGTGTGTGTGTGTGTGTGTGTGTGTGTGTGTGTGTGTGTGTGTGTGTGTGTGTGTGTGTGTGTGTGTGTGTGTGTGTGTGTGTGTGTGTGTGTGTGTGTGTGTGTGTGTGTCTGTGTCTGTGTCTGTGTCTGTGTGTGTGTGTGTGTGTTCGTGTTCATCTGGGAGAAGTGCCCATATAAGGAATCCCGCCCTTTATGACGTCATACAGGGCCATACTCTAAAAAAAAACTCCGTCATACGTCCAACTGTTTTGTTGAAACTTTGTCCATGTTTATCATGAGAATCAACTCTTTAACAGTGTGAATAAGTCAGAATGCATGAAATAGCATTTAAACAAAATTTTTATTTTGTTATATTGTTGACACTCTTGCATATGTCACTGGTCCAAATAAGAAAAGCAATACGTAGGGCTAATCTATTTCAACATTCAGAATATTTCAGTCTTTTTTAATTGAAGTGCATGCATTTGGATGCAAAGCTCACTGTTAGGCAAGCCAGTGATTTATATTTTTAGCCCTGGACTAACTGCGGCAAACATTTCCTCTGAAGCACTTACTGTAAAAGCCTGGGAACTTGTAAACAAGACTTTGTTCCCTGGAGGACTGTTTAATGCATGCACATCCAGAACTCCCAAAAACTGCATAAAGTTTAAAGCGTGAAGCTTCAGCGTCAGTGATGAAATTGACAGGTCAGAGTTTTGGGATCTTTATGGTGTTAGATGTAATATTAATTTGTAACAGGTGAGAAAATGTAAAACCAAGCTTGAAATGCCACACCCATTTGAATGCTTCAATCAAGATCAGACTACTGACTTTCTTAATGCACAGTTTGTGAATGATTGTGACAAACAAACCTTTCAGCTGCCATTAAATACTGGAGAAGAATAGGACGCAGGAGAAGAAATGAAACACAAGGGTAATGTTCATCTAAAGGCCTTTTTGCTTATTCATATGGTTGAATTGGACCACCGTGAGGCAGCAGCAAAGACACTGGTTAATAAAGTGAGATTAAATACATAAAGTCTATTAGTGCTGTTTAATTATTGCAGGTTTGCGTAACATCATGAGTTAGCATTTCTTTGAACCTTCAGTGAGATGAGTAAATGCTCACATTTAGTCTAGAACTACAATACTCGTCATGTTCACACACATCCTCTCAACATGGGGACAGAAGAGCTGTCATGGGAAAACAAAGTAATATGCGTTACTTATTTGAAAAAATAATGTGTTACTTTACTAGTTACTTAAAGTAATCGGATTACATAATTCGCATTGCTTGCAAACTCACATTCAGTCTGTATCATTTTGGTATATAAAAGCCACTTTCCATCATCCACTCAATCCCCAATGGTTAAAATCAAGTCCTGTCTTACATTTTTTCCTCACTGATTATCCGATTTCAGCCGGAAACACATCAGATTGCAGTGCTAACGCACCCATTTCACCCTCACATTTACAGCTCCATCACGCTTTAGCTCATAACTCAGTGACAATAAAGCCTTTTCTCTCGTCTGCTGCTTCAACAGCTCCTAACGTCTCTTTCCTTCGTCACAGCTTCCCACGGGTTTACGTGAAGCGGTCACACTGAGGTCAGCAGTGGCTGAACTGAAAATGACCCTTTCCTCTAACAGCAGACAGACAGGCAGAAGGAGCGGAGAGACAGAGAGAGGGCAAGCAATAGAGTCTGTAGTGGATGACAAATGTTTTTCCTTTGCATTTTTCATGTTCAGGTGACAACATTGTCAAAACGACTAAATCACTGTATTCTGCTGCCAAGCCAGTAGATGTCGATGACACTTTGTAAAACAGTACATGTATATACCTATGCATGTATGTATGTATGTATGCATGTATGCATGTATGCATGTCTGCGTGCATGTCTGCGTGCATGCGTGCATGTATGTATGTATGTATGTATCTCATGCATGTATGCATGTATGTATCCATGCATGTATGCATGTATGTATGTCTGCCTGCATGTATGCATGCATGTCTGTCTGCCTGCATGTATGCATGCATGTCTGTCTGCCTGCATGTATGCATGCATGTCTGCATGTATGTGTGTATGTATATATGTATGCATGTCTGCATGTATGTGTGTATGTATATATGTATATATGTATGCATGCATGTATGTATGCATGTATGCATGTATGTCTGCCTGCATGTATGTATGCATGTCTGCATGTATGTGTGTATGTATATATGTATGCATGTCTGCATGTATGTATGTATATATGTATGTATGTCTGCATGTATGTATGCATGTATGTATTTATGTCTGTCTGCATGTATGTCTGCATGCATGTATGCATGTCTGCATGCATGCATGCATGTCTGCATGTCTGCATGCATGCATGCATGTCTGCATGTATGTCTGCATGTATGCATGCATGCCTGCATGTATGTCTGCATGTATGCATGCATGCCTGCATGTATGTCTGCATGTATGCATGCATGCATGCATGTCTGTACAGTATTTATGTATGCATGTATGCATGTCTGTACAGTATTTATGTATGCATGTATGTATGTCTGCACAGTATGTCTGTACAGTATTTATGTATGCATGTATGTCTGTACAGTATGTATGTATGCATGTATGTATGTCTGTACAGTATGTCTGTACAGTATGTATGCATGTATACATGTATGTATGCATGCATGCATGCACATAATGTTAGTGTTGCCAAAAATATCGATATGCATCGATAATGAAATATCTGAAATTATACCAATACTCCTTTCTACAGTATCGATACACCGATACCAGCTGCGCTTTCTTGCTCTCCTCTCCGACTGACAGAGAGGTGACACACCCGCCTCCTCTCATTCACTCCGGTTAAATAGTGTTGCGGTGTGACGGGTCTGAATTTCCACTCATTCCCGCAGATTTCGCGCTCACATCTGAAGCGCACACATACAGTAGTAAAGCCGCAAAAATGAGCTCCTTTTCCCAGCTTATTAATGCTCAAATACACTCATAAATAATGTCACAATGCCCATCTTGGTGAGTATTAACGTAAACACAGTCGTAAAGAGTTCAGGAAGTAAAATTTGATTTTTTTTTTAAATTCAGTTTCATACCTGAATACTGTTAGAGCTACCTGAAAAAATCAAGCAGTCTATTTCATTTGTCTCTTTATTCCATTGTATTTATTTGTGCTACTGTTAGTAATTTGTGTATTTGTTTCCTTTTGCTTCCTTGTGATGTGTGTAAGCTATTGCAAAAAAATGACCCCATTGTAAAAATACATTGAGTTAGCAAATATTTGTGAGATAATTGTAATGGCAATTGATCAACGTTTGTATATGAAAAAAAGCGTAAAGCTTTATCATATAAAGTGATCTCTTCAGAAGAAATTTTTGATTGCCTAGACTTTTAAGAGATGGACAAAAAGAGGAAATAATATTAAAAATATCTGTTTGACAGTATATGCAGCGTACTTTCCCCCGTGGTATCGAAAAAGGTATTGAATACTTGATATTTTTCCAGGCATCATATCGAAATTAGAAATTCCAGTATCATGACAACACTAATGTATGCATGTCTATGTACTTCTAACATACAAAAACTTAAACCAGAGCTTCAAATTTGTGCATTTTCATTCAAACGAAAATTGTAAACATTATAAACAGATCATATCATGTTCATTTGTCTTCATGTTCAAATTGCAGTGATTTCAGAATTTAAATTTACATATAGAAACAACCAGTCAAAACCCTATGAAAAATATGAATCAAAGTAACGCGACTGGACAGCTAGTATGAATGTATTGGAGCCAGACACATGATCACAAAGGTCAGAGGTCAAAAAACAGAACACACAATCTCGGAATACAACACAAAGTCACTCAAAAAAACTTCAATTGGGTTCTATAGAGCTTCTGTAGCCCCGCCCCTTTGCAGCGCTGTGCTTGTGTTCTGTCTTCCGGTTTGCATTTCCACAGCATGAAGGTAAGATCTTACAGATTTATGAATGAACTGCTCGTTTTTAAAGGGGTGTTTGATTATGATTTGACTTGTTTAACTTTAGTTAGTGTGTAATGTTTCTGTTAAAGCATAAGCAACATCTGCAGAGTTACGACGCTCAAAGTTCAAAGCCAAGGGAGATATTTTCTTTTACAGAAATCCTAAAAGGCTAAGAAGGCCATGTTGAGAAGAGGAAGAGTTGTTGTAGTCGAGCACATTTGGGAGTCGCTCAAGCTGTCGTCCATCTTTCACATTTATTGATACAGTACGAACACAAACGCAATAGCATGTCATAAAGCAAGATGACAACATAAGTTATAACCATAATTAAACTAAACTATCCCTGTTCTCTCTTCATCAGCAGATATTCTCTGCTCATCTCACAACAGTTCCCACACCAGCGGTTTATAGATTATCATGACAGAATATGCTAATCGATGATTGAAGATCGTTAACTCATAAATTCATCCTCTATCCATTCAGAAACGTCCTGTCTCATTCTACATGTTGTCTCTTCTTGAGTCTCTCCATCATTGTCCGACATTTGATTATAAAAGGATCAACAGTTTCTGATATTTTAAGTGTGTGTCTTAGTGAGGTAACTGGAGCTGCAAACATGAGCTCTTGAAGCTCCGCCCTCTTCTAGAAAGGGGTTGGGGAGCAGCAGGTAATTTGCATTTAAAGGAACACACACAAAAACGGTGCGTTTTTGCTCACCCTCAAAATGTGACAAATTTAACATGCTATAAAAAATTATCTGTGGGGTATTTTGAGCTAAAACTTCACATACACACTCTGGGGACATCAGAGACTTATTTTACATCTTGTAAAAATGGGCATTATAGGACCCCTTTAAATTCTTCACAGGCTACTGACGTTTGTTATGACATCTGCATCAAACATTACAATGCTCATGATAACTTTTGTTAACTCTACAAGAAGTAAATCCACCAGCTAATTACTCTTCAACAGCGATACCATAGAAATACACAGAGCTACTGTGAAACGGAAGTTCAAAGACAAAATTCGAACAAAATAGTTTTTCTGGTGCAGAAGGTTCCATTTAGAATTCTAGGGTTCTCGACTCAGTTTTAAAGAACGCTTTATGCCAAAAAGGTTCTAAATAAAGAGAAATGTCTTAAAAAATTGCATAATACTTTAATGTTTAATGAGTTATTTCTGTTTTTCTAGTGATAAAGTATGTTTACGAGTTTTTAAATTCGTAACATTTAATTAAAAAGTGTTTGAAAAGTTTCTGGAAATGTTCAGCCCCTTTGCAACCTGACAGAACCCTTGAAGCTTCTCTACAGAACCTTCTCTTCTAAGAGTGAAGTGCATCTGAAGCTGAAACATGCTGAACTTCACAGGTGGGTTATGGAAGCATGAAGGCATTGTTACATTCGGTCCGCTATGATGCTGGACACATGTATCCTTCACTTGCAATGATATCTCGCAATCCTGGGACAGAACTAAAAGTAAGTACGCGAATTTTCCCAAATGTGACTACATTTCATCAGAGAACTGTTTCTCATTATATATATATATATGATGCTTGAAACTTTGAGCCTTTGGTTTCAGACACAGCAAATGTTCAAACACAACTTGACTTCATTGGATTGATCTCAGCAACTTTAGTAACTATAAGTATGGCAAACACAAACAAAAACACATTCATATCTGCACAAATACTGCTTGTTAACCAAGGAACCACGTTTTGCTGGTTACACCACAGTGACAGGAAGCCCCCTGCTGGACATTTGATGCTGACACACTATAGACTATATGATATTTCTTAACTTAGAGGACATTTGAATTCTTTGTATTCAACTAGGAGCATAGCAAGAGGCATTTCATTCATAAGAATAACAATGAACTACATTTTCTCCATTTTAAAATTAAATTGACCTTACCTATCCCATGCTCCTCTGCATCCAAAAGATCACCACAACAACCTGCAGTGAAGAGAAAACTCTTAAGATTACACCCAGTTTGCAACAGTTATTAGACACAGACTGAGCCTCATACACACACAGCACACAGACATACAGTGTGAAATATCCTGTGAGGTCAGCATTCACTCTAAACGAGCCGAAGGTGGAAGGCAAACCACCGTGGGCTGTGTGACATTAAAAGGCTCTGCGTATAACCTCAACTTCAGGCTTCAGGCGGCGGTGAGTCTTCACAACATGAGCCAGGAAGATGAGCTTTTCTTCTGCCTGTGGGCACACAGCCTGAATTTTACAGCTCTAATCTCCACCATACGTGTCAATTATTGCTTTAATTGTTGCCACTTGGACTTTTCACTAAGTATACAAAAAACTATAGATTTCTTGTAAGATTTGTTTTGTTTGAATGATTCTAGAGACCTTCATGAGATTAAATATATTATATATATATATATAAATAAATAAATATAAATACACACACACACACACTCACCTAAAGGATTATTAGGAACACCTGTTCAAGTTCTCATTAATGCAATTATCTAATCAACCAATCACATGGCAGTTGCTTCAATGCATTTAGGGGTGTGGTCCTGGTCAAGACAATCTCCTGAACTCCAAACTGAATGTCAGAATGGGAAAGAAAGGGGATTTAAGCAATTTTGAGCGTGGCATGGTTGTTGGTGCCAGACGGGCCGGTCTGAGTATTTCACAATCTGCTCAGTTACTGGGATTTTCACGCACAACCATTTCTAGGGTTTACAAAGAATGCTGTGAAAAGGGAAGAACATCCAGTATGCGGCAGTCCTGTGGGCAAAAATGCCTTGTTGATGCTAGAGGCCAGAGGAGAATGGGCTGACTGATTCAAGCTGATAGAAGAGCAACTTTGACTGAAATAACCACTCGTTACAACCGAGGTATGCAGCAAAGCATTTGTGAAGCCACAACACGCACAACCTTGAGGCGGATGGGCTACAACAGCAGAAGACCCCACCGGGTACCACTCATCTCCACTACAAATAGGAAAAAGAGGCTACAATTTGCACAAGCTCACCAAAATTGGACAGTTGAAGACTGGAAAAATGTTGCCTGGTCTGATGAGTCTCGATTTCTGTTGAGACATTCAGATGGTAGAGTCAGAATTTGGCGTAAACAGAATGAGAACATGGATCCATCATGCCTTGTTACCACTGTGCAGGCTGGTGGTGGTGGTGTAATGGTGTGGGGGATGTTTTCTTGGCACACTTTAGGCCCCTTAGTGCCAATTGGGCATCGTTTAAATGCCACGGCCTACCTGAGCATTGTTTCTGACCATGCCCATCCCTTTATGACCACTATGTACCCATTCTCTGATGGCTACTTCCAGCAGGATAATGCGCCATGTCACAAAGCTCGAATCATTTCAAATTGGTTCTTGAACATGACAATGAGTTCACTGTACTAAAATGGCCCCCACAGTCACCAGATCTCAACCCAATAGAGCATCTTTGGGATGTGGTGGAACGGGAGCTTCGTGCCCTGGATGTGCATCCCACAAATCTCCATCAACTGCAAGATGCTATCCTATCAATATGGGCCAACATTTCTAAAGAATGCTTTCAGCACCTTGTTGAATCAATGCCACGTAGAATTAAGGCAGTTCTGAAGGCGAAAGGGGGTCAAACACAGTATTAGTATGGTGTTCCTAATAATCCTTTAGGTGTGTGTATATGTCAACAAAAAATACTTATAAGTAACATGAAAATGGCCTTTCTTTGGGAGGGTTTGCCTTCTCCTTGCTTCCTGGAAGTAGGAAGTTGGCAGCCTCATGTGACAGGAAGGAAGTGAATACCTTTTTCTTCTTGAAATCCTTTATTTGGTTGTTTGCTTGCATGTCATTGAGACATAAAACATGGATAATATCTAGAAAAATACTTACAAAGGGAAAAATGATACACTGCAGCAACTACGCCTATAGTTGCCGATGGGCTTAAATGGGTTAACAGGGCCCTATGATCCAGTCATAAAAACACAATTTACTGTATGATGCAGAGGTTCAAGTAATTTGTCAAAATTTTGAAAGCAGGTCAGTACAGTTCTACAGTCTACTAGTGAACATTAATGGCAACCTGTCAAAATAAAGGTTTGGTTGAACTTGAAGAAATAATGACAATATTACTGTTGTACAGTAGAATTTAGCTACGTCTCAATGTAATAATAATACTAACACTAATAATGGATGCAGCACAAAAACATTTAATTTCGTATGATTAAAAGATACATTAATGTTTTATACCTCTTTTAATCGCCTTGGTGAATGAACCCTTGGCAGAAGCTATAAGAACAAATATTAATATTTGTGGGTTAACAGTAGCAAATAACCAACATAAGACTGCCCTGTATGCCGACAATATTTTGGCTTTTATGGTGAATCCTGATAGCTCTACCCCAGCTCTTACAGATATGATTAACAAATTTGGCACCTTTCAGGATATAGAATTAATTATCATAAGTCATTGGCAATGTGGCTTCAAACAAACTATTTTTCTTCTTAGATTTTAGGTTATCTTTGTATTGCTTGAAAACAAATACTTTAAAGAACATTTTAATAAATAAATACACATATTTCACAGGGCCATACACGTCATTTTTGTTAAACTTTGAATAAATTGTTGTTAAATTGTATACGTTTCATGATTTCAATTACAAACCCGATTCTAAAAAACACTGTACAAATTGTGAATAAAAAAGGAATGCAATAATTTACAAATCTCATAAACGTATATTTTATTCACAATAGATTATAGATAACATATCAAATGTTGAAAGTGAGACATCTTGAAATGTCATGCCAAATATTGGCTCATTGTGGATTTCATGAGAGCTACACATTCCAAAAAAGTTGGGACAGGTAGCAATAAGAGGCCGGAAAAGTTAAATGTACATATAAGGAACAGCTGGAGGACCAATTTGCAACTTATTAGGTCAATTGGCAACATGATTGGGTATAAAAAGAGCCTCTCAGAGTGTCAGTGTCTCTCAGAAGTCAAGATGGGCAGAGGATCACCAATTCCCCAATGCTGCGCCAAACATACTGGAGCAATATCAGAAAGGAGTTTCTCAGAGAAACACTGCAAAGAGTTTGAAGTTCTCATCATCTACAGTGCATAATATCATCCAAAGATTCAGAGAATCTGGAACAATCTCTGTGCGTAAGGGTCAAGGCCGGAAAACCATACTGGATGCCCGTGATCTCCGGCCCTTAGACGGCACTGCATCACATACAGGAATGCTACTGTAATGGAAATCACAACATGGGCTCAGGAATACTTCCAGAAAACATTGTCATGAACACAATCCACCGTGCCATTCGCCGCTGCCGGCTAAAACTCTACAGGTCAAAAAAGAAGCCATATCTAAACATGATCCAGAAGCGCAGGCGTTTTCTCTGGGCCAAGGCTCATTTAAAATGGACTGTGGCAAAGTGGAAAACTGTTCTGTGGTCAGACCAATCAAAATTTGAAGTTCTTTTTGGAAAACTGGGACGCCATGTCATCCGGACTAAAGAGGACAAGGACAACCCAAGTTGTTGTCAGCGCTCAGTTCAGAAGCCTGCATCTCTGATGGGATGGGTTTCATGAGTGCGTGTGGCATGGGCAGCTTACACATCTGGAAAGGCACCATCAATGCTGAAAGGGATATCCAAGTTCTAGAACAACATATGCTCCCATCCAGACGTCGTCTCTTTCAGGGAAGACCTTGCATTTTCCAACATGACGATGCCAGACCACACACTGCATCAATTACAACATCATGGCTGCGTAGAAGAAGGATCCGGGCACTGAAATGGCCAGCCTGCAGTCCAGATCTTTCACCCATAGAAAACATTTGAGCATCATAAAGAGGAAGATGCCACAAAGAAGACCTAAGACAGTTGAGCAACTAGAAGCCTGTATTAGACAAGAATGGGACAACATTCCTATTCCTAAACTTGAGCAGCTTGTCTCCTCAGTCCCCAGACGTTTGCAGACTGTTAGAAAAAGAAGAGGGGATGCCACACAGTGGGAAACATGGCCTTGTCCCAACTTTTTTGAGATGTGTTGATGCCATAAAATTTAAAATCAACTTATTTTTCCCTTAAAATGATAAATTTTCTCAGTTTAAACATTTGATATGTCATCTATGTTGTATTCTGAATAAAATATTGAAATTTGAAACTTCCACATCATTGCATTCTGTTTTTATTCACAATTTGTACAGTGTCCCAACTTTTTTGGAATTGGCTTTGTAATTAGACATGATTTTTGATTACTAAAATTTAATTTAGCCATTAAAAATGGAGTAATTTTTTTTTAAACGTCATCCATAAATTATAAAAACAGAATTAAAAAAAAAAAAAAAAAAAAAAAAGGATTTCACAGGCATGTGGCAACGCTGCAAACAGTTACGTCACATGACCCTTGGCTCTAGATTATGAGTAAATTTACACTTTGTCAAACAATGACAGAGAAGATATTTATTATATAAAGCAATACTGGCCCATTGTTTTGAACGGCTCTAGGCCTATTGATTGGTTGTTTAGGAACATGTGACTGTATTTGACGTCTAGGCTCTCCTGGGATGTTTAATACCGTTACAACTAGGAAGAAGGACTTTGGGGGTTTAAAGGACAAAGAGAGAAACCGAATTCACTTTACACAGGCTAGTTTTCAGCTTCATTCCCAGAAAAGGAAAGAAAGCTGGCAATCCCCTGCTGTGCTTGTCGGCATGTTTTGGAAATCACAGACCAATCTCAATGTAATTTGGCATAACACATGCAAGTGGTTTATCTGAAATCATTAATTATCCAGTCAGGATTGACGGAAAGGCATTGATCAGAGTGTAATGCAGTAAAAACAAAATAATTTATTCAGCCTTATGTCATTCCAAACCCATGTGATTTCATTCGCTGAACACAAAACAACTTCCGCAGAATGTCCAAGCTGCTCTTTTCCATAAAAGTGCACCGTCCTTTCAAAATCGTTCAGTTTTTCCTGAAGTCGTGGCTTTGTGAGGATTTAAGACAGTATAATAATTTTTAAAGAAATCATAATTAACCCTCAAATTTCATCCATGCCCACATATATTCAAATATAACATGATGGCGTGACATCAGATTGTTCAGAAAGTTTTTTTTTTTGTGAAATTGTTACTGCCAAGCATTTAATGGTGCAATCCGGCCATTTCCTTCAGTGCAACTTCAATGAAAACAAATGTCTGAGGTGGTGTGGCACAGATTCAGATAAAGCTGCAGTGTGGCCTCAGATTCCTGACTGATCCCAGAATCTGCTGGATGGGGTGCAGGTTTCTCCCAAGTTCAAAAGTTCACATTTTACAAGCACTTAAAGACCAGTGTCCAAATAAAATCCCTCCTGTATTTACATCTCACAGAACACACGTGCAACTGTAAATACTGTAAGTGCTTCACTGAGCATGCATATCACTGCTAATGTGGTTTTTTTAATCAGTGGCGAAGGGAACAGCACTTAAGGAAGTCTTCAGTTATCTAATACGTGCATTACACGGAATTAATCAAATGGCATAACAATAATAGTTTGATTTAAAGGGAGAACCGTCTTACCATTGCCTGTCGTCGGACAGTGTTTCCCAGAGAGCTCAAACTCGTGTGTTTTGTCCACCATATCTCTTGGATCTCTCTCGGTTGTTATAATATGAACTAGCTCGCCGTTTGCAGGATCAGGTCAAACTTCCATCACTCCTGCTGTTTCCTCCGCTCTCTGAAGCGTGCCGCGGGTGGGCGTGGTTCCCTGAGCTCCGCATCCAATCACCGCCGCCCATGAGTGACGTAACAATTTAATATTATAATATTTTATCACTGAACTTTTTTTTTTATTTTTATTAACATAAACATAAAATGACATGTCGTTACAATGAGCCCCTATTAGAATCATGACATTATAGTCTATACTTTTAATGAATTCTAGGAATTCATAGGAGAGTCAGTGTTCAGAAGTTATGATGTTTTGAGCTATGCTGTTTTGTGGTGTGTTTGTTGTCAAACTAAAGAAAATATATTTTTAATGCTAAAATAAAAAATCCATTATTAATAAATGTACTTTTGTCAGTTAATAAGAAGTTTTATATTATTTATTTAAATTAGTTAAAAGAGCAGTGTTCTGCCTCTGTTAGAGGCTGTATATAATTTAGAATGTTTGGTTGTATTTATAAGTTATTTGTTTTCGTCAGTATGTGGTTTTCTTTACTAGTTTCATTTTACCTGACGCTATTTTGTGTATTCCTTTTTGAGGACTTTTATTTTGACGGGTTTCCACGAGCACCGCACATCAGCAAACCACACAAAGAGCTCGTGGCGCAGCAAACATTTCATGCTTCCATGATACACATCTAATTCGATCTTTCTCCTAAAATCTATGGAAAGCATTGGCTTTTACTCTGTTCATTGGCCGACATTTTCTGCCCATGTAAACTACATGTTTAGTCAATAAAGGAGCAAGGCGCTCAATGAATACAGATCGTCCTGCTATGCTCTCAGACGAGCAGTTAAAGCCGCAAAACTCCGTTATAAAGACCGAGTGGAGTCTCATTTCCAACTCAACGTCTCGCGGCGCATGTGGCAAGGTCTGAGGTCCATCTGCTCCTTTGGATCTAAATCCTCTGCAGAGGTGAACGCTGATCCGTTGCTCGTGAACGAGTTAAACTCTTTCTATGCTCGCTTTGACTGTAACCGCGGCAACGCGACTCCGCCAAGTGGCGCGTTAGAGGAAATTACTCAGAGCAGCAACAACCACGTGATCTCTGTCTCGGAGGATGAAGTTCAGAGGGCACTCAAGCGTGTGGACGCCAGGAAAGCTGCTGGGCCGGATGGTATTTCAGGTCGTGTTCTGCGGTCCTGTGCTGATCAGCTCACCGGGTTGTTTACATCTATCTTTAATGAGTCCCTCGCTACATCTGTGGTCCCCACCTCCTTCAAAAAATCCACCATCATCCCTGTCCCTAAGAACAGTAAACCCTCTTGCCTAAATGACTATCGTCCAGTGGCTCTCACGTCTATAGTCATGAAGGTCTTTGAGAGACTCATTAAAAACACCATTTGCGCCTTCATTCCTGACACTTTGGACCCTCTTCAGTTTGCCTATCGTCCCAATAGATCGACTGAAGATGCCATCTCTTATGTCCTCCACTCCTCCCTCACTCACATCGACAGCAAAAGTGGGAACTACGTAAGACTGCTATTTATTGACTATAGCTCAGCCTTTAACACCATAGTTCCCACCAAGCTAACCTCCAAACTCCTGGATCTCGGCCTGAATCCTTCTCTCTGCCACTGGATTGAGGACTTCCTCACTGGCAGGCCTCAGGTGGTGAGAATAGGCCAGTCCACCTCCACCTCCATCACCCTGAGTGTGGGAGCTCCACAGGGCTGTGTCCTGAGCCCCTGCTCTACTCTCTCTACGCATGACTGTTTGTCCACACACAGCTCCACCTCTATCATCAAATTTGCTGATGATACTGTTGTCCTGGGCCTCATTTCCAACAACAATGAGACGGCATACTTGGACGAGGTGGAGCATCTAACATCATGGTGCCAGGACAACTGTCTCTCTCTGAATGTTGGCAAGACCAAAGAAATGATTGTGGACTTCAGGAAGAGACAGCAACGGACATACTCCCCTCATGATCAGCGGGTCACCAGTAGAGAGAGTGAGCAGCTTCAAGTACCTGGGAGTAAACATCTCCGAGGACCTGACCTGGACTGCTCACATTCAGACACAGGTGAAAAAGCCAGGCAAAGACTGTACCACCTGCGCCAGCTGAGGAAATTCAGGGTTTCACCAGCTATCCTGAAAACTTTCTATTTAGGGGCGATAGAAAGTGTTTTAACTCAGTGCATCACAGCGTGGTATGGGAACAGCACCAGTCATGACCGCAAAGCCCTGCAAAGAGTAGTGCGCTTATCCGGCGTATCTCAGGGTCAGCTCTCCGTCTCTGCAGGGCGTCTACACCAAACGCTGCAAAGGTAGAGCTACCAAGATCATCAAGGACTCTAATCACCCTGCAAACCCTCATTTCACGCTGCTACCATCTGGTAGCGCTTCCGAAGCCTGATGGCCAAAACTGAGAGACTCAGGAGGAGCTTCTTCCCCCAGGCCATCAGACTCCTGAACTCAGTCACTTAACATGGGCCACTTAACATAAATGGCGCCGCTGTGTTTGGTCGCCGTTCAGGTCGCTCCGCGAAGACTGTGCTTTTATTTACTATTTTACTTTCTTTTACTCTCAGTTTTTACAAACTTATCATCTGCATTGATCTACTACGACAGCAAAACTCTTTTGGACATTGGTTACCTCTACACTGGACTGTTTCAGGACACTTTTGCCGATCCTCTGTGGCCATCTGAGATCCTTCGGAACGCCGAGTTGAACAATGGCCAGAGCCAGCGGCGTAGAACAAAGAAACACCGTGGGAAACGTGCTGGTATCCGTAACAGACTGAGGAAAAGGGCATTCAGACCTCCTCTCCCGAGCATTCTTCTAGCAAATGTTCAATCCTTGGATAATAAGATGGACGATCTTAGAGCCAGGATAAGTTTTCAACGGGACATGAGAGACTGTAATATCTATTGTTTGTCTGAAACATGGCTCACGCCCGCGGTCCCGGACACAGCTGTGACGCCGTCGGAGAACTTCTCTGTTTTTCGGATGGACCAGAACAGCCGAGGCGGTAAATCCAAAGGCGGTGGAGTGTGTTTCATGATCAACAAGAAATGGTGCGATCCCAGGAACATCACCATTCTCTCGCGGTCCTGCTCGCCTCATCTGGAACATTTAACAATCATCTGCCGCCCATTCTATCTGCGAGGAGTTTTCTGCGGTTATCGCGACGCCGTTTACATCCCACCGCAGGCAGACACAGCGCTGGCTTTATCTGGCCTTCATGATGTTGCCAGCGGCGTCATAAACCAACATCCCGCCAAAGGCATTCATTGTCGCGGGCGATTTTAACAAAGCAAACCTAAAGAAAGTCCTGCCAAACTTTCACCAGCACGTCTCCTGCCCCACACGAGGAGCAAACACACTGGATCACTGCTACTCTCCGTTTAAGAACGCCTATAAAGCGCGGTCACTTCCAGCGTTTGGCAAATCGGATCATGCCGCCATTTTCCTCACTCCCGAATACAAACAAAAGCTCCTCCAGGAACCCCCGGTGAGGCGGGAAGTTAAGCGTTGGTCGCCCCACTCAGAGACCGCGCTTCAGGCAGCTCTTGATGACGTTGACTGGGACATGTTCGGCGAGTTCAGCTGACGTAAGCGAGTTCACAGACGTGGCGCTTTGCTTCATCAACACGCTTACAGAGCAAGCCACGCAAACAATAACAATAACGTCCTTCTCAAATCAGAAACCGTGGGTGGACAATTCAATCCGCGCGGCAGTGAACGCACGCACTGCTGCTTACAACGCCGGTCTCCATTCAGGGAATATGAATGAATACAGATCGTCCTGTTATGCTCTCAGACGAGCAGTTAAAGCCGCAAAACTCCGTTATAAAGACCGAGTGGAGTCTCATTTCCAACTCAACGACTCGCGGCGCATGTGGCAAGGTCTGAGGTCCATCTGCTCCTTTGGATCTAAATCCTCTGCAGAGGCAAGCGTTGATCCGTTGCTCGTGAACGAGAGTTAAACTCTTTCTATGCTCGCTTTGACTGTAACGCGCAGCGCGACTCCGCCAAGTGGCGCGTTAGAGAGGAAATTACTCAGAGCAGCAACAACCACGTGATCTCTGTCTCAGAGGATGAAGTTCGGAGAGCACTCAAGCGTGTGGGCGTCAGGAAAGCTGCTGGGCGGATGGTATTTCAGGTCGTGTTCTGCGGTCCTGTGCTGATCAGCTCACCGGGTTGTTTACATCTATCTTTAATGAGTCCTCGCTACATCTGTGGTCCCCACCTCCTTCAAAAAATCCACCATCATCCCTGTCCCTAAGAACAGTAAACCCTCTTGCCTAAATGACTATCGTCCAGTGGCTCTCACGTCTATAGTCATGAAGGTCTTTGAGAGACTCATTAAAAACACCATTTGCGCCTTCATTCCTGACACTTTGGACCCTCTTCAGTTTGCCTATCGTCCCAATAGATCGACTGAAGATGCCATCTCTCATGTCCTCCACTCCTCCCTCACTCACATCGACAGCAAAAGTGGGAACTACGTAGACTGCTATTTATTGACTATAGCTCAGCCTTTAACACCATAGTTCCCACCAAGCTAACCTCCAAACTCCTGGATCTCGGCCTGAATCCTTCTCTCTGCCACTGGATTGAGGACTTCCTCACTGGCAGGCCTCAGGTGGTGAGAATAGGCCAGTCCACCTCCACCTCCATCACCCTGAGTGTGGGAGCTCCACAGGGCTGTGTCCTGAGCCCCTGCTCTACTCTCTCTACACGCATGACTGTTTGTCCACACACAGCTCCACCTCTATCATCAAATTTGCTGATGATACTGTTGTCCTGGGCCTCATTTCCAACAACAATGAGACGGCATACTTGGGCGAGGTGGAGCATCTAACAGCATGGTGCCAGGACAACTGTCTCTCTCTGAATGTTGGCAAGACCAAAGAAATGATTGTGGACTTCAGGAAGAGACAGCAACGGACATACTCCCCCTCATGATCAGCGGGTCACCAGTAGAGAGAGTGAGCAGCTTCAAGTACCTGGGAGTAAACATCTCCGAGGACCTGACCTGGACTGCTCACATTCAGACACAGGTGAAAAAAGCCAGGCAAAGACTGTACCACCTCGCCAGCTGAGAAATTCAGGCTTTCACCAGCTATCCTGAAAACTTTCTATTTAGGGCGATAGAAAGTGTTTTAACTCAGTGCATCACAGCGTGGTATGGGAACAGCACCAGTCATGACCGCAAAGCCCTGCAAAGAGTCGTGCGCTTATCCGAGCGTATCTCAGGGTCAGCTCTCCCGTCTCTGCAGGACGTCTACACCAAACGCTGCAAAGGTAGAGCTACCAAGATCATCAAGGACTCTAATCACCCTGCAAACCCTCATTTCACGCTGCTACCATCTGGTAGCGCTTCCGAAAACCTGATGGCCAAAACTGAGAGACTCAGGAGGAGCTTCTTCCCCAGGCCATCAGACTCCTGAATCTCTTCAGTCATAAACATCGATACACTGAACACTCAACCTGTCATAAACCTGACTTCCACATATTTATAAGTCTACAGTTTACGTTCAATTATTTTATTCCAGGATAAACATCGATACACTGACATACACTGACATTGCACTGCACTTTCTGTTCTCTGCACTGCACTTTCTGTTCTCGTTGTTACTGTGTAACAACCTGTCATAAACCTGTTTGCACATTATACTCTTTATACATTTGTTAAAATAAAACTCTTGAATCTTGAATCATATTTATAAGTCTACACTTTACTCACTGCAAAACAACCTGTCTACTTCAATTATTTTATTCCACTTTATCTACAGTTTACTCACTGCAAAGTCTACTTCAATTATTTTATTCCACTTTATCCTTATTTGTTACCTTTGATTATTTATAATTCTACAGATATAGACATATATATATATATATATATACAGATATGGATATATATATATATATATATATATATAGTACTTTTTTATATCCTATTTCTATTATAATTTCTTCCTTGTGTTTTTAACTGTGAATTTGCACTGTCCATGGAGCGGACCTGTTTACATTTCACTGCCGGTTGTATATTCTGTATATAACTGTGTATGTGACAAATAAAACTCTTGAATCTTGAATCTTGAATTCCTGGCTCTTGAAAAGAGTTTGGCTTGCTGTTCATCTATATTAACGCAAGGATAGCAAACGTATAGAGGAACAGTACAGTAGTAAAGCCATGGATCAACAAGTGCAGGAGGAACGAACAGATAAAGTCATGGAAACTGAAGGGAATGGAGGGAAAGAAAGGGCAACTTCAGAGGTCAGTTCTAAACGCTCATCATCTTCCTCTAAGTGTTCAGTTGCTAGTGCTGCCGCTAAAGCCAGAGCCTCAGCAGAAGCTGCACGTGCTAAGATGGCGTTTGCAAAAAGACAGCTTGAGATGAAGAAAGAGAAAGCCAGGCTGGAACAGGAAAGAGCTATGGTAGAAGCAAACCTAGAAGCATTGGAAATCGAAAAAGAGGCTGCTGCCGCTCTAGTAGAAGCTGAAGCGTTGGAGGCAGCAACTGCAATGGAATGTGATGACGATCACAGTGAAAAAAGCAGTTTCATCACATGTAATTTCCATGAGAACAGAAGAATATGTGAAGGATCAGACTCAGGTGAGCTCTGACATTTCTACCTTGCCTCTGAGTAACGCTTTGCCAACCTTTCCAAAGGAATCAACTCCACGTGGTATGGAGAAGTCTGAACGCACAAACGCAGCATACGAAGGCAACGCAGATATTGAACAGCAGAGCAGATTCTATGATAGTAAACGTCTACAGAGCGCAATATATCCAGATTCATTGTACAATCTGCCTGGTTCCATACCAAATACTGCATCCAAAGCTTCTCCACACCAAGCTCCTGCTTCACAAAGGTACGCAGTGCGTTCAGATATGCAACATTTTGCTCAAAATCAAGCATCGCCTATGTTAGACTTTGCTAAATTCCTAGCACGAAGGGAGCTAGTCACCACAGGACTTACCAAGTTTGATGATAACCCAGAAAACTTCAGAGCATGGGTGTCTTCATTTGTTAACGCTACGCAAGACTTGCAGCTCTCAGCCAGTGAAGAGTTAGACTTATTGGTCAAATGGCTGGGGAAAGTATCATCGGATCACGTAAGAAGAATTCGAGCTGTATACGTTACTAACCCACAAGCTGCTCTTCAACTGTCTTGGATAAGACTTCAAGAATGTTATGCCACTCCTGAAGTGATAGAAAGTGCTTTGTTCAAGCGCCTAGACAACTTTCCACCTCTATCTCCAAAAGACAATGTGAAACTTAGGGAGCTTGCAGACCTGCTCATGGAGCTGCTTGCCGCTAAAAGTGATGCATACTTGCCTGGGTTAGCTTATCTCGATACCCCTCGTGGTATTAATCCTATCGTAGAGAAGTTGCCAACAGGTTTACAAGAGAAGTGGCTGTTCGCTGGCTCACGTTTCAAGGAAGAGAACAAGGTCAGTTTTCCACCGTTCTCATTTTTCACTAATTTCATTTGTGGTGAAGCTAAAGCTAGAAATTATCCTAGTTTCAAGCTCTCAAACAGTAGCCATACAGGTGTCAGACATGAAAAGCCTTTCTATAAACATGGTGCTAGTAGATTTCCTGTGTCAGTGCACAAAACAGAAGTGTCCACAAATGATGAGTCAGATTCAGCGAATGTGATAGAGACTGTCAAGAGAGACATGACGAAGTACTGTCCTATTCATAACAAACCACATCCTCTGACAAAATGCAGAGCCTTCGGGAAAAGGCCATTGACCGAACGCAAGAACCTCCTGAAAGAACATAGACGATGTTTCAGGTGTTGTAGTCCGAATCATGTAGCTAGAGAATGTCTCACAATCCTCAAATGCATGGAATGTGATTCTAACAGACATTGCACAGTTATGCATCCTGACATAACTCCACCCCTCTCTAAACCTCTGGTGCAGGAGCCAGACACAGAACAACAGGACAATGCTACCCCACAGGTAACCTCAAGGTGCACAGAAGTTTGTGGGGAAAGTACCTCAATGCGATCCTGTGCGAAAATGTGCTTGGTGCATGTATTTCCTCAAGGGCAGCGAGAACGAGCCATCAAAACGTACATCATCGATGATCAGAGCAATCGCTCACTGGCCAAAGCAGAGTTCTTTCGGCTGTTTGAAATCCAGAGTAACCCCTCTCCTTATTTGTTGAGAACATGTGCTGGTTCTGTAGAAATGTCCGGAAGAAAAGCAATCGGCTTTCAAATAGAGACATTGGACGGTGAGATGTGTCTTCCACCATTAATAGAGTGTAACGAGATGAGTAGCAGATCTGAAATTCCCACTCCAGAGGTCGCCCTCGCACATCCACACTTAAAATCCGTAGCACAATTCATTCCAAAGCTAGATCCTGATGCTCAGATCTTAATATTGCTGGGAAGAGACATAATTCGTGTACACAAAGCGAGACAACAAATCAACAGACCTCACAATGCACCCTTTGCGCAGAGGTTGGATTTGGGCTGGGTGATTGTAGGTGATGTCTGCATCAACAAAGCTCATAAGCCAATGGTAAATGTCTTCAAAACCAACATCCTGGAGAATGGCCGTCCATCTCTTCTCACTCCATGCCAGAACCACATCAAGGTGAAAGAGAAATTGTGCCATGGCGGGGAGCGTAAGGCTGTTAATTCGTTCAATCATGCTACTTATTGCACACATGAAGAAGATGCGCTTGGACACACGGTATTTGAGACAACCAAAAATGACAACAGACCTGCCATGTCCTTTGAGGATGAGAGATTCCTGAAGATCATGCAAACAGAGTTCCACCAAGATGAACGGAAAAACTGGGTTGCCCCTTTGCCATTCAGATCACCCAGACCATTACTCCCAAATAATCGGGAACAAGCTTTGTCTCGCCTTAATTCTTTGTGTCGCACACTGAGTAGAAACTCTGAGATGAAGGAACAGTTTTCTGCTTTTATGGAGAAACTCTTTCAGAACCATCATGCTGAAAGAGCGCCACCTGTCCACGAGAATGAGGAATGTTGGTACTTACCCATCTTCGGGGTGTATCATCTGCAAAAACCAGGACAAATACGGGTGGTATTTGATTCCAGTGCGCAACACCAAGGCATTTCTCTGAACAATGTGCTTCTCTCAGGCCCTGACCTAAACAACTCCTTGTTAGGCGTGTTGCTACGGTTCAGGAAATATCTCGTTGCGATAATGGCAGACATTCAACAAATGTTTTATGGTTTCCTGGTGAAAGAAGATCACAGAAACTATTTGAGATTCCTCTGGTATAGAGACAGTGACTTGAACAAGGAAATGGAAGAATACCGTATGAGGGTACATGTTTTTGGCAACAGTCCTTCTCCAGCAGTGGCCATATACGGACTACGGTTAGCTGCACAGCAGGGTGAGCAAGAGTACGGAACTGACACTTCGCACTTTGTCAAAAGGCATTTCTATGTTGACGACGGACTCATGTCCTTTCCCACAGAAGCTGAAGCAATCGACCTGCTCAGGCGCACTCAAGAATCACTATCCAAATCAAACCTTAGGCTCCACAAAATAGCCTCCAATAGTGGTAAGGTGATGCAAGCTTTCTCAGCAGAAGACCTTGCCTCTGGTCTCCAAGATCTGAACATTGGTAATGAGAATTGGCCCACACAAAGAAGTCTGGGGTTATGCTGGGACATAAAAACGGATACCTTTACCTTCAAAGTCGCAAAAAACGACCAGCCCTACACTCACCGTGGAGTGCTCTCCACCGTTAACAGTGTCTTTGATCCCTTGGGCTTGGTGGCACCAGTAACGATCCAAGGCAGAAGGCTGGTACGTGAGCTGGCCAAAGAAGTGAATGACTGGGACACTATTCTTCCTGGCTTACCCGACCGTCTGCTAGCTGTCTCCCGTTACAGATTTACTCTTATCATCCGATCGTGGTTGTATTTCTCTATTAGTGTTACTCGATCTTAGCGCTGCATTCGATACTATCGACCACAACATTCTTTTGAATAGACTCGAAAATTATGTTGGCATTAGTGGAACTGCATTGGCATGGCTTAAATCATACTTATCTGACCGTTATCAGTTTGTAGCAGTAAATGAAGAGATGTCACACCGATCACAAGTTCAGTATGGAGTACCGCAGGGCTCGGTGCTAGGACCGTTGCTCTTCACCCTGTACATGCTACCACTGGGAGATATCATTAGGAAGCATGGCATTAGTTTTCACTGTTATGCTGACGATACTCAGCTCTATATTTCTTCACGCCCTGATGAAACTTACCAATTCACAAGATTAACGGAATGCATAGCTGATATAAAACATTGGATGTCTAGTAATTTCCTGCAACTTAATTCAGAAAAAACTGAATTTTTAATTATTGGACAAAAAAACTCTGCAAGTAGTAACCTAGAATACTGTCTAACACTCGATGGCTGCTCTGTCAAGTCCTCGTCGTCAGTTAGGAACCTGGGTGTGCTCTTTGATACCAATCTTTCATTTGAAAGCCACGTTTCTAACATCTGTAAAACTGCATTCTACCATCTTAAAAATATATCTAAATTACGGCACATCCTTTCGATGCAAAATGCTGAACAGTTAATTCATGCGTTCATGACCTCAAGGCTAGATTACTGTAATGCTTTACTGGGTGGTTGCCCTGCTCACTTAATAAACAAACTCCAGCTGGTCCAAAACGCAGCAGCTCGAGAGCTCTTACTAGAACAAGGAAGTATGACCATATTAGCCCGGTTCTGTCAACACTTCATTGGCTCCTATTAAACATCGAATAAATTTTAAAATCTTGCTTATTACTTACAAAGCACTAAATGGTTTAGCTCCCCAGTATTTGAGCGAACTCTTAACGCATTATACTCCATCACGTCTATTGCGGTCTCAAAACTCTGGCCAGTTGATAATACCTAGAATATCAAAATCAACTGCAGGCGGTCGATCCTTTTCCTATTTAGCGCCTAAACTTTGGAACAGTCTTCCTAGCATTGTTCGGAAGCAGACACACTCTGTCAGTTTAAATCTAGACTAAAAACGCATCTCTTTACTATGGCTTACACATAAAACATTATCAATTTCTATTACTCAAATCAGTAAATGATTGTCAGGCTGCATTAACTAGGTCAGCCGGAACCGGGAACACTTCCCATAACACCTGATGTACTCGTTACATCATAAGAAGAATGGCATCTACGCTAATGTTAGTCTCTCTGTTTATACTGAGGTTTACTGCAGTCAGCTAGATCCAGGCCGTATCCAGATCAGATGGTGGACCAGCGCCTGGACATGACCAACGCATCCCTGAAGTGTCTGCAGAGAACATGTCAAATAAACTCCCCCCCGTAAATGCTGCATCGACACGACATCCTCATTAAACCCGTCTTCGGCGTGATTTACTCCAATCTCTTGAATAATCTAACAAATATCTATTTGCCTAATATGAATTAAGACCTGCTATGTTGCCAGAATTATAATCATACACTGTTTGTTCGTCGGCCAGAGGAGAACTGGCACCCCGACTGAGCCTGGTTTCTCCCAAGGTTTTTTCTCCATTCTGACCCTGAAGGAGTTTTGGTTCCTTGCCACCGTTGCCTCTGGCTTTTGGCTTGCTCAGTTGGGGACACCTAAATTTCTTCTATATTACCGATCTGCCCGCATTGATGCTATATGATACTTGAAATTAGCTGGATAACATCACCGTTTCACCAGAACGGCTGTACAAATTCTGTTGCATTATTTTACTTTTAACAATGTGAAGCTGCTTTGAAACAATTGGACTTGTTAAAAGCGCTATATAAATAAAGGTGATTTTGATTTGATTTTGATTTGAAGAGAAAAGAAACAAGTGGGAAGAATGGAAAACCTCACTTCAAAAGCTAAGTAACCTTCACATCACACGCACATATTTACGCCATTCACTCTCTAACACTTCATACACTGAGTTGTGTGTCTTTTCAGATGCCTCGAACTGGGCCATAGGGGCAGTGGCTTACCTTCGAGCTCTGACTGATGAAGGCGAGATCAAAGTGGGATTTGTGTTGGGCAAGGCAAAACTGTCACCTAGTCCTGAGCCTTCAATCCCTCGCCTAGAACTGTGCGGAGCGATGCTGGCAGTAGAGATGGCTGAACACATCCTTGACGAACTGGATTACAAGCCAAATGCAGTGAAATTCTACTGTGACAGCAAAGTAGCTACTCAAGTGCTACTCAAATTAGCAGAAGTCTCTTCTCTGAGCGATTTCAGCGGTTTTCTACCTGGGAATCTTTGCTAAGAGCTGTTTCCTTTTTGATTCGATAAGCACGTTCTCGCATTTCAAATCCCATCAGCACATCCCAGCAGTGTGACAAAATACACACACCTGAAGAGCAGACAGCAGCAAAAAGACTAATACTTCTACACGTCCAGAAAGATTTATATCCAGAGGAGTACGCTGCTCTGCAAAGGAATGAACGAGTTTTAAATTCAAGTGTGCTGAGGAATCTTGACCCCTACATCTATGATGGTCTTTTGAGGGTTGGTGGACGTCTGAGACACGCGTCGCTTGAATCAGAGGTGAAAAATCCAATCATTCTTCCAAAAGAAAGCCATGTCACCAAACTTTTAGTGAGTTATTACCACTCCAAAGTGTACCATCAAGGCCGGCAGTTTACAGAAGGAGCAATTAGATTGTCTGGCTTGTGGATTGTAGGAGGGAAAAGACTGATAAACTCTGTCCTTCATCGTTGTGTGACATGCCGTAGACTGAGAGGAAAGCAAGAAGTTCAAAAGATGGCAGATCTTCCTCCTGAGCGCCTCAGTACATCGCCTCCATTTACGTATGTGGGGTTAGATGTTTTTGGTCCTTGGACAGTAGTCACTCGACGCACCAGAGGAGGTGTAGCTGAAAACAAAAGGTGGGCTATACTCTTCACGTGTATGAGTATACGAGCAGTACACATAGAAGTCATAGAGTCAATGAACACTGCCAGTTGCATCAACGCTCTTCGACGTTTTTTTGCTGTGAGGGGACCAGCAAAACAGCTCAGATCGGACCGAGGAACCAACTTTGTTGGAGCTAGCCAAGAGCTGAACATGCAACCAACAAAAGAAAACCAAAGTAGTCTTCAGACATACCTCCATGAGAATGGTTGTACGTGGGAATTTAATCCTCCACACGCTTCCCACATGGGAGGAGCATGGGAACGCATGATTGGCGTGTCCCGTAAGATTCTAGATGGTATGCTTTTGCAGAAGAAACATGCTCAATTGACTCACAAGGTACTTTGCACTGGCAGAGGTGTCAGCAATCATAAATGCTAGACCTCTGGTTCCAGTCTCATCAGATCCAAATTCTCCATGCATACTCAGTCCAGCAATGCTTTTAACCCAAAAGCCAGGAGTACCTGTGCCAATTGAGAACTAGACTGAAAGGAATCTTCTAAGGTGTCAGTGGAAACAGGTACAAGCATTGGCCAATGAGTTCTGGAGCCGATGGCAGAAAGAATATATCAGTACACTCCAACCTCGACGAAAGTGGCATGAAACGCACAGAAATTTGCACGTCGGAGATGTTGTGCTGTTGAAACAAGCTCAGTCACCAAGGAATGACTGGCCATTGGGCTTAATTACATCCGTCTTTCCAAGCAGTGATGGAAAGGTTCGCAAAGCAGAAGTTAAAACTACCTCAGGGGGTAATGTGAAGACATTCTTGCGACCTATTTCTGATGTGGTCTTACTATTAGCTAAAGAGGACTAAGTAAGAATAAGCACAGTCTGTTATAATGGCATAAATAATGCCAGGCGGGGAGTGTTCTGCCTCTGTTAGAGGCTGTATATAATTTAGAATGTTTGGTTGTATTTATAAGTTATTTGTTTTCGTCAGTATGTGGTTTTCTTTACTAGTTTCATTTTACCTGACGCTATTTTGTGTATTCCTTTTTGAGGACTTTTATTTTGACGGGTTTCCACGAGCACCGCACATCAGCAAACCACACAAAGAGCTCGTGGCGCAGCAAACATTTCATGCTTCCATGATACACATCTAATTCGATCTTTCTCCTAAAATCTATGGAAAGCATTGGCTTTTACTCTGTTCATTGGCCGACATTTTCTGCCCATGTAAACTACATGTTTAGTCAATAAAGGAGCAAGGCGCTCAATTCCTGGCTCTTGAAAAGAGTTTGGCTTGCTGTTCATCTATATTAACGCAAGGATAGCAAACGTATAGAGGGAACAGTACAAGCCGTTTCATGTTTGAATCACTGAACTAGTCGAGGATTTAGTAATAGCAATCATTTGAACAGTAATCTAATTACACTATTGAAGATGGCATTAGTAACTATAATGCTTCTCAAATGGTTCAGGCCATACTTAGAAGGGAGAGGTTATTATGTGAGTATAGGTGACCAAGCGGAGTCCCACAAGAGTCAATTCTTGCGCCACTCCTATTCAATCTGTATATGCTGCCACTGAGACAAATCATGAAAAACTGCTGACCACAGCTATGCGGACGACACCCAGATCCACTATCAGCTAACGACTACAGCCCCACTGACTCCCTGTGCTGATGCACTGATGAAGTTAACAGCTGAATGTGCCGAAACTATCTTCAGTTACACAAAGACAGAACTGAAATCACTACATTTGAAAGGTGAACGCATATCTTGAGGCTAAAGGTCTAAAAACAAAACATCAAGTCAGGAATCTTGGTGTGATTCTGGAGTCTGACCTGAGTTTCAGTAGTCATGTCAAAGCAATAACTAAATCAGCTTACTATCATCTGAAAAATATTGCAAGAATTAGATGCTTTGTTTCCAGGCAAGACTTAGAGAAACTCGTTCATGCTTTCATCACCAGCAGGGTGGACTATTGTAATGGTCTTCTCACCGGCCTTCCCAAAAAGACCATTAGACAGCTGGAGCTCATACATATCACACCAGTCCTCAGGTCTTTACACTGGCTTCCGGTTACATTTAGGAGCGATTTTAAAGTACTATTACTTGTTTATAAACCACTCAGTGACTTAGGACCTCAATACAGTGCAGATATGCTGATTAAATACAAACCCAGCAGATCACTCAGATCATCAGGATCAAGTCAGTTAGAAATGGGTTCACTCAAAGCGAGGAGAGTCTGCGTTTAGCTCTTATGCCAGCCGCAGCTGAACAAGCTTCCTGAACAGATCCGATGTGCTCCAACAGTAGCACATTCAGATCCAGACTCGAACACATCTGTGTAGCTGTGCATTCACTGAACGAGCTCTGTGCCACTGTCTGAATGATTGCACTCATCATTTTACTGTATATTTCTATTTTTTATGCATCTGTTGATTATTTTTGGTTAGGGCTGTCTGACTGGAAGAGACTGGAAAAGGAGAGCAGTGTGCGTCGCCTTCAAAGAAGCGGACTCAAGAAAGGGGAGGCCCTGCGGGGCAGAGGTAATGTCCCCTGCAGGAGCCCGTCTTGGACCGACTCATAAGGTTCAGGAGACATTGGAAATCCGCTCCATCTCTTCCATCTCAGATAGGGGTACCTGAATTTAGAGAATCGGGCAGATATTTATCACCATTTTATTTTTTTTATTCTCGTACCAACTGTTTTAATTATCCTTGTTTTTATTTTTAATTCTTACACATGGTATTCTTATTTCTTATGCATCACTATTTGAATTCATTTCTATGTAAAGCACTTTGAATTGCCATTGTGTATGAAATGTGCTATATAAATAAACGTGCCTTGCCTATACAGTAGTAATTGTCTTTTTTAGAGTAACTTACCCAACATTGTTTGGGACTGTCTCTAACTCATGCAACAAGAAGGCTTTAAAAGCTACTGAAATATGTAAGTCTATTAATCTTTTCGTTTGATATGTGATGTTTTAGTTTTGTTTTGAGCAAGTACATTACTAGCGTGTGTTCAAAATGATCTCCTTACCTTAGCCCGATTCACAACGGTAAGATTGTAATAATGTGTTAGAATTTGAGTGGTACTGGTAGCTTTCCTCGGGAAATTTGTACATGGCTTTGCGTCATTACATCACGTCTGTATACATAAAGAAATCCGGCTCGCATGTGAGGATGCTGCAGGTGGTGGATCATTTACAGCCTTTTCTCTTCAATAATTAAACGTATCATTTTGATGGCGGATTATAATCCAGAAAGTGACAATCATCAGTGACAACTGGAGATTCACCCGTAGTCAAAAGCCAAAGATTAGACTGTACAGAAATTGTACAGGTAATGCTAATACACACTAAATGCACACAGTCACACAATGCTGTTAACACTAACAATTTGAGAACAAAGTATAACAATAATAATAATTTGCACGGTTTGATGTGATATGAGCGAATGTTAGATTTAATCACCATTGGTAGCGTGATTTATTGTAATGCTTTTTTTCTCAGTTGGCCAGTTACTCAGCTGTTCAGATGATATTTTCCGCTGAAAATTCTTATTTTGGTCGTACCTCCAAGATGTAGAATCTGTGATTCTGAAGTACAGTATCCACAGCGGTGCGGTGAATGAATGACAGCCACACACACTCCTCAAAACATGAGATTCATCCGCGCTGAGGAGCCGTGCCGACGCACAACCCGTAAAGATGATAATTCAGCAAATAACTGCAATTGCAGGTTTCAAACAGAGATGGCGACAAAGCAGAATTCATGCACTGCAGCTTTAATTTGAGCGCTACCAGACTTGGCTACTTTTCCTGAGTTTCCCACCTGGACACACACACACAAAAATTGGACTTGATTCAACTGTGTTAACCTTAATTGGTCCTTCGTGGACATAAGTGGGCACACATAGGAAATGAATGGGAGAGACTATAATTCAGAGCAATTTTTGTATAATTTGTCCAATAAAAATCAATAAATTCAACACAATGCAGATCATACATGAAGGGGTGAGCCTATACAACATTCTCATTGTGGCAAACATTCACACACACACACACACACACACACACATCCACAAACAAAGCATTGAATGAGCCTATAACAATACTCACACTTACATTTTTTTCAATGTGCCAATCAGCCACTGTGCAAAACACACACACACACACACACACACACGCACGCACGCACACTCACACACACATACACTCACACTCACACACACACACACACACACACACACACACACACACACACACACACACTCACACACACTCACTCACACTCACAACACACACACACACACACACACACACACACACACACACACACACACACACACACACACTCACTCACACACACTCACAAACACACACACACACACACACACACTCACACACACACACACTCACACACACACACACACACAAACACTTTAAAGTCAGATCAAAGTCCTACTGCAAGATTTGTCGACGCATGTTGAATAAACGCATGTTTATTCTTATTTGTATGATACCATTTACTTTTTTTAGTTATTGTCAGGTTGATTGTTTATTCTTACCCGTTTGGTACTTTTTTTAGTTATTTAAAATGTGATGTTTTTGTTATAAATAAATGATTGCTCGGTCTCTTCCTTACAGCATGGTCAGATTTGTCTGCATATTTTGGCATCTTTGTATAGTCTCACCCAACACAAACGGTTTTTAAATCATTCTACAGTTTTAACTTGTGATCAAATCTAAAACTTAATAGGTTAAGGTTTATATATTTCAGATATGTATATGGCTATTGATATTTCATGTAATTGCCATTGTTATACCAACATATGTCACCAGATGTCACCAAAGTATGCCAGATTTTGAGGTTTTGGCTGTCTCGACTTACTCTTACTGGAATTAATATTTTTACTGAAGTAAAAAAATAAAATAATTTTTTTTAATAATTTAATTTTATGTTTATAACATAAAAATAAGAATATTTTAGATGAAAATATGGTACTTTTAGAAGTAAATAAATTCAACAATAAATGCATAAATTGATTGTTTTTTATTTTATCAACGATAGTATGACATTTATTTGAAAAATCTTTGTGGATTTTTTGGGACCTGAGAGTCAAAAGACCAAAGTGCCAGTACTTGGGAACACTGAACACAGTAGTATGGAGGATCTGTTTGGAGATGTTTGTGCTCAGCGTTTTGAGGTCTTCAGTTGGCCTCTGTCTCCTGACGTAGCTGTTGAAAACCTTTGGGAAATCATAGACCTGAATTGTGAGAAGTCATGCAGGCCTTCCAATAAATCTCAACTTTGGGAAGAACTTAAGGAGGATTGGAAAGAAGTTAAGCGTGACACATGCACAAAGTTTAGTGAGTCTAAAATCAAGAGAGAACCAACACAATAATAATCCTTGTAGTCAATGCATGCTTTTTTCCATAAAAAAATATGGACGACGCACATTCACTCTCTTCCAAGTGAAGCTGCCAATGTCCCACTATGGCGCTGACATCTTGGAGCCAAAGCATCAAGGCCCACATTCCCGCAGAATCACTTAGTACGGTTTACTGAAAACTTTAAGCAAAGTAAAGTTGAAGCTACTGAAAATCCTGAAAAAAATCTGTTAGTGACTACATCGCTCAGAGAAGCTGTCAATCATAACGTCACACCCGAGCGTTCAGGAGAGAGCCTCCAGGGCAGTAATTAGCCTATTACTTATTCATTATGATGTTTTTGAATGTAAAAACCACACAAACGTCATAAGTTGACCTCAGACAACAGTATAAAATAAGCCAGTTCATGACCTCTTTAAAACTATAAAAACAGCTTTTTGTCTCTCTGAATTGGGATTTTGGCCAGTTATTTTATATAAATAATTGGCCAAACTCACAATTGCAAGTATAATATAAATGTTTTTTTAAATATCATCCTCTCTGTTTAACTGTACGTTTAATTTTTATTTATTTCCTTGTTCATTAAATTTATACTTTTTATTATTCAAGCAATTAAAAAAACCTATTTGGTTTAGCATCTCAAATGCGGGGGAATAACATAATAAAAAATAATCTCTGTGCTTGGCGAAAGACACTTCAAAGCCACAATATGTAATTTTCACTTATTTAAAACAAAGGCGTGTCTTGATGAATTGATTTGGCGTGTCTTTTATTCTGTCAGACGCCGCTTCCTCTTCTTCCACTCGTGTGTGTGTGTGTGTGTGTGTGTGTGTGTGTGCGGTGTAACAGCGCTGTTTATCATATCACACACATGTGAGTGTGTTAAAGTGATGTTATAATGCGACTCTGTGTGTTGGCTGTTCACACTGCGGTGAGCTAAATCATATCAGGCATGGTAAAACATTGTCCCTGATTAAATAAATAAAAGAACCGTATGAATGAGCAACATTTGTAAATATGAAGTTTATGAAATTAAATGTGTCACTATTAGAAAAAAGTGACGCCCTTGTATCATAATAATGCACAAACCGAAGGTCCTGGAGGCACCCCAGCCCTGCACATTTTGTGCGTCTCCCTCATCTATCAGACCTGATTCAACTCATCAGCTCGTTAGTAGAGACTACAAGAGGTAAATTGGGCGTGTCTGATAAGGGAGACATACAAAATGTGCAGGGCTGGGATGCCTCCAGGACAGGTTTGAAAACCGCTACCATAGAGTGAGCATTCAACACACAAAGCCAGAAAGTTTACACACTTATTTACACACTGGACAATCTTGTTTCTAAGCTTGTCTGGACAGCATTTTTGTTGTGATCCTACTATACACCTGCGATGTTAAATTCAAACAATCAGACTAACTGTGTTGAGCTGGAGAACAATGATTAGTTTCTGTCCATCAATGATCCAAACACTGTCTAATAAAACACATCAGATATTAAAGCGGCTTTGGTGTTTCCATGGTTACTACAAAATAAAATGACCAGCTGTCCTTCAAAGAACACATTTCAAAGACAGCTCGGTCATGCAGGTTTGCGCTGCACAACATCAGAAAGATTAGGCCGTTCCTAACGGAGCATGCAACACAGCTTCTCGTCCAGGCCCTGGTCATGTCTAGGCTTGACTACTGCAGTGCACTTCTGGCTGGACTTCCATCATGTTTGATGCTTGAAATGATTCAGAATGCAGTCTTGTCTTCAACAAACCCAAAAGGGCCCATGTCACACCTCCTTCATCTATTGCCACATGCTACCACTCACTGCTCGCATTAAGTTCAGGGCGCTGACCCTAGCTTACAGGTCCACCACTAGCTCAGCACCCGCATACTTCGACTCGCTCCTACGAGACTACACCCCCACCAAAAGCCTTCGCTCAGCAAAGGAGCGCCGGCTCGTGGTACCACCACAGAGAGGCATAAAATCCCTTTCCAGAACATTTTCATTCACCGTTCCCTGCTGGTGGAACGATCTCCCCACCTCCATCCGGGACGCAGAATCGCTGACAACATTCAAACATTCAGCTGAAAACTCTTCTTCTTATTATTATTATTATTGTTTTACGGCGGATCACAAACCAGCTGAAAACTCATCTCTTCCGCAAGAACTTAAAGGGATAGTTCATCCAAAAATTAAAATGAGCCCTTGATTTACTCCCCCTCAACTCATCCTAGGTGTGTCTGACATTCTTCTTTCAGACGAACACAATCAGAGTTATATTAATAATGTCCTGGCTCTTCCAAGCTTTATAATGGCAGTGAATTGTTGCCTCGTTTATGAAGTCTATAAAAGTGAATCTATCCATCATATAGCTGCTCCACACGGCTCCGTGGGGTTAATAAAGGCCTTCTGAAGCGAAGTGACGCGTTTGTGTAAGAAAAATATCCATCTTTAAAACTTTATAGACTAAAATAATGGATTGCTGTAAGCACCGATTTACGGCGAAAGAGTGACCCCTGACCTTTGAGCCCTGCGCAGAGGAAATATGGATATTTTTCTTACACAAATGAGCCACTTCTCTTCAGAAGGCCTTTATTAACCCCCCTGAGCCGTGTGGAGCAGTTATATGATGGATAGATGCACTTTTATGGACTTCATAAATGAGGCAACATTCACTGCCATTATAAAGCTTGGAAGAGCCAGGACATTATTAATATACCTCTGATTGTGTTTGTCTGAAAGAAGAATGTCGTATACACCTAGGATGGCTTGAGAGGGAGTAAATCTTTGGTTAATTTTCATTTTTGGGTGAACTATCCCTTTAACCTCATCTTAAAAAAGATTTATGTTTATTTTTATAATTTTCCTCTATTCCCTCCCTATTCTAGCTTATGCTACTCTAAGCAATGTCCAAAACTTTTTGTGATTTTTCACCGCTTCATGACGGATCGCTTCCTGTATTCCTCAGTTGTAAGTCGCTTTGGATAAATGTAAATGTAAAACTGGAAATCAAGGGTAATGCATGTATGATGTCATTGATAGGTTAAAATTGCTAATTTCTCTGGATTTAAACATTCTTGGAAACATTTGGGATAGTGTATGTACAAAAGTCAACTATATATATATATATACACACACTCACCTAAAGGATTATTAGGAACACCTGTTCAATTTCTCATTAATGCAATTATCTAATCAACCAATCACATGGCAGTTGCTTCAATGCATTTAGGGGTGTGGTCCTGGTCAAGACAATCTCCTGAACTCCAAACTGAATGTCAGAATGGGAAAGAAAGGTGATTTAAGCAATTTTGAGCGTGGCATGGTTGTTGGTGCCAGACGGGCCGGTCTGAGTATTTCACAATCTGCTCAGTTACTGGGATTTTCACGCACAACCATTTCTAGGGTTTACAAAGAATGGTGTGAAAAGGGAAAAACATCCAGTATGCGGCAGTCCTGCGGGCGAAAATGCCTTGTTGATGCTAGAGGTCAGAGGAGAATGGGCTGACTGATTCAAGCTGATAGAAGAGCAACTTTGACTGAAATAACCACTCGTTACAACCGAGGTATGCAGCAAAGCATTTGTGAAGCCACAACACGCACAACCTTGAGGCGGATGGGCTACAACAGCAGAAGACCCCACCGGGTACCACTCATCTCCACTACAAATAGGAAAAAGAGGCTACAGTTTGCACGAGCTCACCAAAATTGAACAGTTGAAGACTGGAAAAATGTCGCCTGGTCTGATGAGTCTCGATTTCTGTTGAGACATTCAGATGGTAGAGTCAGAATTTGGCGTAAACAGAATGAGAACATGGATCCATCATGCCTTGTTACCACTGTGCAGGCTGGTGGTGGTGGTGTAATGGTGTGGGGGATGTTTTCTTGCCACACTTTAGGCCCCTTAGTGCCAATTGGGCATCGTTTAAATGCCACGCCCTACCTGAGCATTGTTTCTGACCATGTCCATCCCTTTATGACCACCATGTACCCATTCTCTGATGGCTACTTCCAGCAGGATAATGCACCATGTCACAAAGCTCGAATCATTTCAAATTGGTTTCTTGAACATGACAATGAGTTCACTGTACTAAAATGGCCCCCACAGTCACCAGATCTCAACCCAATAGAGCATCTTTGGGATGTGGTGGAACGGAGCTTTCCAGCGCCCTGGATGTGCATCCCACAAATCTCCATCAACTGCAAGATGCTATCCTATCAATATGGGCCAACATTTCTAAAGAATGCTTTCAGCACCTTGTTGAATCAATGCCACGTAGAATTAAGGCAGTTCTGAAGGCGAAAGGGGGTCAAACACAGTATTAGTATGGTGTTCCTAATAATCCTTTAGGTGAGTGTATGTGTGTGTGTGTGTGTATATATATATATATATATATATATATATATATATATATATATATATATATATATATATATATATATATATATATATATATATGGAAACACACCAACCATCTTCATTGACTTTGTATTGCGTGAAGCGTCCTCCTTGTCATTTCTGACTTATAACAAAAAACAGAACAATGTCTAAAAGCTGCTGTGTGACAGGGTGAACAGAAAAACACAGAACCAAAAACAATTACGTTTTTATAAGCTGTTGACTGTTGTCTCTACAGAGTGAGCATTCAATACACTAATACAAAAAGCCTGAAAATTTACAGACTGATTTACACACTTGGACAGTCTTGTTTCTAAGCTTGTCTGGACAGCTGTTCTAGTGGTTTTGGGATATTTTAATCCAAAAATCTTACAGATTATCCCTTTAAGTGATGAATATTCATTAGCCAAGCCAAGCCCCGCCTCTCCGAACGAGCCAATGGGCGCAGAGGTTTGATGTCATCTCGAGGAAGTGCTCGTGAATGACAGCTGAAGAGAGACTGTTGAACCCGTTTAGCCCTTTATCCTCCCCGAAACACACAGCGATGGAAGCGCTCATATTCTTCATTCAGAGTCACCGGGGATAGCGCCTGCTGTGTCCTATAGTGGGCTAAACATCAGCTGTTGTGCTTGTTTTCGGAAAGGATCTGGGTCGAGCCTGTGTGAGGTACAGTAACTGTTACTCAACCAGCACATTAGCGGCTAACTCATTAATCCTGTGTTTAAATGCTTGTATTTCCTAACTGTTTTGTCAAACTGAACCGTTTATAACGATAGAGTATTGTGGCTCGTGCACGATTGTGCCTATCTTAGGTGTGTGTGTTGTTTCTGAGTAGAATCACGACAAAAATGCTGTCCAGACAAGCTTAGAAACAAGACTGTCCAGTGTGTAAATCAGAAGTTTCAGGCTGTGTGTGTTGGTGTATTGAATGCTCACTCTGTAGACCTTCGGTTTGTGCATTATTATGATACAAGGGCGTCACTTTTTTCCAATAGTACATTTAATTTCATAAACTTCATATTTACAAATGTTGCAAATTCATGCCATTCTTTGTTTATTTAATCAGGGACAATGCATAGTTAAAATGTGCCTATTTTCATCAGTAAAAAAAAAAAAATGCTTACAATTTTTTTTTTTTTTTTTAATTTATTTATTTATTTTTGAGAAACCACAATGTCTTATGAGATCTTTTAGTTCTGTCGGGGTCTGTTCCAGTCATGGGTTCAGACAGCTCTTGTGCATCTCCCTGTCATTCGATTGTATGTGGGTGGGCCAAAACTGAAATCAAAATATTGCAGTATTTATTTTAAATGATTTCTCCGTGCACGTCATCATTACTGTTTTAAAGGTGCCCTAGAATGAAAAATTGAATAAACCTCTGCATAGTTGAATAACAAGAGTTCAGTACATGGACATCACATACAGTGAGTCTCAAACACCATTGCTTCCTCCTTCGTATGTAAATCTTGTGCGTGAAAAACCCCACGGAAAAATAGGCGAATCTCAACATAACACAGACTGTGACACAACAGTCGGGATCATTAATATGTACGCCCCCAACATTTGCATATGCCATCACATGTTCAAGGTCGGGCGGAACTGCACAGCCGAATCATCGCAAGTTCTGCCGGTATTGTGAAGAAACAAGCGTCAAGCGAGGATAGCGAAAATGGCAGATCATGGAAATAAATGTTCTGTTCCAGGCTATGCAGGGGATGTGAGGACTTTTCATACCCTTCCCAGAGAACAGATCTGTCAACAGGCATGGTTGATGTTTATCTGTAACCGGATACCGCAACAATTTAATTCAAAGTTGTTCGTTTGCTCGGCCCATTTCACCACGGACAGTTTTTCTAACCTGGGTCTATATCAAACAGGCTTCGCTCAGCATATGATACTGGAGAAGCGGCAATTCAAACTATATTCCCGCAAGCAGTAAGTAGTGATTTTATCCACTTCAGTACTTTGCTGTACTGTACAAACATCATATTTACGCGCTACCCAGATCGCTGTTTAGAGTTCGTGATTCAAAGTGAAGAAGCTATCGTTGTAAAATCATACGGTGACGCATTACAATAATTCAAATGTTTTTACAATGCTAAAAGCAAAGTTGTGTTCACCCTGAAATGAGAATAAAGCCATCGTTTACTCACCGTGCTGTTGTTCTAATGCCCTATGACCTTTTTCGGACCTAAAAAGCAGAAAATTAAAACAAATTTAAAAACTAATTTGAATAGCGACCAGGCTAAAACGTTACAAAAATGATACAATGATACAGTGAGACGCGCGCCATATATGGAAAGTGTTCAGGAGGCATACTACAAGGCTTTGTTATTCAGCCAATCAGAGCAGAACTCATTAATATTCATGACCCTTCCAACTAAGGCAAAAACAGACCATTTCATTCTAGGGACAATTTCTAGGGTTGTAAATTGACCTGTACAATTGTAACCCTTAAATAAGCCACATACCTTTTATATGTAGTTATCAGAGAACAATTTAAAATATTGTTCCAACTCATTCTAGGCACCTTTAAGTTAATGTTCCTTATAATCTTGAATCAGAATAACTTCCCCTCCCTCTTGCATCTCTTCTCCTACATTTGTTCTTGTTTGTGAAGCAGTTTCACTCACATACAGGGAAGAAAAGACTAGTGCAGCTTCTGTTTGATGTATTTAGCAGTGACATTGTCATGCTTTTTGTTTTTGTTTTTTCATATTTACAATAAAATAAGCAAATTTCCTGCACAAAATATAATAGCATTGTAATATAACAATGTAATATGTAACGATAAACTTTACAGTGGCTAGAAGTATAGAGTTAAAAACCTTGCTGTATTTAATTAAGAGAAGGTACAATCCGCTGCTTGTCCATTTGCAAGCAGCAGAAAGATGCCTTTTATGCGACGCACATACAGGAAACCCAAGTGTCGTTTACTCAGCTGCACATAATAGCACCAATTTAATAGAAAACACAATATATTGTTTTCTATCATGCGCCGTGCATGCTTGTGATGAATAATAATAATAATAATAATAATAATTAGTTACATTTATATAGCGCTTTTCTGGGCACTCAAAGCGCTTTACATGGAAGGGGGGAAGCTCCTCAACCACCACTGATGTGCAGCACCACCTGGATGTTGCGACGGCAGCCATATTGTGCCAGAACGCCCACCACACAGCAGCTGATTGGTGGAGAGGAGGCCGAGTGATGAAGCCAATCAGGACAGGGGGAGGATTAGGAGGCCATGATGGACAGAGGCCAATGGGCAAATTGGGCCAGGATGCCGGGGTCACACCCCTACTCTTTTTCCGAAGGACATCCTGGGATTTTTAATGACCACAGAGAGTCAGGACCTCAGTTTAACGTCTCATCCGAAGGACAGTGCTTGTTACAGTATAGTGTCCCCATCACTAAACTGGGGCGTTAGGACCCACACAGACCACAGGGTGAGCACCCTCACTAACACCTCTTCCAGCAGCAATCTGGTTTTCCCAGGAGGTCTCCCATCCAGGTCCTGACCAGGCTCAGCCCTGCTTAGCTTCAGTGGGAAACCAGTTTTGGGCTACAGAGTGATATGACTGCTGGGCGAGATAAAGAAAGAAAGAAAGAAAGAAAGAAAGAAAGAAAGAAAGAAAGAAAGAAAGAAAGAAAGAAAGAAAGAAAGAAAGAAAGAAAGAAAGAAAGAAAGAAAGAAAGAAAGAAAGAAAGAAAGAAAGAAAGAAAGAAAGAAAGAAAGAAAGAAAGAAAGAAAGAAAGAAATGGAAAGATAAATGCAAGTGCACCAGGGTTCGATAGAATAACAACACAGGGTTTCCACGAGTCTTAAAAGTCTTCCACAATTTAAGGCAGAAATTTAAATCGGAGCAGAAAGTCTTAAATTCAGTATCATGGCATTAAATTATGATTTCTGTGGAGAAAACATGGACAGAATTTCAAAATCCATTCCTAAAAATGGAATTTACTGTATAATACAGAATGACACGGAATTTGTCTCATTTTGTTTGAATAAATCAAGGAGGTGAGGACACTTAAAGGGACAGTCCGTCCTGTCATTTACTCGCCCTAATGTCATTCCAAACCCGCCAGACTTTCCATCATGGAGGAATCGAGTCTCTTCAGAACATCTGGAATAATCCGCTTGATCCGTATGGATTCGTTTTCCGATCTCTTTATGAACTTTCTGAAGCGTCAGTGGAAGTTGCTTAGACTGTCAATGGAGGGACAGAAATCAATGCATTTACTTGACATGCAGAATGAAGAAATTCACAAAGTGAAGTGAGTTTATGCTTAAAACAAGAACAGATATCTGCCATTGGGTATGAACATTACTTCTATTTGAATAAGGTTGATTTTTATGAATACATTGGCAGATATTCTTGTTTTAATCATAAAATCACTTTCACAAGATTTGCCAAGATTTCTTTTCTCAAACTTTCAGCTATTTTTCATCAAATGAATTAAAGAGTTATGGAGATCTGTTGGATATTGTGTCACTAATTCAACTCATCGTGTGCTTAGACATTTACATTTAGAGAACGTATTGACGTGTTCTGTTCCCGTCAATTTATTCCTACAATTTTCTTTAATTGGTCTTAAATTTACCTTCATGAAGCCTGCAGAAACCCGACAGCAAACGTGGCCAGTGTGAAAGCATCCTTAATTAAAATACCACAATGAGAGCACCTATTTGACCTCGAGGTTGCCTATAGACAGTTTCAACATGCTTGCAGGTATTCAGAACATTTCAAGAAGTGGAACATTGTTGCTCTCTGTTAAGTGTTTGGGGGGTTTTTTGAATGCGGCTTGTTGCATGTTAGTGTGTGTAGGTCTGGGAGAAACTTGCCAGACTGTGTATCCAGTGTATTGGTGGACTGACACTCATATTTTGCTTTTTTGTCCAACTTTGGCATCCAGATGGAGAATTCTGGAGAGTCTAAATGGACACTTAAGTCAGATGCGAGCTCAGAGCCTTTTCCCTACTGTTGCCCAGCCTGTGATAACAGTGAGGAGCCTTTCCGTGGAAAAGTGTTCCGGAACAGAACTAAAGCCAGGAGTATGTCTATGCCATCAGCACCTTGCTCTGCTAAGTTCAGGTAAAACAAGACTGTCTGTCAGGGTAAAGACATAAAGGGGACCTACTGTATTATTCCTCTTTTCACAAGATGTACTATAAGTCTTATGTGTCCCCAGAATGTGTCTGTGAACTTTCAGCTCAAAATACCCCACAAATAATTTATTATAGCTTGTCAATTTGCCCCTATTTGGCAAAGACACTGTGTGTGTGTGTGTGTGTGTGTGTGTGTGTGTGTGTGTGTGTGTGTGTGTGTCCCTTTAAATGCAAATGAGCTGCAGCTTTACAGTATTAAACATGAAAACAGTGTCTTCTATTACAAACCCGATTCCAAAAAAGTTGGGACACTGTACAAATTGTGAATAAAAAAGGAATGCAATAATTTACAAATCTCATAAACGTATATTTTATTCACAATAGAATATAGATAACATATCAAATGTTGAAAGTGAGACATTTTGAAATGTCATGCCAAATATTGGCTCATTTTGGATTTCATGAGAGCTACACATTCCAAAAAAGTTGGGACAGGGAGCAATAAGAGGCCGAAAAAGTTAAATGTGCATATAAGGAACAGCTGGAGGACCAATCTGCAACTTATTAGGTCAATTGGCAACATGATTGGGTATAAAAGAGCCTCTCAGAGTGGCAGTGTCTCTCAGAAGTCAAGATGGGCAGAGGATCACCAATTCCCCAATGCTGCGGCCAAAAATACTGGAGCAATATCAGAAAGGAGTTTCTCAGAGAAACACTGCAAAGAGTTTGAAGTTCTCATCATCTACAGTGCATAATATCATCCAAAGATTCAGAGAATCTGGAACAATCTCTGTGCGTAAGGGTCAAGGCCGAAAACCATACTGGATGCCCGTGATCTCCGGCCCTTAGACGGCACTGCATCACATACAGGAATGCTACTGTAATGGGAATCACAACATGGGCTCAGGAATACTTCCAGAAAACATTGTCATGAACACAATCCACCGTGCCATTCGCCGCTGCCGGCTAAAAACTCTACAGGTCAAAAAGAAGCCATATCTAAACATGATCCAGAAGCGCAGGCGTTTTCTCTGGGCCAAGGCTCATTTAAAATGGACTGTGGCAAAGTGGAAAACTGTTCTGTGGTCAGACCAATCAACATTTGAAGTTCTTTTTTGGAAAACTGGGACGCCATGTCATCCGGACTAAAGAGGACAAGGACAACCCAAGTTGTTGTCAGCGCTCAGTTCAGAAGCCTGCATCTCTGATGGGATGGGTTTCATGAGTGCGTGTGGCATGGGCAGCTTACACATCTGGAAAGGCTCCATCAATGCTGAAAGGGATATCCAAGTTCTAGAACAACATCTGCTCCCATCCAGACGTCGTCTCTTTCAGGGAAGACCTTGCATTTTCCAACATGACAATGCCAGAGCACATACTGCATCGATTACAACATCATGGCTGCGTAGAAGAAGGATCCGGGTACTGAAATGGCCAGCCTGCAGTCCAGATCTTTCACCATAGAAAACATTTGAGCATCATAAAGAGGAAGATGCCACAAAGAAGACCTAAGACAGTTGAGCAACTAGAAGCCTGTATTAGACAAGAATGGGACAACATTCCTATTCCTAAACTTGAGCAACTTGTCTCCTCAGTCCCCAGACGTTTGCAGACTGTTAGAAAAAGAAGAGGGGACGCCACACAGTGGGAAACATGGCCTTGTCCCAACTTTTTTGAGATGTGTTGATGCCATGAAATTTAAAATCAACTTATTTTTCCCTTAAAATGATACATTTTCTCAGTTTCAACATTTGATATGTCATCTATGTTGTATTCTGAGTAAAATATTGAAATTTGAAACTTCCACATCATTGCATTCTGTTTTTATTCACAATTTGTACAGTCACAACTTTTTTGGAATCGGGTTTGTAGTTTGAAGGTGTTCAAACAGAGCCAGAGCAAACTTTTCCAGAAAGTTTGATTTGGCAAGCTGTTTCGAACGCCAGAAACAGGACTTCGTGTTGCCCTAAATTTGGCAAACTAATTCGTTTTATGATTTTCGCTAATATATTGGGGCCTTTAGATACAAAGTGTCTTAGTGTTTTAGTCCTGTTTTATTGGAAAAGAAACAAGGTCCTGAACTGATTTAACGGCATGTTACTTTAGGCCAAATTTAGGACATGTTAGACTGATAGATGATTCCAGTCTTGGATGCTGTTTGATGTACTACAGTATACAGCTTTCCAAAACACACACACTTATAGATATGACCGTGTATTACGGTGTATTACTTCATCACTGTCAGTTTCTCTCAGTAGTAATTTCCTTATAAGAAGCTGATCTATAATAGCCTGATGTCCCTAATTTTATATAGTTTGATCTACACATGAAACACATGATTGCCTTATCTTACCACATAGTTTACACAACTGCATCAGTCTTTCCACACTTGCAACACTTCTGCTTTACAAAATGTTGTACTAGTTCTGTACTGTGATATTGAATGTCATGTGGGTAAAGGGGAAGAGTGTGTGTTTTTTTTTATTTATTTTTTTTTTACTTTCCCACACCCTATACCATATGTACCACTGCAGTCTTCCATCAGATTAATGCACCATTTTTAAAGTTCAATGCATTACTAGTATACAGTGCTGCATGAAAGTATGTGAACCCCTTATAGAATCTGAAAATGTTAAAAATTTAACCAAATAAGAGGATCATACAAAACGCATGTTATTCTTTATTTAGTGCTGTCCTGAATAAGATCATGTACATAAAAGATGTTTACATATAATCCACAAGACAGAAAAAACAATAGCTGAATTTCTAAAAATGACCCTGTTCAAAAGTTTGTGAACCCTTGATTGTTAATACTGTGTGTCGGTCCCTGGATGATCCATGGCTGTTTTTATGTTTTGTGATGGTTGTTCTTAAGTGTCTTTTTGTCCTGATCTTCAGAAAAATCCTTGGAAAAAAAAAAAAGTCTTGTGGACTATATGTAAACATGTTTTATGTAAAATATCTTATTCAGGACAGTACTAAATAAAAAAAAATAACAAAACATTTTATCCGATTGTTCTTATTTTGTTAAAATTATTCACATTTTCACAGATTCTGCAAGGGGTTCACAAACTTTCAAGCAGCACTGTATATTGGCCAATATATGGACACCAAATGATTATCAGTATCACTTGGACACTGTACATTTTTTTTTCTTGTAATTTTAATGGTAATGGACTGTAAAAATGCAACGGGATTTTTTAAAAATTGGTTAACGGTATGTTACCTTACTATATACGGTGAAAAACTGTAATAGATCTCACAGGACATTTCATGTAATTTTACAGTAAAATACTATGTACAGATTTTGGAATTTTTTTTGGAGTATTTTGGAAGTATTTTACGGCATTGAACTTAAAAAAAAAAGTAAAAAATCAAAAAAACTGCCAGCTGTGGTTGAAGTACTTTACCGTAAAAAAATGGTAGTAACGTTTACGTTTTATGGCATTGAACTTAAATTTACGGTAAAAAGTGTCAGCTGTAGTTGAAGTACTTTACCGTAAAAAAATGATAGTAATATTTTAGGTTTTACAGCACTGAGCTAATGTTTACAGTAAAAACTGGCAGCTGTAGTTGAAGTACTTCACCGTAAAAAAATGGTAGTAATGTTTACGTTTTATGGCATTGAACTTAAATTTACAGTAAAAAAGTGTCAGCTGTAGTTGAAGTACTTTACTGTAAAAAAAAAAATTATGGTAATATTTTAGGTTTTACAGCACTGAGCTAATGTTTACAGTAAAAAACTGCCAGCTGTAGTTGAAGTACTTCACCGTAAAAAAAAACGATGGTAATATTTTAGGTTTTACAGCACTGAGCTAATGTTTACAGTAAAAAACTGGCAGCTGTAGTTGAAGTACTTCACCGTAAAAAAAATGGTAGTAATGTTTACGTTTTATGGCATTGAACTTAAATTTACAGTAAAAAGTGTCAGCTGTAGTTGAAGTACTTTTACTGTAAAAAAAAATGATGGTAATATTTTAGGTTTTACAGCACTGAGCTAATGTTTACAGTAAAAACTGCCAGCTGTAGTTGAAGTACTTTACCGTAAAAAAATGGTAGTAATGTTTACGTTTTATGGCATTGAACTTAAATTTACAGTAAAAAGTGTCAGCTGTAGTTGAAGTACTTTACCGTAAAAAAAAAATGATAGTAATATTTTAGGTTTTACAGCACTGAGCTAATGTTTACAGTAAAAAACTGGCAGCTGTAGTTGAAGTACTTCACCGTAAAAAAAAACGATGGTAATATTTTAGGTTTTACAGCACTGAGCTAATGTTTACAGTAAAAACTGGCAGCTGTAGTTGAAGTACTTTACCGTAAAAAAAATGATGGTAATATTTTAGGTTTTATGGCATTGAACTTAAATTTACAGTAAAAAGTGTCAGCTGTAGTTGAAGTACTTTACCGTAAAAAAACGATGGTAATATTTTAGGTTTTACAGCACTGAGCTAATGTTTACAGTAAAAACTGCCAGCTGTGGTTGAAGTACTTTACCGTAAAAAAAATGGTAGTAATGTTTACGTTTTATGGCATTGAACTTAAATTTACAGTAAAAAAGTGTCAGCTGTAGTTGAAGTACTTTACCGTAAAAAAAAATGATAGTAATATTTTAGGTTTTACAGCACTGAGCTAATGTTTACAGTAAAAAACTGCCAGCTGTAGTTGAAGTACTTTACCGTAAAAAAAAAATGATAGTAATATTTTAGGTTTTACAGCACTGAGCTAATGTTTACAGTAAAAAACTGCCAGCTGTAGTTGAAGTACTTTACCGTAAAAAAAATGATGGTAATATTTTAGGTTTTACAGCACTGAGCTAATGTTTACAGTAAAAAACTGCCAGCTGTGGTTGAAGTACTTTACCGTAAAAAAAATGGTAGTAATGTTTACGTTTATGGCATTGAACTTAAATTTACAGTAAAAAGTGTCAGCTGTAGTTGAAGTACTTTACCGTAAAAAAATGATAGTAATATTTTAGGTTTTACAGCACTGAGCTAATGTTTACAGTAAAAAACTGCCAGCTGTAGTTGAAGTACTTTACCGTAAAAAAAAAATTATGGTAATATTTTAGGTTTTACAGCACTGAGCTAATGTTTACAGTAAAAAACTGCCAGCTGTGGTTGAAGTACTTTACCGTAAAAAAAAAATGGTAGTAATGTTTACGTTTTATGGCATTGAACTTAAATTTACAGTAAAAAAGTGGCAGCTGTAGTTGAAGTACTTTACCATAAATAAATAAAAAGGTATTACATACCAATGTGTTATTTATTTCATACATGTACAGAAGTTATCGTTGAGAATTAATAGAGGTTTGGATGTTTTATTAAAAATAATAAAGTTTGAACTTAGTTTTCTAAGTCTTTTCTAACATTAGTTTTCTCTGGCAGCTGTAATGGTGTGTTTAGAAAGCACATGGTAAGAGAAAATGTGATCAGGTGATGTTGGCTATGTAATCACGGATCTCATATAGAGTCTAATATTTGATTATATGTTTAGTAAGTTTCATATTGTTGAGTATGAGAGCCAGCAGTGACAAACAGATAATCTGAAGAAAATATGATGTATACAAAAACGTTTTGAACTGCATCATCATTTAGACAAACAATGCATGCTGGGAGCGAGTTTTGATCGGTGGCTCCCATCATGCACTTTTTTTATCGTCACCATTGTTGAGATTCATACGCTTCATTCTTGATATCTCTGTGTCTGAAAGATACAGTAGCTTAACTTTATTTGCGCACAGTGTTTTTTTTTTTTATTCTTCAGATTATCACAATGCTGTTAGATCTCATGTAAAATGAATGACCTTTATAACCAAATATAATACTCTGAGATCAGCGAATCAGGCCACTACAAGATGACTAAGTCATCATCATCATTACATAACCAATATCACCTGATTCATGTTCTCTTGGCTTTTCTTGCCATAATGAATGTGCTTTATAAACCGCTACAGCAGCCAGAGAAAAACTAATGTTAAAACGTCAAGGGTCAAGAGCCCAACTAAAGCAAACACTGATCACCATAATGGTGACATTAATTGTTATCTTCAGTAAAACGTCAACATCTAAACCTCTGTTAATTATCAATAAGAACTTCTGTAGATGTATGACAGAAAAAGGAGAGCTCTTGAGAGATTTAATGTCTTCTTTTATCTTCAGTTGATTTCGTCTAAAGCTGTGACTGAAGTCAGTTGTAGTTCATGTGTTTCTGCTCGTCTCTTCTATTTTTTTCTGTTTATGTTGTTCCTCTAAAATTGACATTCCCTGTGTGACACTTTTTTTGTATAGTTACGTTTCTTGTATCTTGTTATCTGTTAGGTACATTTGGGGTTTATGTTACATGTTGTTTAATGAATGTTTATTGCATTATTTTAGAGTCATGTGCGTCACCATGATGGGGTTTTGTATTTGTATTACCCTCTGCACATTCTTTATATGAATATGTGCGTCAGCTTGTGAAAAACTAATTGTGAACTTTGAATCATCATGTGGTTTTCTTTTTTACCACCTGTATTATTATGGTTGTTATCAGTATATTCTAAAGGTATAAATAGGGGTGTAACGTTATTCAAACCGAACCGAAAAACCGCGATACACCACCCACGGTTCACCGTGGGTGGTGTATGGCGGTTTTTTCCATCGCGAAGAGTATCGCGGGTCAAACCGTGGGTGGTGTATGGTGGTTTTTTGTTCCACGTGAGAGTATCGCGGGTCAAACCGTGGGTGGTGTATGACGTTTTTTTGTTCCAGGTGAGAGTATCGCGGGTCAAACCGTGGGTGGTGTATGGCGTTTTTTTGTTCCACGTGAGAGTATCGCGGGTTGAACCGTGGGTGGTGTATGGTGTTTTTTTGTTCCACGTGAGAGTATCGCGGGTCGAACCGTGGGTGGTGTATGGCGTTTTTTTGTTCCACGTGAGAGCATCGCGGGTCAAACCGTGGGTGGTGTATGGTGGTTTTTTTGTTCCATGTAAGAGTATCGCGGGTCGAACCGTGGGTGGTGTATGGCGGTTTTTTTGTTCCATGTAAGAGTATTGCGGGTCAAACCGTGGGTGGTGTATGGTGGTTTTTTGTTCCATGTGAGAGTATCGCGGGTTGAACCGTGGGTGGTGTATGGCGGTTTTTTGTTCCACGTGAGAGTATCGCGGGTTGAACCGTGGGTGGTGTATGGTGGTTTTTTGTTCCACGTGAGAGTATCGCGGGTCGAACCGTGGGTGGTGTATGGCGGTTTTTCGGTTCCACGTGAGAGCATCGCGGGTCGAACCGTGGGTGGTTTTCGGTTCCACGTGAGAGCATCGCGGGTCGAACCGTGGGTGGTTTTCGGTTCCACGTGAGAGCATCGCGGGTCGAACCGTGGGTGGTTTTCGGTTCCACATGAGAGTATCGTGGGTCGAACCGTGGGTGGTGTATGGCGGTTTTTCGGTTCCACGTGAGAGTATCGCGGGTCGAACCGTGGGTGGTGTATGGCGGTTTTTCGGTTCCACGTGAGAGTATCGCGGGTTGAACCGTGGGTGGTTTTCGGTTCCACGTGAGAGTATCGTGGGTCGAACTGTGGGTGGTTTTTGGTTCCACGTGAGAGTATCGCGGGTCGAACCGTGGGTGGTCTATGGTGGTTTTTCGGTTCCACGCGAGAGTGTTGCGGGTCGAACCGTGGGTGGTGTATCGCGGTTTTTCGGTTCCACGTGAGAGTATCGCGGGTTGAACCGTGGGTGGGTTATGGCGTTTTTTCGGTTTGATTTGAATATCGTTACACCCCTAGTGATTAAACATCTAAAATTATCTTTATTTGTATGTTTTCTGAGAGGTATACCTTCTTAAATCTTTCCTCTGTTTTAATAACCCATGAAAAACTGCTGTTTGTCTCTGCTCGCGCAACGACTGGTGCTTCCCCTCAGCACAAGTTTGGTATCGTTGTAAAGTGCAGTACTTCAACTTTGTGAATAGTCATAGCGAATTCTTGATGGCATGAGTCTGAATCAGTTTTGAGTCACTTATTATTTGTATTTGGGAACGCAACATGCACCAACCATCTTCCCAAATTCACAACGAGATAAATCTGTTAATTATAAATTAGCGTTATGGTCTTCCTGTGGTTTCCCACCTAAATAAAAACTCAATGGTTTAACATTTGAAAGCAAAGAAATTAAGACAACCATAAATGTTAGTATTGTAATTTTACTATTGTTCTGTAAAATAAAATGAGATGTTGACATAGTCCGCTTATATGTATCCATTTACATGCATGTGCTCACTGCATTGTTTTTCTAGAGCCACCAATTTGTGGTGCCATAGTGCGTCATCGCTGCATATTATATATTATATACTTAATATTAGAGGTCAGTCTAATTGCCATCTCTCTGTTGTTTTAAAGGAGAACACAGTCTCTTCATGGACCAAGCCCTGTCACCACATTCGGGCCCAAAGCCTGCATGCTGAAGAACCCTAAAGCTGTCATGTGAGTCATTTTACTACGGTTGCCTTTTACAACAGATGCCGAGGTTAAATAATTGTGAAGCACCAATGCAATGATCTCACACAATATCACTAATGCTTTCATCATAACGAGCCAAGTGTGAATAAGAGATTCATTGTGAAGTGTAAACTGCATCATTGATTATAATGGGGGTTTTGGCGAGAGCTCGTCTGAACTGAAGTGCTCATTTCTACTAAGAGCAACAAGTTGACGGTTTAGTCACTGGCTTGATTTATCCCTGGTTTCACAGACACAAGGCTTAAGCTAGTTCCAGACTAACATGCGTGTTTGAGATGGTTTAACTGAAAGCAACATACACCCATCAGGCATAACTTTATGACCACCTTCCTAATATTGTGTTGGTCTCCATTTTGCTGCCAAAACAGCCCTGACCCGTCGAGGTATGGACTCCACTAGACCCCTGAAGGTGTGCTGTGGTATCTGGCACCAAGATGTTAGCAGTAGATCCTTTAAGTCCTGCAAATTGCGAGGTGGGACCTCCATGGATCGGACTTGTTTGTTCAGCACATCCCACAGAAGCTCGATTGGATTGAGATCTGGGGAATTTGGAGGCCAAATCAACACCTCAAACTCGTTGTTGTGCTCCTCAAACCATTCGTGAAGCATTTGTGCTTTGTGGCAGGAGCATTATCCTGCTGGAAGAGCCACAGCCACCAGGGAATACCGTTTCCATGAAAGGTCTGCAACAATGCTTAGGTAGGTGGTACGTGTCAAAGTAACATCTACATGGATGGCAGGACCCAAGGTTTCCCAGCAGAACATTGCCCAAAGCATCACAAAAAGAAAACATGATTCATCAGACCAGGCCACCTTCTTCCATTGCTCCGTGGTCCAGTTCTGATACTCACGTGCCACTGTTGGTGCTTTCGGCGGTGGACAGGGGTCAGCATGGGCACCCTGACTGGTCAGTGGCTATGCCGCCACATACGCAACAAACTGAGATGCTCTGTGTATTCTGACACCTTTCTGTCAGAACCAGCATTAACTTCTTGACCCTGCGGCCGGTTCACCACTGTTCCTTCCTTGGAGCACTTTTGATAGATCCTGACCACTGCAGACCGGGAACACCCCACAAGAGCTGCAGTTTTGGAGATGCTCTGACCCAGTCGTCTAGCCATCAAAATTTGTCCCTTGTCAAACTCGCTCAAATCCTTACGTTTGCCCATTTTTCCTGCTTCTAACACATCAACTTTGAGGACAAAATGTTCACTTGCTGCCTAATATATCCCACCCACTAACAGGAGCCGTGATGAAGAGATCATCAGTGTTATTCACTTCACCTGTCAGTGGTCATAATGTTTTGCCTGATTGGTGTATGCACACCAGTAATGTTTAGGGCATGTTTATAAAAGCTACTTAAATGTCCTAATTTAACTAAGGCCTAATCCTGACATAATCTATCTAAGCCTAGTCTGTGAAACCAGGTCATTGTGATGCTTCAACAGCATTAAATGATGATGTGACCAAGAGTGTCTGACTGTGCATGAGTCTTTGCTTATCAAAAATCACTTTAGCGTTAACATTGTTTCTTACATGTTGCGGCATTACTATCAGGACCATCTTGTCTGTTGGCAAAGCCTGTGCCAGATTGTGACTGGTTTACCAAAGAATCCACAGTGAAATGAACAGAACAAATATACTGAGACATTTATATAAGTTGCGGTTTAATTTTCAACTTTCTAATTCCTTAGGATCCTTTAATGTCATTGTAATGGCAGTGATTTAGATTGAGTAACTCTCCTGCCGGTCCTTGTTAACACACTTATAATGCGATGATGTAGCTGTTACTCACTCTGTTACTATGTAGGCTGATCTTTATTACGTTATTAAAAGACAAGGAAGTACAAAACAAGTCGGCTTGGTTTCAATAAAAGCTCTTGTTAGACTTACAAGGAAGTCCATTTTTATAGTTTGTTTTGTGCGTTTTACAGCACAATGACCAGTTGCATGTCGAAAGATCAAGGAAAATTTGATTTCTCAACATGTTTAGTTATTCTTTCATCACCCAGTGAACTCAAATGTCAAATGTAACGCTTGTTTGACTTTTTTTGTGCATTCAGGCATATACAAGATCCAGCGAGTCAGAGGTTAACATGGAACAAGCCACCCAAAAGTGTCCTTATTATAAAGAAAATCAGAGACGCCAGTCTGCTACAGCCTTTCAAAGAACTCTGCGTTTTTCTGACACAGGTGAGAATACAGAATAAAAGAAGAAATGCAGATGTGGCCGTTGAGAATGTGCATCAAAGGGAAAAGGATTGTGCAATGGAAAGCAGTGCCGATGATCTGTTCGGCCAGTGAATCTGTAAACCTCTCTCAGAACTGTGTTGCATCAAACGGCGAGCACATTAAACATGAGCAAACTATATTCAAGCTCATTACGTGTGTATGCTGTACAAATGGCAATTGAAATATCCGTCATTAATAGCATTTTCATGTTTGTCATGTGTCGTTAGCTGGGTTTCCATCCAAATGTGAAGCAAATCAAAGAATAAAATGTGAATTAGGTGCGTTTCCATCAAGTTGTTGGAGCGGAGGACGTTGGTATTGGTAACCTAGTAACCAACAATTAAATAAAACTTCCTCAACTTAACCTTAACGTGAAAAATGCTTAACATGGCTTAAGAAAGTGGTTTAATTACACGTTAAGCATTTTCCTCCCATAGAAAACCAAGAAAACGCTTATAATGAGGCTTAATGGACTAACAGTTATAAAAAAGACAAAATACATTATACATTATTATTAAAACACATGCAGGTTTAGTGATTTCCAAAAAACAAATCTGTACTCACACTTAAGCCCTATTCGGACGGTAATTGTTTGTCATGTGGACGTCCGTAAAAAAACATTTGCATGCCACCTCAATGTTAAGACTTGTGCATTCGGATGCTGTGCTCCAGGCAGGTTTTTGAGCCCGTAAGCTACGACTTCAAACCACGACTCACGACTTTGTAGCGTTCCAGACAAAGTCACGCCAAACTGCCTGAGCGCAAGGAATTGTGGTAGCTAGATGTAAACTAGGGATGTCAAAAGTACCGGTACTTTGGTACCAAGTCGGTACTGAAATTTAAAAAATGTGACGATGTGACGTTTAAACAGCCTTTAAATGTTTATGTATTATTTACTTATAATGATTATCATCATAAATGATAAACTCATTGAATTTAATTTTTAAAAAAAATTAAATTTTTTAACAAAATAAAAATAAAAACCTTTTGCTGTGGTACCGAAATTGGTACCGAGTACCGTAATATTTTGATGGTATTGGAACCGACTACTGGAATTTTGGTACCGTGACATCCCTAATGTAAACAAAGCATGGCAGACCGTACGGGCCCTATGCTCATTTACAGTCATTTCTATCGCCAAAGGTGCTTACTCCGTGCTTATACATCGTTTCAGACACATAACATTGTAATACATAATCGTGTGTATTATTTATCAGTATTATATTATTATTAATTTGATTCCAATGTTATATTGTCCTAAAGTCTTTCTCATCGTGTACGACTTCCATAAACACCGCATCCGTAGGGGCTGCCATTGTTGTTTAGCGGGATATGTGACGTCAGAGCTCGTAACTGTGGGTACATCGATCGATCTAGTACGAGTTCACGGGTGGGAAGTCACGGGTTTGACTGCCGTTCCAGTGCACTTTCACGGTTAGAAGGTTGGGAAAACACGGGTTACGGGTTGCCTGGAACGCGGCATAAGTTAATACAGCCTTTCGTTTACATGAGGTGAACATAATGCTGCTAATTTAACATGTATAACATTTCAGATATTTCAGAATCGATACGTAGTGAAAAAACTATATTTTTGACAACACTACATTGCACTTAGTTTATTATTTCAGATGCCATTTTAAAACTACAACTAATAACTGTATATATTATATCTATAAAATTCTACCTGCCAAAGTGGCAAGTAGGAGTGACTACGATACACACCACTGCTAAAATACACGCATTTGGCAGGTTGGCCAGTGTTAATGTCAAGCTCAGGTTAGTAGAATATCTAAAGTGGGCCATTGGAATAAAGTGTAACCAGATTTTTACCCCCAATTAAAAACGTAATAATTTGTTACCTTTTATATTGCGCTTTTCTGGGCACTCAAAGCGCTTTACATGGAAGGGGGGAAGCTCCTCAACCACCACCAATGTGCAGCACCACCTGGATGATGCGACGGCAGCCATATTGTGCCAGAACGCCCACCACACAGCAGCTGATTGGTGGAGAGGAGGCCGAGTGATGAAGCCAATCAGGACAGGGGGAGGATTAGGAGGCCATGATGGACAGAGGCCAATGGGCAAATTTGGCCAGGATGCCGGGGTCACACCCCTACTCTTTTTCCGAAAGACATCCTGGGATTTTTAATGACCACAGAGAGTCAGGACCTCAGTTTAACGTCTCATCCGAAGGACGGTGCTTGTTACAGTATAGTGTCCCCATCACTAAACTGGGGCGTTAGGACCCACACAGACCACAGGGTGAGCACCCTCACTAACACCTCTTCCAGCAGCAACCTGGTTTTCCCAGGAGGTCTCCCATCCAGGTCCTGACCAGGCTCAGCCCTGCTTAGCTTCAGTGGGAAACCAGTTTTGGGCTACAGAGTGATATGACTGCTGACTAAAAACTGACCAAGGACAGCGGTCGTGAGCCCATAATCTAAAAGCAATGCACAAAATATTACATTACATTTTCAGAGAGCGTCTATTTACACTGTAAATAACCCATGTTTTTGGCAAAGGTTGTTAACACTAATTGAACAAACAAAATGGCATGGAGAGGTTTTGATGAGACCAACTCAAGTTCAAATCTCTGAGCCTGATCAAACCAATAAACCATTACGTCTTATGAAAGAAAAACATGGTCACAATTATAGTAAATTCCAGTATTCCTCTTATAATTTCAAGTTAAACCAAACTTTTATCTTGACGGGTTGTCGCGAAGACCTTTTGAGTTTCTCGCGTGCTTCGGTATGTGTAGTAGATGAAACTGTGCCGCTCGTGTCACTGGTTTATAGGGTGTGGAAATGAACGGGTCTTTATCATCGCTGAAGTGAACGATGATACGATCGCAAATGGACGAACAAGCGAACATGCAAAAGCCAGCATATATTAGTTCTGTGAAACAAAACCAAACCAGTGTTACTCGCCTATCGAGACGAAATAAAGCAACCTCGGCTTTCGCTCCTTGAGTTCTCTCCAGCGCTGGAAAGCCTGATCGTAAGCCTTCTTTTGTTCCACACACATCTTCCACATGTGTTTTTATCTGCCATCTCTCTCTTTCTGTCCGTCCTGTGTGTCGTGTCTTTTGAATAATGACGTGCACTGAGCGCTCTCTTCTCCCCGTCATTAGTAGACACGCCCCTTACTGCTGATTGGCTACGAGTTTGTTTAGGTACTCGGCCCGAGACACTTTTCTAAAGCATTTTTGAAATAACACTTACCCCACCTTTAATAGAGGTCACCTCACAATATTGCACTCTTTGTGGCCATTGAATAACCGTTAGATGCAGAAATGATTTCAGCTGTGCACTGGTATGGCGGTATTTGAAAAAATACATATTGCACGCTAAATTGAGACCAGTATACTGGATGAACCGGTGTAATATGTAATGTGTAATATGCACGTTCTTAAAGGCCACATAAGTGTGTGAATTTTTGCTGTGTCACTGATTGCATTAACATGCTTCCTTCTTTAAAATGCTTTTGTAAGTGTTCTTTAATTCAAATCAGTTAAAAGCATAATGTTTCCTGAGATCTGTTCATATTTGCTCTTTTCTCATGTTGTGTTTGTTCTCTGCATCAATGGCTTCTAGCAAAAAAATATGATTGTTTATGTGGAGAGAAAAGTCATTGAAGATCCAGCCATTGCTAATGAGAGCTTTGTCTCCGTCAAGAAGAACTTTTGCACTTTTAGAGAAGGTGAGGCATTGTCCAAAAGCACTTTGGTGTGTGTGTGTGTGTGTGTGTGTGCATTGATGAATACATAGCAGAATATTAAAATTGTGTGCTGTCAGTTGGATATATTTCCATGACTTTTACACAACCAGGTTCATTTAGAGTAGTTCAACTAAAGTACAGTCGACCTCGAGTTGACAGAAATCATGGCTACTATTGCAGTGATTTATAAAATCTGCTTAGGACTTAGTAAAGATGAAATGTGTAAAACTGACATGTTGACATGTGTTTCATAGATTATGATGATATTTCCAATTGTGTCGACTTCATCATTTGCTTGGGAGGAGATGGGACTCTGCTGTATGCTTCCTCTCTCTTCCAGGTCTGAACATCTTTTCTAAACTGATTTAATATTGACAGAATAATGAAAATCTAAGTGCACTGACAAAGAAATAACAATATAAAATCTGTGTTTGTTTGTGTGTCTGTGAGTGTCTGTGAGTGTCTGTGTGTGTCTGTGAGTGTCTGTGAGTGTCTGTGTGTGTCTGTGTGTCTGTGTGTGTCTGTGTGTGTGTGTGTGTGTGTGTGTGTGTGTGTGTGTGTGTGTGTGTGTGTGTGTGAGTGTGTGTGTGTGTGTGTGTGTGGAGTGTGTGTGTGTGTTTGAGAGTGAGTGTGTATCTGTGTGTGTGTGTGTGTGTGTGTGAGAGTGAGTGTAT